>CACRXP010000492.1:252868-385242 GCA_902702965.1 Spirometra erinaceieuropaei
GAACTAGAATCTGACCACTGAGCTCTGAACGCCCTTCAATCCCCTTCCCCCATATTGCCTTTTATTGGATGTTTAACTTCTGCTATTCCACCCTCACTTATGTTTCTGTACAGACCTGATGATGAATAATCGAAAGCGTACTATTGACGAACTCGCCTTCTTAGATGTCCACATGGGTATCATCGCTGTAAGTGGTGGTTTTTGTTGGCCTGTTAGCCTGACTCACCCAAATTTAGCTAGGCCCTATCGGTGTCCGTTGTCGTGATTGGCTGATGCGACTTTATACCCCGCTGTTACAGGTGGGGGCGACAGCCCCACCGAGCATGTCTGATTGCCATGGTAATTAGCATAGAAGTCTTGATTCATGCATCTTATCCTTCTGGCTTTTGGCTGGACATCTTCCCATCTACCTGTTCAAATAACTGCGTAATTAGTGCGTATTTGGTCTGGGCCCTTTTTTATAATCTTGTACAATTGTGGTTGCATGTCCTGAAGTCTGCAAACGAAAACATGTTTAGTGATCTTTAAATTCTTGCGTGCTTTAGTGGGTTCTCTTCGAAAGCATGTTTAAATATCAATAAAAATGTCGCGTGAATAACTTAACTTTTGGCCTAGCATGTCAGTGTACGTTTCAGGGATTTTAAGATCACCCCTGGACTAGAAGACTCAGGTCCTCTGAGGCGTGCGATAAGCTGCTGGAATGCCCCTAATCTGGACAATCTTCTGAGATTTTCGATGAAGTGTGTAGGTCATGGAGTTAAATCTCAGGGGCATGACTTTTTAGGTTATGACCCCGAAATTTCAATGAACATTCGAGTTGAAGACAATAAATTACTGCGGAATAACCACGTAGTGCCCATTCTACAAACAAGTAAGACTACAAGTAGTGCGAAATCTGTATCACAAAGGCATTATACCCTACCTCCGACGTAGGCGTAAGCTAAAAGCCCACACAAGTGTTTCGCCGATATTCTGACGCTGCGTGACACAGTTGCGAGGGGTTCGACTCCTCAGTGTGGCCCCCAACGTCATGTGTGCGGTTTCAGTTGTATAAACTCCAGAGGATAATTAACCGAAAAATTTTAGAAAGTATTCCGTGCGCGCCATAGAATTAAGTCTCGGGGACATATAGACCTCATACTACTTGTAGTACTACTTGTTTGTAGAATATGAATAACATGGTTATTCCACCATAGTTGATGGTCTTCAAGTCGAATGTTCATTGAAATTTCGGGGTCAGACCATAAAAAATCATGTTCCGGAGACTTAACTCCATGCCTGCACTGAATAATGTCCGAAATTATTCGCTTGATTATTCTCTGGGGTTCATATACTAGAAACCGCAAAGAGATCGTTGGATGATCCACTGAGGGATAGAACCCCTCGCAATTGTGTCGCGCAGCGGCAGAATATCGGTGAAACACATGTGTGGGCTCTTTGTTAATACCTGTGTCGGGAGTAAGATATAATACCTTTGTCACATATATAATGGTAGGGGGACACTCACCGATCCCATGCGAGACATGCGATGCTGTATATTATGGTCAAACTAAACAGTCTGCCTCCACACGCACTCACGAACATCAGTTAGCTATTAAGAGTTGAGCACACTAGATACTGGGTACAATTATGCATGGAGCGGGACTCGCATCGTCGGCGTCTGCCCTCCCAAAATGCCGAGAATTTATTGGGGCCTCAAACTTAGATGAGTCATGCATCAATCGGAATATTGGTTCAGACGCCAGGTGCAAAAGTCTCAAGGAAAAATGGAAGAGGCGGGAACCGATCGATACATGATAACGTATGAGGCTGACGCTTACTGGTAGAAATGGTGAGGGACTGTTGACTTTTTAGAGAGTTTGAAATGTTGACTGTTTTTTTGTACATTTCTTCAAATCTAACGACGACCAGGAGTATCAATGCCAAAAATGTGTTAATGAAATTCTTACTTTTGTTGAAGAATCTACTTTCCTCAAAATGTATGTATGTATGCTGGTAGGCCCTAGATGTGGACAAGCTGAACTAGCCCTGTGTGCGTATGTTTGCATTTTCGGTCCCAGATGGTGGTCAGTGTTATGACTGGCTGAATGAAAGCAAACAAGCCCTATGCGAAAAATCGACTTGTGCGTGGGGTGAGGCTTGTCGAATAAAAGTTGTCTCATAACGACGAAGGGCTTAGCAGCGAGAGTTGACATCGACGGTAGGCAAAGTGAAACTGTCAAAATAGTATAAGAGGAGGGAACGGGCATTGCGGGTGTTGTAGTTACCGTCTGGCGTTCAAAATAGCAGCGGTAACGATTTCTTTATTCTGCCACTAGCCGATAAACATAGTCGGCGGGAATTACTTGTGTGGCCTCCTAAACAAGACACGAGAATAGGTACGCCCCGCCAAAATAATTAAAGTGAACCTACACATAATCCCGGGAAGTGCAAAATACTTCCGTGTCCTAACTCCAACACTCGGATTTCGTAGCCGCACCTGTTAGGGGTTAGGGTTGGAGTTAGGGGTTGGGGTTAGGGGTCAGGGTTAGGGGTTAAGGTTAAGGACTAGGATTAGTGGTTGGGGTTAGGGGTTAGTGTTAAACCCCCTATTACCACCGGTGCCGTGTGACATGCATTTGTAAAATCTGTCATATACAATCTTCTGCACTAATTTGCAGTGACCCTATGCACTACCTTATGATTACGATTGAACTGTGACCCAATCGCATTTTAAATGCCTGCAATTTTATTTTATTTTTGAGTATGAATATGCGAAAGCACTGTACATAAATAGGGTCATCAAGGGCTCTGCCTGTAACCCTTCAGTATACATACATACATACATACATGCGGCTGGGACTTGTCTACGGCAGGTGCGGCCACAGAATAAGACCCAATCGAATTTATTGCGAAAAAATAGAGTTAGTTCTTCGGAACTGGCCTAATCAGGCCCCGACCGAGAGTTAATATGAATATTTGAGCTGAAGTCCATCAGCTACTGCGGAATATTCACAAGCCACCAACAGGCGGCCACTAGTATAGAATTGGATAATTGGGGTTAGGCTGGAGCTTGTCTAGTGTAGGTACAGCTACGAAATAAGATACGAGCCTAAACCGCTGCCCTAATCTTGACCCCAGCCCCACCCTAAACCCTAACGTTGTAGTTAACACTAGCCCCTAGCTTAATCCTAGACTTGATCCTGACCTACGTGGCCGTTAACTTTAAATCTAGCCTTAGGCTTAGTCCTTAACCTAACCCTAACCCTGCCCTTAAACCCAACTCTAATTTCACTGGAAGGCGGCGCAAGGCCGCATAAGTCCACATAAGTCTGTCTTACCACGTCGTTGAAATAATATTGACAAGGCCGGAGTCAGGAGTCGATGAACGCACAATATGGCGCCTCCCAGCACGCCGCAGGAATCGTCGTCAGACACCGGTGTACACACTCAGCACAGCTCGCATTAATAAGAAGTGCTTCAGACCCAAGGTTTGTTTGGTAAAAAGCAGGCACTATAGTTTTCTGTCTGGGTCGTCCAGTGTACTCTAAAAGTATGTCTGTGCCCGACATTGGGAGCGACTTGGTAGATTGCATTCGCGATGGCTAAATGGCTTTACTGCGGGGTCTGTCCGACCTGAGGCACGGATGCTTTGTTCTATCCAAGTTCCTACTATGACAACTGGTAGAGAAGAACTGTCATAGGCAATCAGGTAAGTTAAGGTGCTGGGTAGCCAAGTGTTTTTGGTGATCCCAACACCACTAGCTTGCGGTGTCTGGAAAGATGTGGAAAAGGAGGGATTATCTGCGGATTCCAGGTAGAGATTGTAAGACAACAACAATAATACTGGATTGTAGGAAGCCATTCAGATGTGCAAACCGTTTTAGCGGCTAAGCGGTGAGTGTGCTCAGAAGGCTGCAACAACCAGAAGTCGCCAGATAGAGGGATTGGTGGGACTGACTTATGTGGCCCTCTAAATAGGACATGGGAATGGGTACGCCCTGTCCAAGCAACAAATGCGGACCCTGAGTTATCCTCTCAGGCAGCAGTGGCCGCTTCTGAAGCCAGGGCTGATGTCGACAGTGTCCAGTCATGCCCGAGAATTCTTGAGACAGTGGTGGCAGCTGCTCTTGTAGGTTTGTGGTGCATTGCATTTTGCCGAGGGGTGCAGGTTAAGTGACTTATGTTGTGTCCGCAGAGGGTGGTGTGTTCAAGCGACGCATGGGCAGCTGCAACTCTGCGGATGTACGTGTGCCCGAGGTGAAGTCGGTCGAGTGCGTCTGGAACCACTCGCTGCAAAGGTAAATAACCTTGGCGCAAGAGGGTTCTGAACAAGGACGTCAGCCATGACCACGATGGCTGTCGATAACATCGTAATCGGATCACATCGCCCTCTGTCTATTGACGTGAAATTGGACCCCAGACACGGGAATAGGAACCAAACATTCCTGGGGCCTCGCGCCAATGCCCAGGGCGACTAGAGTTAATTGCAGGGTTAGAGGTAAGCTAGGGTTAGCGTTACGGATAGGATTAAGATTGGGGTCAGATTTGGTTGTGCAGCACCACCTGAAGTAAACAAACCCCAGTAACTTGTAATACGGGACCGGTGGTTGCAGGGGTTTTTTCAGGTGGGGATGGGGAACGCACGGGCGACGTGTTCAAGTAATTGTATGCAAAAGAAAAGCTATTGGGAATGCGCGGTTGCATTTTGAGTAGTTGAGAAGTAGTTGCCCTAACCCCTAGCAGTATTGTGCCCATCAGGTGGTGCCACATAAGCACATCTTACCAAGATTGGTATTGAGTTTGATATTCCAGTTAAGGTTGCTGTTGGAGATAAGTTTAAGATTAGTGTAAGGAAACAGGAACGTTTACCCTTCCTGTGATTTTGGGCAACGCCACCTGCATCACCAGGGGGTTTCCCTTGTCAGGTCTTTCCAGAAATTCGAGCAAAGAATATTTAAAGGCAAAAAGTCGTGTGAAGTGCCGCGGTTGAGCTGAAGCCCTTAATATGCCTGCTTAAAATAGAAAAAGTATCATTATTTATGACGATCTCCTTAGCAGGCTAAGACTATGTGGACAATGATGCGCGTTTTCCACTGAGGAGGATGGGCGAAATAATTTAATTTTGGATATTTCAGCCGAGTAGGAGTCTCATGCGAGCCACGGTGAGAAGGAGTCATTACAGTCTGTTGTCAACCTCCCATGACGCGGCTTTTGACGACAGCGGCCACTTAAAAGCGAGTCAGATTGCTTATAGTGAGGAAGCTGCTCTGAGTGCCGTGGGGATGCATTCCGCGGAGTTGACCTCGCTCTCTCCTCCATTCCGCAAGCACCAGTCCACTGTTCGAACCGGTCAGTCGTCTGGTGCGAGATTGGGCGCAAGTGGCTTGCGGAGTCAAGCATTTCGTCTGCGTGTACTATACGCTAGCTGGGCACACCCACACACACGACAGTTCGAATGTCGTTGACGACGATGTCCACAATGCGTTGCACAGCGACATGAGAACAGGCACAGTGACTTGTACGTGAGCTAGTTTGTAGTGGATGTGAACTTGCACAGCATCTACCACACCCTATCCCCCTCCCTCACCTGGACCCGGTGTCGAGACTGAGTCAAGAAGACCGGGGGCGGGGGAGGGCGCAGGTGGGTGGCACGGTCGAGTCCGCACCTTGGCACTCCACGCCCCGCCCCCTGGTTCACACAGCAAATCACCAGGTTCTTGACCAGCAAAAAAATGGGGGACGACAGGGATCTCAGGGTGCGCGGCGTCTGCCGGCAACCGTGTCCGCCACCGCACCCCGGCTTGTTGGCATTTGTTATGGTGCGCAATCCGATAACGCCTGCCATAATCGGATATGGCGTCCGTGTTGGTCCAGCGCATCTACCGCGTGGCCCGTTTTGGGACAGACGGAGTAACCACCACCTGCAAGAAACACATGATGCAACCTGCCACACCCTTCATGGTGGACAGCCTAACTAGACACTCCCTACACTCCTTCGGTCGGTGTACTGAATGTCTGACAGGTATTGTTAAATCCCCTCGGTGGTCTATCTTTGTGTCAAGTCCAAGTACTTTCATCGAGGTTGTAACCACAGATTTCCCAATGTAGTGGGTATTTATTTTAGAGTGCCTACCATTGTAAGGATCTACTGTGTCTCACACTTCGCGTCCTCTTTGTGTGAACATCTTGTTTTTGTTTTTGTAACCTATCATACTAGTATAACGGCATAGCAAAAGCAGATCACTGGGCTGGTCGAGCATATTCACTGCCAAAAGCATATGGTTTGACAGTCGAAGTAGATCACAACCCGCAGTCTGACAACCCGTGTCTAGTCTTACTGCCCCTCGGCGTCAATGCTAATACAAGTATTGACGGCAGTGCGACCGAGACTGTCAATGGTACTACTCTAAGCCTCCCCCTGCAAACTGGTTGCCTCGACAGAACTGCTAACCAGTTCCCCCCGATCAAAGCAATTATGCTGGCCTACTTCGCATTTACATGCATAAAGTCCTTGCAACAACCTTAGGGTACCAACGACTGGCTCTCTCATTCTTTACGGTCTGGTTACCTGCAAGTAAGTAATGTCCCTTCATGACACCGTTTTCCGACCCCCGTAACCTCCATAGAACTGTCCGTATACAATTCTCCGCCGATCGGAAATTCGGCCAGTCATCTAACGGAACGAAAAGGCCAGTTCAGTCACTGCCGACTGCGTCAAACCTGCCTGTATGGAAGATGTTGGTAAGCTTTATGTTTCAGCAATCAAGTAGATGCCTCTGGGCTCATGGTGGCGACGCTGCCAACCCACACTGCTATCAGCTAACCGATTGGGCGCGAAGGCCTGTAGTGGCCCTAGCCGAGCGCGTGTCTCAATGCTGGGCCCCACGTGAGTGTCTGCACGTGCGCACTAGGGCTGTCTGGCATTCGCCCACTCGGCTCTCCAGCTGGCCAATCAGATTCAAGGCCGAGTCAAACGTGTCCTGACTGAAGACGCTTTGACGCATCCCCTCACACACGTGGGACGCCGCTCACCGGTCGCCGAGCGTGCCCTCGTCCGGGTGCCAGCTGTCTCCAGCACAGTGATGTGAACAGCGACGAGACAGTTGGTCAAACAGGCAAGGTTTGGTATTTGGTGACGGTCGTGGAACGTTATACCAGGATCATTGTAGCCTTTATTGGGTTTTCACAGTGTGAGCAGGCGTTTAGCCGTTGCGGAGAAGGAGGCGCGATGGCCTGACGTTTCGGATTCTGGCTCGAATTCATCATCAGAGACAGGTGTTGCAATTTGTACAGGATGTAGTTGCTAGGCCGCTACATGCCTATTATAGTTGGCAGCTCCCGAGTGCATCACAGCTCCACTGGTCAGGTGTTGAAGTATGACGTTGTCATGCGGTTGCTGTGCCCCCGTATGCGGGTCAAGATTATCGACTCCCTCGCTCATCGCACGTCGTCAAACGGCTGACTGCCGAATTAATCAGCGTTTGTGACGTTCTTCAGCAAAGTGTCGGTGTTAGTGTTGCAGTTGGTACTACTGAGACGCGGGTTTACGCCATGCCAGCCACCTGCATCATCTCCGGCCTTTCGTATTTTTGACTTTGTCTCGAAACCAGGCCCAGGCGGAGGAGGAGAGGGCGCGGTAGATCCAGCGCAAGTCTACTATCACTTTAAGCTGATTCACGCGCAAGACACCTTCCCTGCACTCACCCTGCCGTGGAGCACACGGCGGACATTGTCGGCAACGGCGGTCGAACTGCCAATGAGGTTCATAACAAGATGCCACATAAGGTCGGTAGAAGCTATGAACGTACGCAGATGGCAAGGGCACGTGACCGTTACAGAGCTGTTTCTTTGCCCTCTACCTTTGCATTCCTTATCTCATCCTTCAACTTTTGTAGAGGGCTCGCTTAGAAAAGCGCTGTACCGTTTAATGTCCTCTATGACGAGGAATGCGCGTAAAGCCTTGCCAAGACTATGATCCCTTGCACCTTTAGTCTAGATTTGAAAGCGCCAAGACGATAAGCTACGGAAAACTGAAGTCGACCGAAAAATTACTGGCTTTGGAGATCCGACCCTTACTCATGTGTAAGACCAGAAAAGGAACGTTTGTTTTAAATGGACAGAAAGATATGCGAGCGGGAAGAAAGAGAAAGGAGGCTTAGTGTCGAGGATTGGGTTTGCGTCTTCTCCTTTGGTGTTTTCAGATAAGGACAGTCGACTGAGTCCGGTTACAAACCAGGAAACGGTGGATACTGTGCCTCCTAAACCACAGCCTTAATCTCCAAGAGTCTTCCCCTTCCCTTCTGTTCCGCGAAACTTACCAGCGTCTCTGACGCTTCTTGTTCCCCATTCCTATGTCCCCATCTCCTCACCAATATATCGTTTTCGTTTTGGACTTTCTTTAATTACTCAGATCATCCCTGTACGTTGAGATATTGTTTGTCCTCGTGATGGTATGATCCAAGACTTACCGTTCAAAAAAGAGAAAAGCAACCCTGTCTCCACCCTGCTCAATCAAACCGGCAGACCCTCGCCCGAAACTAGTCCCTCAGCCAGAACATCAGGACGATCCGCCTACTACATATGCGTTAATTTCGACACTTCCAAGACAGGAGAATTAGTCCACGACGGTGGTGCGATTGACCCTGGGAATTATTGGTGGTTCCGCGTACACCATGGTTGGTGCTGTTGGTGCACAACAACTGCTTTCTCCAAGTTAATATGTAAACCCAAGGGCACATACGGGGACAGATTTCGCTGTTCCTCCTCTTCAGCGGTTAACTTCAGTGAACATTATCGGCGAAGGGAATGCTTGCGATACTTCGCCTTGCGCGAATGTTGACTAGATTCTCGTCGGCTCGACAGCTGATGCCGATCCCTGAAAATCCCTCAGATCGGCTTCCATCAGCGTTGCAGAAAATATGATACGGAAGATGGTTGGGGGGCAAGGACGCGCCCCAGACCTATCACACTAGCCACGGCGGATGGT
Source organism: Spirometra erinaceieuropaei (assembly GCA_902702965.1). Taxonomy (NCBI): domain Eukaryota; kingdom Metazoa; phylum Platyhelminthes; class Cestoda; order Diphyllobothriidea; family Diphyllobothriidae; genus Spirometra; species Spirometra erinaceieuropaei. Next base: position 261,837 of record CACRXP010000492.1, read on the forward strand.
TCCACGGTTGACCCGTCGTCCTGTAGGCGGGCTATCGAGGAAATGCCTTGTCAGCCCGAATCAGTCGGAACATCCAAGTTTCATTAGAAATTCCCCGAGTTCATATCGACTCACGGTGCGAGGATTCTGTACGGACAGAGCCTAATTTCTTGGCATTATCGCGTATTCGTTGCGCTTCGGATATAATCCAGATTGATTTGCGATATTTTCAGAATCCGCATAAAGTCTCTGGGATAAACCGTTTTTCCAGGTGTAAATTTGGACGTGAGAGGACGAGAAGGAGCATTTGTCAGCACTACAAAAAAGATATCAGATAGTAATCATAGCAGATTTGTCAGTTATCTTTTTGCTTATAGATGTGAACGATGACGATACCGCTGAATTCTAGTGGAACTTCTTCCCACCTCCACACTCTTGTTGAAATCGAGTCGATAGTCGGGGTTTAGCCCCTGAAAATCCGCCTATTTGCTCTGAAGTCCTGCGTGGGCGGCGCAAGCGTCCCCGACTCGTCGTTTGTTTCCGCTCGAAGAAGGCCAATGACGACTTTTTCGCGGACTAAAGACAAGGGAATAAAAGACGCTCCTATAGTGTTTGACCCGGGGTTCAAGGACATGCAACTTTCTGAGGGCAGGGTGATTCCGTCTGAAGTGTGCAATGGTGCAGCTATGATGAGTCTAGGGGGTCTAGACAACCTTGAAGGTTACATGATACATTTCTTCACTGCGAGTGTGTACTTGGATTTTCTCTGCCCTGCGAGCCAGTGCGTTTGCACCTCCGAAGGCCTCTACTGTGTTTGATATCTGGGTAACGGTAGGGGGAAGGACCCAATTAGCTGTCAGCATACTATGGGTCGTATCATAGGGGGATGGTGGTGATGGAGGGACGATTGGGGCAGCACGCCGGACAGCAAGCTGATGGAATGCAGGCAAGCACAGAAAATGGTCGGTAGCAATAACGATACTTTTGAGTAAGGTGAGGAATGCATGTAGATACGGTATGCAACCGAACATTCTACAGCGTCCCGTCTTGGAGTGTCTGACCACCGAACAACTGAGCCTATCCCTCCCGCTCAGTTGGTATCCGTTTTTTGTTTCTCCGCTCTTGGGTACAACTGCCAGTCATAAGACTTAACTAGATTTCGCAAGTTCATACATCACTGCACGATCCATAGTATGCTGACAGCCAATTTGGGTCCTTCACATATCGTTGCCGATATTTGCTTCGCGAAAATGCAGTGTAGCTGTTCGCGTAAGCCTTGTGAATCTGGTACGTTTCAGATACGAGGTGCTGCATTTCTTCCACACTGCCCTCGAAGCAGTTTTGGCGGTTTCTGGGCTCGATTTCAAAGGTTTCATTGGCGGACACGAGGAAGTAAAACATTTCGTTAAATTCGTCCTTCATCTTTGTCATTTTCAGAGTGTAGGCGCTAAAGTTGGTGGCAAATTGCTTACCAAGGAGTATAGCACATATATAGGTCGATTATAGACACGCACACGCCTTCACTATAATAAACCTGATGAGTTTAAACCACCACGATGTGCTAAAAGCCGCGCCTTGGAGGGCTGCCAACTGAAGGGATAGCCCAGTCCTCTTCTCAGGACGGAGACTCGGGCTGCAAGAGTCCCTTCTTAATGTGGTCCCCAAGGGACTTTCATTCAATCCAAGCCACCCCTTTGGTGCTCCTGTAGAAACTCGGCCCTTAGTGTGCGGAACAGGCGAGTGCAACACGCGCAGACGGACCGTTTAGCGCTGTCAGTCATTATGCCCAATCCCGTCTCGGGCCTTCTTGACTGTCTTTTGACACCGGGCCCAGGTGGGTGAGGAGAAAAGAGTACAGTATGTGCAGCGCAAGTCTGCTACCAGTACAGACTAGAGTACGCGCAAGTCACAGTCTCTGTGCCCGTCATGCTACGGAGCAGATGGTAGACATGGTCGGAAACGACGGTTGGACTGACATCGGCATGGGCGTGAGATAGAGGCTAGTACGTGTGTGCGGGAATAGTTTGGTTACCCAGACGTTAAAATGTCCAAAACTGACCCTTAGAATCAGACTCCAAGCCAAACCATTTCATTCTTTTTAAGAAACATCTTTCCAACTCTGAGTAACAGGTGGGAGAGTACCCTGTCATTGCCAGTGCACATAGGAGTCGTAACGCTGTTTTGGCAGCGTAGACGGATATGGTGGTGACACAATTGCATGAGGGCACCTCTTATGCAACAAATCTGTTAACGTCAGGGGATGAAAACCAAGGGCGTTAGAATGCTGGAAGCCAATAAACTGGAAGAATAGGGGGGTGTGGGTGAGTGCAGTGAATGTCTACAGGCGCTTGACTATGCGTAAACATCAGTCACTGACGGTCTACGAAAAGCGGACAACGTTAAGTGAGCAGTCTGCATCCGATATTCTGAACAGAACATCTTCAACGGTTTCGGAAGGCCGGGTGATGGGAGGGAGTTGGGAGTGGGGATAAGCATAGTTGGAAGTTAAATGGCGCTATAGGGTTCCGTCGAGGAGATAAGAGACGGAAATGACTGTGAGATTCTGGAAGCCGAATGAGAGATTTCAGATGAGATCGAAACAGCATGGCGCGTTTATTCACCGGTAGAAGAAGAAGCAGCTGTCTACGCGGCGCTTAGAGGAACACGGGGTTGACACCTTTGACAGGTGGCGGAACAGACACGGCACAGATTGAGTTTGCGTGCAATGAAGGGGTCGTGGATCCAGATAAGGAGGAAAAGACCTATAAATTAAGAAAACAATTACCCATTATGTCTGCAAAGATGCAGGTTGGGTTAAAAACAAATGGGGGTCGCAGCGGGCGGTCTACTACTACTACTACTACTACTACTACTACTACTACTACTACTACTACTACCACTACTACTACTACTACTACTACTACTACTACCACCATCATTGCCAGTAGTACCACTACTTTTGCCAACAGTAGGACTGATACTACTGCTACAATTACCAGTGTTGTAAAGAGTGCAACCTCTATTGATGACAATAACGACGATGAAGCTGGCGGCATTACTATTAGTCCAACTATGACCACTAACCCTAGTCACCATACTACTAACATTAGGACCATTATTTCCGCTAAAATCACCATTCAAACAATCACCGTTGGAGTCGTTAATAGTACTGCGACTATCGCTATTAAAGGACTACTGCCGCCACGACAACTAACAGTCGTGGTGGTGGTGGTGGTGGTGGTGGTGGTGGTGGTGGTGGTGGTGGTGGTGGTGGTGGTGGTGGTGGTGGTGGTGGTGTAGGAGAATAATAATAATAATAATAATAATAATAATAAGAAGAAGAAGAAGAAGAAGAAGAAGAAGAAGAAGAAGAAGAAAGAGGGGGGGGGGAGGAGAAAGTGTTTAGGGGTCAGCACGATTGACTTACCAAGGACGCAGACAAATCCGCACATTGTGTACAGAAACACAAACTCGCCCTTCAGCAGTTCGCTAATGAGTGCGCAGATGATGCTACCCACAGCCTGAAGAGAGAAAAAACACAAACGATGCGGCGGATTAACCATCACATGCGATTCAAAGTATGAATGGTCCAAAGCGATTATATCGGGCAGGAAAGTGAAATACTGTTGCTACGGTCTACATACGTTCCTCCGCAACGGCATGTTGGCAACGGCTGTTTCTGTCAGTGAGGTTGGTTGCTGAAATTGCCGTTGTCTTTGGGGACAACTGCGTAAAAACATTTTGTGTTCAGGTCAGCCCAACGCATCATTCTCATGTGTAAACGGTTTCCTAGGTAGCTGAGGGGTAGTCAAGGCGCAAGATGGATGTTTGAGGCTGCAGCACCGGAGAATCATGAGAACTGAGATCATGCCGACCCAATTGGGGCTGACAACAGAACATGGCGGACGAGAGCCTAGCATAAAAGTGAACGAGAAACAACCACTGAATCAGCAGTTCTAGTCGCCTGACGTTTCGCCCTCCTGCTCGAACCCATCATCAGAGGCAACTTCGGATACAGGCGATGTCGTCTCTGATGATGGGTTCGAGTAATAAGCTGGACAATCAGGCACACAAAGTTCTTGTTCCAGCGATCGTGCTTTCTCCTTCACGACTGCTTCCTGGAATTTGACTGTGCACTTTTATTGAAGCTATTATCGAGCATTGTTCCAAAACCTAGCAGGGCGTATGAACTTTCTACAGCTTAATCTAAACGAAGTTTACTTAGGTGGGGTCTGTCCTGTACAGACTTACTGTTACTCACTTTAACTCTGGGGCAATGCAGTTTAGTTTTAATTGACTTAACTGCAGACGGAAAGTTGTTTTTCGTTACCTTAAATGCTGGCGCGTAGATTCAAAAGCACATTTTCTGAGAAGACGGAGAACCTCGGTATATTTGCTCAAGGGTTGCTAGCGGCTGGTCTACCGCCCATTTTCTGGGACCGGCATGGTTGCCGTGGTGTTTTCATGTTGCCCAGGTAGTCAATTGTGTGAACGTAGGGTGGGGTTTGACGTGCACGCGTTAACCAATCTACTTTCTCTTCGGCACTGGTGGCATTGTGAACGAGGTTTTATTTTGTGGGTTGTGACATTTTCTGGGCTATTGTGACGGAGCCACGTGGCACGAGACGTGTGGGCAGTGACAGAAGCTGTCGGCCAGAAAATCCCCATTTACGTACAGCAAGCAAGACAGATCGGCGAATGTAATTCCTCCGTGACTTACCTACAGTTGCTTGCTGGAAAAATTTGAAACCGTGACAAGGGCTGGGTTAACTGGTCTCCACACCGTTGCAGCCAAGCATAGAGATCCTGCAAAACATCCTCTTTGGACGACCAGCGCTTCAAGGTCATTCGCCTATAGTGAGAACGCTCATATGCCGTCCGGGCGTCTGCCTTTACTCACTGCAACCCGGGTGTACACACGCCCAGATAGACACAGTCGTCTATGTTTCACGTGCTCCAGGGTGGACGGACTAGGACCAGTGGGAGTTACCAATTTGTGGCAGTTAGAATAGTGGGTGTACCTTAATCACCATTATTTCAAGCCTAACGTGCGAGTAGGAGGCGTTTATCCTAAACAGATGGTGGTCTGTGCTCTCGACGGCTGCTCGCGTCCCTGAACCAGAGACAGACGCGTCTCACATGAGGCCCGGCCGCGATCAGTATGAGGAGCCGGCTAGACTGTTTCATAGCACGTGGACGCTTGTGATTGGCTGCCCCGGAGTTGAATGTTCGTATGCGTCGTTCTCAAAAAAAACACGGTGATCACCTGATTCCTAATGCGGCAAGTGGACCAGAGGCGCAAGGCGCATGCACGTTCTGGGCACCTACAGAATGCCTCGGACGCCGAAAGGAATGAAGAAGTTTGCAGTGGAGGAAACAATGAGACAGTGGGACAGCGCACTCGGTGGCCGGAGAGCGTCCGTTTATTTTGGACAGATCTGCTTGAACTGGGTAAGGGCTCCCAAAAAAACCTATAAAAGCCGTAAACCACCCAGAAGAACAATGTCACAGGCTGAACTTATCACTGTTGGCTCACGCCATAGCCTAGTCCGTGGTCACTGATACCTAAGAAAGAAACGCTAGCTCATATCTTCTCTTGCTAACCGGGACACGATTTGATGATTGAGGTCGTCGCCACAAATTGGGGTACCAGACGTTATTTTAAACAAGAGCCATGCATGATCTGACTCAGCCATCACAAAACCTCTACTTGACTTTATTTCGCTGTTACTCTCATGACTCATTCCTGTTACTGATTGTGTCCACAATAGGAAATGCAGTGGGTGACATCCTGTCGCGAACTCAGGGCGATGTCCTCAACAGAGTCAACGACAAGATTCCGGTTCAAGGGCCAAACCCAATTGTACGGAGTAGTTCAAGGGCTTTGTGCCTCAATTCGTCGGTACTGTGGGGTGTGAGATATGGGGGACTGCGACTGTCTCGGTGTGTGCATCTGTGTTTCAGGCAATGCCATCAGTTGAACTGTGAGGTCAACGCGACGGAGAGCTTTTATGGCGAAGGAGAATGACCTTGAAGGGGTAGGACATCGAAAATGAATGTTTTGCGTCGTTTTGACGGGACATTAAATATGCATCAAATTGTGGGTATCGGTGAGGACACCCATCCACGGTTGACGATCTAAAACTCGCAATTCCGTTTATTCCCAAATTTACTTCGACCCACCATTAGGACCCAGTGTAATATTGGCAAAACGTTAGGCAGATTCTGTGTAAACCTCCCCAATTTGAAACCTATCATGGCTCACAAGTGTCCGATGATAGTGTTAAAATCAGCGGAAACAGTTGAAGAGGATTCTGAAACGGTTCAGATTGTCTGGCGCTTCGGGCAACTTGATCTGATATCTATTAACGAAGACGAAGACACACTGATGGTTCACAAGTGCTGGCCAACAATGCCACAGACAGAAGAGGTCAGTGCATATACCAGGAACAATTGTGGGCAGAATGGTAATTGGTAGCCCTGGCCACTGATTCTACAATTGTACCTACTGTCTCGATTTCGGTATCTGTGATAACGTTCTCATCATGTCTGGGGGTGCACGCACAGAGGCCCTGTCAGGATGACTTTCTTCTTCACTTTAACCGCCCCGAGAACGAGGCGCTGCAAGACTGTCTATATAGACTCATTGTATTGCACCCCCACACGGAAATCTTTAGTAAAAGGCGAAAGATTTATCCTAAACGGATTATGATTCATCATGCTTCCCATTATGCTTCTAGTTGCATGTGCGCACAGTATTACCTGCATCAGATTAATTGCATAGGTACTATCCTAGGCGGATTGGCGCGGGTCTCCGTTTCGTCGGTTTGCCTGCATCCTTGGGTCTTTTTACTCCAGACCTCCAGTAGAGTCCGGTGCGATCGTGCACGAAAGGACAACCGACGCGCAATTAGGGGGTCAACCGATACTCCATCCACTGCATCAGTCGTATTGACAGAGTGCTGCCCTCCACCCCCCGCCTTTACGAACAGCCCGGTTGTATTTGGTCGCAGGGGTTTGGCTGAAAACTGTGACGCCTTGTAAACACCGCCATGGCCAGTTAGCGATCCTTTCCTGCACTTCCAGTTTAAGGCACTACGGCACCCCCCCGGGCGCTTCGGCATTGCTGGGTTTGAACTGGGCGCACTTCACCTACGACATCGCGCACTTACTACCTCTTGGGTTCAGACTACAACAGCAAGGCGTCTCATACGTCAGTCAGATCCGAAGTGTTCACCTTCCTCGCATTTTTCACCTTATTTAAATTAGGTTTCCACTTTACCAGGATCGTCAATTCCAGACATTCCCTACAAGCGCCATTTACGCCTCCACTCATTTGCCCCACCCGTATAGCCCCTATTACCACCGGTCCCGTAAGTCAGGTAGCTGGGAGTTTTCGGTACCGGGAGGGCTACCAACTACCATCTAACCGCATTTGCTGGGATATTTTGAAAGGCTCACGTAGTGTGAGACGTGGACATAGTAACAGCGTTTTTCAGTCTGTATGAATTAAAATGTGGACATCAGTGAGAACATCCATCCACAATCAGCCATGTAAAACGCCCTTAATCATCGAATTTACTTTGACCTACCACTACGGCCTAGTGGAATATAGGTAAAAAAGTGAGGCAAATTCTGTACAAGCTTCCCAATTTCGTACCCATCGTGGATCACCGGGGATTGACGAAGGTGCAGATGACTTCATCTGTACAACAGTTTCCTGTCATAAAGGTGAGCTGACATTTACCGAAAAGGCACCAGGACCCCAGTTACCCAACTGCCTCAGTTAATAATGCCAATGCAGGGATGGTAGTATGCACGGATTCAGGGTAACATTTGATCAGACTCCTGAAGGTCTATCGCTTCATAATGAGAAGACTCACTAGGGGGAGAATATCTTTCAGACAGACTTGAAAAATAAAACCCCCTAAGAATTGCGAAGTTATTCTCATTCACCTTGACGTGGGATTCCCCTGTTGTTGATGCGATGACCGCAATTGCCCAAGTGGATCGGCACTAGCGTTGGAGTGCGTGACACGAAGCAGTGCAGATGTCAACCGGTCCGTGAATTATGGTCAACAGGCGCGAGTCAACTGCTGTCCGTGTACGTCCCCCCACCACTGTCGACTGGCACAGCCAGTTCAAACAGACAAATAGGCAAATGCCACGGAAAGAAGAGTGGTTAATCCCGACAGTCCCACGGCAAGCGAGTAAATTTAAGCGCGTTTCAAATGGACGGTAGTAGCAAGGTGTTCGGCGAGAAATAAACTCACGGTAGCAAGCTCATCCAACTTCTTTGAAGTTTGGCCTGAAACCCCACCTCTTATTCAAAAACAGCTTCCTTTCAGAGAACTTCTAATGGAGCAGTATGCACAGGTTTTAGAAGATGATGGAACTTAGCATGCACAGCCTTAGGTAGGAGTGAAAACACGAAGTGCAATTCCACGCGATCTGAGGAGAATGGGTCCGGTGGGGCGCACCTTTTCTCTAGTAAAGACGTTCCGCAATCTGCTCATGGTGTCATCTTTCCCCAGAGTGAACAGCCTCCGAGATTGCATGACCGGGAAGTGTGAAGAGACGAACATGTTATCCCAACTATTGGCGCCTATTTCGGAAATAGGGCATACATTTGGGCTAATCGATACTACTCATTGGGTAAGTCCGCTCAGCAACTAGTAAGTCGATACTGATCTTGCTCCATCCAGTCTAATATGGCTGACGTTAAAAATACGAACGCAGTGGTGAGTTCGATCTGCCAAGATCAGAAAAAGGGAATGAGAAGGTGAATCGACTCCAAGCTAGTCCCCAACCACGCCAGCATCGCAGACGGCCAGACAGCGGGGCACTGACCGCGGCGTGTCTTTGTGACGGAAATCCTGCCTGCAGAGATTTTTTCTACTGGAGTGAGGGTAACGCCCTTGCTGTTCTCTTCGGCCTTCCAGTTAAAAGAAGTCAAGAGAATAATTAGAGCAGTCAACTTCCAGAGGTGCGATTCTGTGTAATTGGTACGTACTTCCAGCCGAGTACGCGGAGCACGTAATTTGTGGGCACGTGAATTCTCCTTCAGCTTCACCAAAACAAGCTCTTCATGTTACGTTTAAATTTGGATAAGCTGGTTTCACTTCGTAATCTGATTACTACATTTCCCACCTCGTAATTATTAACTCAAAAACTTACAAGATCCCGCGAAATAAGAAATAATTTTGCTTATATGCAATACTTCCAGTCTTCTGCTAGGTTTACAGACTAGATTTAAGTTCTACCAAAAAACCCACCAAAATGACGAAAACATCCAACTTTTCCGCAAACCTGGGTAAGACGAACATGCCTGCGGAGACGGATGATTATTTTTGGCTTACATCACAGAAACGCAGTAGTGAGTCTCTGATGGCATCGAGTAGGTGCAACTACGACAGTTCGACCTTCGTTGGCAACAATGTCCATCGTGTGCTCCGCAGGGGGTGCGAGAGCAAGCACGGTGACCTGCGCGTGAGTTGGTTTATAGTGATAGTAGACTTGCGCAGCATCTAACACACTCTCTCCTCACCCAACTGGGCCTGCGGTCGAGACCGAAGGCGGCTGGCACGACGAAAACCCGCATCTAGGCGTACTGCCATACCCCTAGTCCACAAAGAATACATGACCTAGACTTTCAACAACGCGCAGATAACCCAACTGGCGCGGCGTGTGCCTGAAACTGGGCCTTCCACCGCACCTCAATTATTGGGATTTGTTATGGGGTGCGCATTCCCGGAAAAGTTCCTATGCCCCTTTTTTACCCGCCTTCTGTACTCTCCTCAATTTAATTTTTAAATAAGGGCTTAATTCCCCTAAAAACATCTGATTAGTCAGCCATAACTCTACGACTTTCACTCCTTACCCCAACTCTTAAAGTCCTGACGATGGAGCGATAACAATTCTGTGTAGGCAGAGGGAGCTAGCTCGGGTCGTATTTTCCTTAAACCAAAGCCCTGGCCGATAGTCGGACCCGGCGGGGATACGGGATGTTTAAGCAGCCCTATCCAGGGAAACTCTACTTTATGCCCTCAAGAAGGACTGGACTAAAGTGTGCCCGGAGCGAATGTGAGCTGCCAGCGGATTGCGGACGCTTAGCATACGATGGAAGCAGCATACCTTGTTCTCACCCTCCTATGCATCTCACCAGAGTGATCATACCCACTTTGGCAGCCTGGAATGCTCGTTCGCTTTGACGGCCGAAAACTGGTTCGTCACAGGGTGAGCATTGGCTTACTCAGACACCCAGACTTCATAAGAGAAGAACAAATGAAGATGGTCGGTGCAGGTTACACACTCTTCCAGGGTGGTTGTCACACGGAGGCATGTCCTGATGCTGGGGATGGCTTCGCATCAAAAAACAACTTCGCCGGAAAGTCACCTCTCTCTCTCTTAATGAAGTTCCACTACGCCGAGAGTACTTCGACACCGTTATCCACTCCTAAATTACCATAAAGGCAGACAGCGACTACAGGAAAGAGGAGTTTTATGAAAATCTGCACGTCCTCGCGTCTCTGCTGAAGGCAGACAAATGGACTGGCTCCGGTGACTTCAACGCCCCAAGTAGGCACAGACAGTCATCACGGAGGGGGTCACCGTAAAGTAAGGGAAACCATATGTATGGTGGGCGTAAATTTTCCATCAATCTCGTCAGTCACTGTGCCGGCAACTATCTTAGTTTGCCTTGCATTTAAATTTCTACGGGAATAAAGTGAGCGTAGGAGAACATAGAGTTCGATGATTCCGGCACAAGCCTGACAAGCTAAAAAGAAATTTACCGCTGCGATCTCCGCTCGTAGTTCAAGCTCTGAGCGACTTGTGCTTGTTTAAAGTGCCGACAGCGATGCTTCGGAAGCTGCCTGAAAGCATGCCGAGAAGAAATGATGCAGTCCCCATACATGCTGTACTCATGGGATAACAGTGTAGCACAGGGAATGGAGGGAGGGGAGGGAGGGTAGCTGTACTGCGGAAAAGGAAGTAACTCACAAATGCGCTGAAAACCATGCCGTAGTTTACAGCCATGTAAACGGGTCCAAATATGCGACCGGTTGCGGCTGGCATAAGGACGAAGACGCCGCTCAGGGAGAGGAAGAGGGTGCAAACCCACAGAGCGTACAAGGCCTTTCCCGCCGTGGGGATTGTACCGATATACGGGAAGGTGAAGAGGAGAGCTGCCCACACGGTGAGCATTATAGACAGCGGAATCTGAAGGCAGTGAAAAAGGAGTACAGAAAAGTAAGTTTAGGTAAGATGTTGTACAAATAATCAGACCCAGAGTGCGCAAAACGAAGTTTACATAGTCGAACGCAAACCAGTCCCTTCCACCGGAAATGGCCGGCCGCTCGCCAGAACCGAATTTTTTTTCCGTCAGGGCATGGGTCTTATACCTTCGAGAGGTAGGCTCGTCAGATTATGGGTTAGAGGCGAAATCCGAAACGCCGGGCAAATAAACTTCCTGTGTCAGAGACCACAATTTCTTCTTCTATATTCCAGGGCGATAGGGAGAAATTTCCAGTACAATATTTTTAAAATTAAGTGTTCATCGGTAGTTTTGGGTCGCCCCTTCTTCGGCAGGACAACATTCGCTGACCTGCATCGTAGCGAGGAGTCGGCGTCTACATTAGTTTATTGCTCTGCACATCCACACGTTATTTTCTAGTAAGAGGAAAGCCCATTTTTTAAAAGTTTGGCACGGAGAGCAGTCAGATAGTAAAAGAACACTCGAAATATTGTTAGATGGGATGCATGCGTCTACCGGTAAAGTAGGGGTGCTAAAACGCTGGTTAGCATTTTCTTACTCCGCGCATATACATAATCCTTGCCGTTTCAAGTAATAACCAATAATTCGACAGCCCACGACATCACAAACAACCAGAACAAATAGAATGATTATGTAAATAGCAAATAGTGACAAAAGGTGTTCTACTTGTCAACTTAATCATCCATTAATTTCGAGTTCTGCCTATTCAACTTGGTTTCAGTGCAAAGGATTATGAGGTAAAGCTCCGCTTAACTTCATGTAATCTTTACTGATTGCCCGAGGCTGTTGTCGTCAGTTCGGTTGGTGTTACTTTGCATAAGACTAAATAATACGGACTGCAGTCGACAGGGCATGTGCTAGCGTCACCCGGGTAGCTGCCATCTCTCACGTCTTCCCAGTTTTGAGCAAAAACGTGACAAACTGATGACGAGACGCAAACCGCGGGTGGTCATTTCGGCCCCCCACAACGGGCTGCGCTGCAGACGCGCTGGACCAGAACGGGGGTCACAGACTGTCTCACGGCCGGTGCGATGACAAAACTACCGCCGTGCCCGCGTGTGCGTGGTAGGCCTTCGACGTAGGCCTTCAGGCCGCGTGAACCACTGCGCCCGATTGCATCACCGGTAGGTTGACAGGCTCGGACAGTCGACTGGTGCACGGGAGAGGGAGGAGAAAGTGAGACCGGCACACCAGCGCACTCCTGAATATAATCCATTTAGGGGGCTTGAACGTATCACAATGGGCCCCAAGTCGTGTCGTGGAAGGCAGGATTATTCAGCCCTTCTCAGAACTGAACGTCAAGCTGCAAAGACCCCGTCAGGCGACTTCGATGACACTCTGTCATACGAGATACGATTCGCTGTTATTGTAGCCTGGTATATGAAGTGGTGATCAGACCACCGTGTGTGGCAGGCGCAGACGGCTGCCTAACTTTCTCAGCCACTGCGTCCGCGCCCGTCCCCGGAGCAAAGTGGGTGTTAAAGAGAGAGAGAGAGGGAGAGAGAAAGATATATATATATAGACGTTTCGCAAGCCTGCTTCACTACAAACTACTTTCTGTCCAAGACATCGGTAACGCGCCTCCTCTACAGGGGACGCGGTGGACGTCACCACTTTCAACAGCTGAACCAGCGGTGATTGTGTGTAAAATAACTCAATTTGTAAACTCAGCTAAAATTGCGTTCAGAGTACAGAAGGATGTCCGCGCTGGGATCAACTGTGTGCAGCAGTATGCGCGACAATTAGTGGCATGCAAATCCAAAAAGCATTCGGGAGAGAGAACTGCTTAAAGGTGGTAAGTGCTTACCTTAAAGGAAAATCGGTCGCAGATCGCGCCCCACATAATTCTTCCACCGGAGTTAAAGAGAGAACTAGCAGTGGCAACGTTGGAGAGGAATCGATCATCGGATATCGTTTTCTGTCCAACAAACTACAAAAACAGCCAGAAAGGTTAAACACGTGAAAATTCGGTCAAATGGGAGGGTAGAGAAGGGAAGATATCGGGAGACAAAGTGAAAATAATAGTCCTCTTAAACGTCACTATGAACACCGCTAACGTCGCAATTAGTGTCGTGAACATCATAGCCGGGGTCGAATCTCTGTACGGTGTACGGAAGACGACACTTCGTGTTCTCATACGGAAAACCGCGTTTAGACTGCCAGTGTTCGGGCAAAATGCAACTATAGGTCCTCCGATAAGCCTCAGGGGCAAACACTGCTGCAGCCGCCGCCATCAGCATCACCAGTCTCAACACAAATATCCTGACAGGGAGAAAAAAGTTCTGGTGATTATTTAATGTTTTTCGCCACCATTAACAACCGTCCAACTGACAAGGCACAGGTGGCGAGTATGCGTTTCTGTCAGGATGTTGACGACTAGTCTGCATTACTTGGTTTTCGACATATGAGACCAGCAGTTCGGTGGTCGGATCCTGGCTGGTGCTCGCCAAAAGGCGCAAAGGAAGAGTCAAAAAAATGTTGCAAGCAGTGTTCTAGGGGGTCCTCTGACAGAAAAAAGTATCTACGCGGTAGGGGGAGGGGGGTGTGAGCATACTCCTCCACTCTCATTAACGCTGGACGTTTGACTTATGAAAGCGTCAATATGTCAGAAGTACCATAGACAACGAAAAATGTCCTTGAGTGGTCGTTTCTGGTTTACCTGCCCTCGTCAGACAGCCACATACAAAACTCTAGACAGAGCGAACCCTCGGCAGACGTTAGGCGACAATCTGAGGAGCTCTTAATCCGATTTTCAGAGCCAAATGGGACACTGATATTGCGTTCTGCAATTTGGGTAGATAAGTTAAGGCGCCCAGGCTTTCAGAAAGATGTTTTCTCGCTCAGCGAGCCAAGTGGTTGCTCCAAACAACTGTCATGCCAGAAACAGCCCTCTGAAGACAACTACCTATCTGGGAATATTTAGACTGTTCACAATTGAGACGCACACAGTCCGGAACTTGGTCCATTTGTCCCGCCGCCCACGTTTTTGGCAAGGGCTCCTAGAGGACACATCGTCTTGCCGCAGAAACGGGCACGTGCACACGCAAGCTCGCCCAACCTAGGGGCTGTTTCCTTCCGTTGCGACTGTTCGCAACGGGCTCGCATAGGGGACAGAAGTGCGCAACTGATTGGTCGATCGGGACGTTCCTTCAGCCAACCGACACGCAGATATGATCAAGTCTAGTCACGTTCTTTACAGCCTCTCCAGCGTGTTGTCACGTACGCTGTGCGATTACGCTCAGACTGAGGCATCCTCCGATTCCCACTTGGCAGCGCAAATTCGATAATGCGCGTGGGTTTAAAGTCCGCCACGATACTCACTGCCTAACAACCGAAGCAGTGGGGAGGGGGGGACTTATTCTTTTAAGGCCGAGCCATAAAGGCAGGTTAGAGGGAGAAAAGTCTTTGATCCCACAAAACTTACCTTAAATGAAGCTGTGATCAGAGTGATGGGAATGATGTTACAAAGCATGACTCCCCAAAGGAGATAGAACTCATGGCGCCGAAGGATTTGCACGGGTGGATAGTTGATTTCTCTAAAACAGAAAAGAATGCTTGCAGACACAAATAGGCATAGGGGTCTGTGCTTTGTCAGACTAACAAGAGAAACGAGCCTAGGACAAGTGGCGAGCGACGTGCTACTTCAGCGTCGTTTACGTGAAAGGAAATTCCCATGGCGGGGGTTGGTGGGGGAATGAAGTTTGCGAGGGACTGTGGCCATAAGTGAGAGATTGATTAGATGTACTTTAAAACCAAGGACGTTCGCTTTAAAGCGCCGATTTCCAGGTGGTCGGACGCCACCGACAGGAACAGGAAACAGGTCGTCTAATGTTTTCACGAATGTTTCTGATTTTCAAAGCTTTCCGTTCCAAAGCTTATAAGTATCATAAACGGTGTAATCAATATGTCCTTAACTGACTCGCATACTCAGTAGCTCCTCAGTTCGATCAACAGGAACAGGGACCATTGATATGCAACGTGTCTAGTACGATTAAAACCTCGAGCAGACGAAGGATGGATTTGGCAAAAGCACTTCGAAGATGGTCAGTGCAAGAGCAGGACAATCCTTGCACAGTCAGATACCGTAGCTCCTGCAAGAACCGGAGTTTGAAAAGAGTGTTTACTTCTGTATTCAGACAATTGGTTAAACAAATTATCCTCCGAGTCTACCCTACCAATTTAACTGTGACGACGGTCACAGTTAGCTGTGCCCTAACACGATCCGCAGGATTCTTTGCTGAGCGCAGAGGAGAAGTGGGCTGGGTGATAACAATGAAGGGTCGCCGAACTGGAAAGGTTACCATTTTTGGGTGTAATAAATAATCTGCCGGCAACAGTAGGGCGAAGGGCCTCAATTAGCTGTCTGTATACCGTGGATCGTGTCATACGGGAATGGTGTTCATGGGGGTAGGCGGCGTTTGCGGGTAGGGCAACACGCCAGACAGTAAGCTGGCGAAATGCAGGAAAACACAGTAGACGGTCGGTGGGAAAAACGATAGTTTCGAGTATAATGATGAACGTATGCTTATACGGTATCCAGCTGGATGTTTCATGGCGTTCCATTTTGAAATAGTGCCCGACCATCGAACAGCTGAGCCTATCCTCTGGCAGAAATTTCTGTTACCCCTCAATTCATGCACAGTTGATCTCCGTTTTTTGTTTCACCACTCTTGGATACAACTGCCGCTCATCAGTGTTCAACTAGATTTCGCAAGTGCATACATCAGCACACGATCCACAGTCCACAGTCAGATAATAAAGGTAATTCACTCTATCGTTGCCAATTTCCCTCGAAATTTACGCAACCCAACAGTTATTCAGTTAACTGCTGCTGTTTGGGTGAAGAGTGATTTCCAGATAATTAATAAAATTCCTACAACAAATCGTTGGATTTTGCAAAGCTGAGGTACGATCGAGTCCAAATCTAGTTGCATAACTTGAAAAGACGGAACAAATTACGAATACTTCGAAGCACGTCTGCCGCATGCTATTCGCACTTAAACAGTGCTGCCCGGAAGTAATGCCCTCAGAGCAGTCGATGGAGATTGACCATGGTGCCTACGCCCACATCGTATTGTGGTGGAGGATGGTTCCATTAGTACGACTGCTAGCCTACAGAATGCAGTGTAACTCAATGCGTATAGCGTCCGCGGCCAGCAAATGCCCCAGTTACCGCCGCTAGCTCCTTTTCATCGACAGATAGCAGCGGAGCTCATTAATCGGCACATCGCGTTGGCAGCCTGTTAAGAAGCTAGACACAGCACCACAGCAGGCACGTAAATCTTTACGCCATCTCTTCAAACAGAACGGGCAGACGAAACAACGAGTCTCCAACAGATTACTTTGGTAGACATGCTGATTACTAACGTAACTCAGATCACGTGGTCGAGGTTTGCGCTGCAATGCGCGGAAGGGCTCAACTTTGCCCGGAAGCTCGCCGCCGACTCACGCAAAGACGAGCCGTCTTCCGTGGTGAGGCTGGACCGGAATATGGCGTCGGCTGAATCGATTCTGGCGAATGCTATTACCCTCTCATGTGCAGAACAGACCGACTGCTAGCCGCTCCATCCGCCGGAGTGGGCTCAGCACCGGAGACTTGCGCGTGAAGTGATTCATAGTGAGACTGACTTGTGCAGCACCGACCGCACTCAATCCTTCCGAACATACCTTAGTTACACGGCAAAACAATGTTAAGGTGATCGGAAGTAGACACAGGCACAGTGGCTGGCGAAGTGTGCAAGTAACTGGATTATGTGAGGGCGGCTGGAATCAAGCATGACGGAATGTCGTGGAAGTCACATTAAGAAGGTTTAATTACAGCCGCCTAACTCTCAGTTCTGAGTAGAATCGGGTTATCGTGACTGTTAGCAGCCATCCAAGTCACGAGTGTTGACGCGCCATTATAAATTCAAGCGCGGCAGGTGGATCATATGGAGGATGGCGTTGGTGTGCTGTGGAGGTGGATTCCCCAGTGTCGGCCTATCGCAGGCACCACTCGACTATCCGGGCCCACCAATCAAAGGGTGATGAGATTGGGCACAGTGGCCGACACGGCATGAGGGTCTACGTCTAGGGCTCACGCGGATCCAGCGCAACCAGTTGTGGGAGGCAGTATCTCGAACCACTGCTATAGAATAGGCTAGATCACAAGACGTGAGTCAATCCAAGTACACAAGGTGACAATCCGCGACGTGGTATATTCTTTTTTCGGCAGCCTAGGCATCCAATGCAGAATATGAGGATATTAAATGCTACAACCGGCTAATAAGACATCGCGATTGAATAGTTATTTGTCGTGTGTGTGGCACGCGTAGTCGAGTTCTCAGGTTACGTTATCCACTGCGCCCCATTCCCGCTTCAGACAACTGACCGGCTCGGAAAGTGGACTGGTGCCTGAGAGAGGCAAGAGAGTGAGGTCGACTCTTAGCGCCTATTCTTCACTATAAACTATCTGCGGTACCGGAATTTACTAGAACGAGAAAAACATCGTAAATAGCAAGGCTGCCAGGTGACTGGACAACTCGATCCTCCTCTCAGGACGAAAAGTGAAACTGCAAAGTCCTCCAGCTTAGTGTGGTCTTTATGGCGCACCCACTCAACTGAGACCCCAGGCGCCCCCTTGTGTGAAATCCTGGTTCTTTGTGCGGAAACCAGGGATGTGGTGGCACGCCTAGGCGCGGGTGCGGGCAGCGCCAGTCATCTGCGCCCGATCCCTCCTCCGGTCGTCTTGATTATGTCTTGACGCCGGACCCAGGAGGGTGGAAGAAGAGATAGTGCGGTAGACGCAGTGCAAGTCTACTACCATTGGAAGCTAGATAACGCTTGAGTCACCGTCCCTACGCTGGACATAGTTAGAAATGGCGGTCAAACTGTCACTTCTAACACTTTCCTTGAAGTTGCAGGTTTCTTGGTCAGAGTAGAGCGCTGAGACATTTTAGCTACCTGTACTCTAGCGAAGGACGGGAGCCCGGCTCTCTATCCTGATAAATTGTCCAATCACACAGCCTAATTCAGACATGCTTTTGACGCAAGCACTGTGTTGGTGCTGCACTTTTTCGGTTGGCTCAAGAAGGAATGGAGAGACACTAGTTCAGAGACCATCTAGACGAACTCGCATTAGTCAAACGAGGTTAGCATGGAAAACAAAACAATTTACCAAGGACAACTCTACACGGCGTTTTTTCCTACATTGTTTCCTACTCCACATGCTAGTTTGAGGGCATAGACGGAGATAGTCATTTTCTGGATCAAATCACCTACCCCCATTCTGCGAATTTAGACGATGAAGGTTGGATATTGGGGCGTTACAGGCGCCGGCAACCGGTATGCGTGTGAATCGGGCTCAGTGGGCGGTGTCCAAGAGAAGTGCTTAAATAGCGCCCTTAAAATTTTTCAGAAAGCATCTGCGGGATTAGAATATTGTGTCCTGGAAATCTTCACGTGCATCTACTGGGTACAGACGAAATTATTAACTCCACACTTCAAAAAGTGGAGTTATAGCGAGGATCACAAAGGAGACATTGTGGGACACTGAGGAGTCTGAGCGTTAATAGATGCGTCAAGCGAGGACAGCAAATCGACAAAATACGTTCATGGTTTTTTCGCTAGAACCGTTGTTCGGAACTATGATAAAAGAACCAAGTTCACGACACGTACTACTGTTAGATTTAGAAGCACAGACTTTCGAGAGTATGCAAATGAAATGTTTACATAAACACCGGAGCCGGACTTGACACGTCCTGTTCAGGTTATATGACCGTAGATTCGATAGGATTATGGATTGTCAGCTTTAAACTTTCATCTTGCATGGAGTCACCAAAAAAAGAAAAAAAACCTCCCACGAAATGTCACACTTAACAAGAACAACAGTCAACTTTAGTTCCAAAACTACATGCTTGGTTATAAAAGTGCTCAATAAATCTAAACTCTGGGGCCGACCGTAGGCTGAAATAATGCCGGGCCCGTCGGGTGGCTGCTAGTTGAGGCTTGCGACGTCGAGGCGAAAAAGCCGTATACAGTGATCGAACTGTAAATTCGAGAGCCGTCTGCAGTTCGCAGATCCAAAGTGCAAATTGAGTACGTTGCCTTGGAAAAGGGTCTAAACGTAACTTGATACTACCACAAATAATGGTTTAGAGCAGCGCTTTCGGCATGCGTTCTGCCAAATACATCCACTATTTTCAGACAAAATCCCACGCTTATCATCAGCAGACGCCACAGACGGAGTCCTCGTAGTTGCTCCATGTTATCACACAGAACATCTGTAAAGACGAGTCTGGGATTTTGGGTTACATTGGTGGTGGAAACACCGCAGAGAAGTGTAAAACATAACGAGGATCTGACAAAAATGTAACGGGCTTATCCTCGTATGCAAAACAACAGAAACCAACTGGCAAACCTTTGAAAAAACACCAACCATAACAGCTTCTTACTTTACTTCCCTGCGTAGGATGAGTGGAACAACAGAAAAAGTCGAATGGACAGTTATGGCCGGAAATGGGGATGTATGGAGGAAACGGGCCAAACAGAGCGTGAAACAGCTCAGAAAAAGTGCATGATATCACGGAAGAAGATAAAGCAGGCGCTTAATGCGCAGAAATGAGCAACGGCTAGGGCGGGACCAACCAACCGAGAGGAAAACGATTTATCCTGGTACGAACGATTTCTTGTTAGGCATCTAGGTAGGATATAGGAATAGAACCCTCTCTTCCACCCCCTTAATACATGTAGTCCCGAGCTAAGTTCTAGGAAGGGTACCTACCTCGTGTCATAACCCTGACCTTGGATCAACCGTAGCTCAAACCAAAACCTTGAATATAACCCTAACACTTATTACAACCTTAACCCTTACCTTGACGCCGCCCTTACCCCAACCCTAATCTCACTGCAATTTAAGGCAGTCACCTGTTTTACGAGGGAGTTGCTACTCCGGTGTCTTACCGGCATCTTTAAAACGCAGGCACACGTAAAGAATCAAAAAATGGTCACAGTGAGGCTCTACTGGGCAGTGCTCCAAAACCGCAAAAACCTGGTGGATGAAGTCTTTAGATTCCCACATATATGTGCGCTTAGCAGTGGGGTCCAAATACTCTTCCAAAGTCAGCCGGGAAGAAAATGTGGGCAGACGCAGTCTCTAAGCGTTTGGCTAGGGTCTTGCAAAGCATCCCACAGCGACAGGTTATCAGCAATGGAAGACATGCATGTTTATTTACTCCCCAGCTGGCATTAACAGACAGTAGTACACTAATCCCCGGACACAAAGACAAAACCAGAGAGCAAATGAAAAGTCCATCAGTCAGAAAGGTAGAGCAGGTAAAATTTGAATACGTCAGCTAGACTATCTCAGATGCTAGTTCGGTGAAGGCCAATGGTTGTAGGACGCCCAAACTTTCGTCTACGCGCCAGATGATCTCGATGCCATTCCGATAATGTTCTTTGATAAAGCGAAGAGTTCCCATGCTTAAACCGTGAAATGGACACACATTCACAGCGCCTACAACTGCACTGAAAACCGATTATGTCAGACTGGCGTCTTCCGAATTATTGATTCACGAAAGTTTTGCTACGTAAGCGTGTCCAAGTAAGGAAGAAAAGCGACACAAGGACTTCGGTCCCTTGACAAAGAACTCTCAAAGACCCCCATTAGCTAGACAGGAAGGGCACTGTCACGAAAATAAAAACAGTTTCGTCCGAAGGGGGCCAGGGCGGAGGGGGGGGAGGGGTAAAGACGTGACATGACGAGACCGCAATGCGGATAAGAGTCGACATCGTCCTTTATTCCCAACATACTTTGAATTCGGACTAGATGCCGCGGCAACTGCGCATTCGATGTATGAGCAACGAAACTACTCGTACCCTACACCCACATATAGTCGTCGTAGACCACAGTAGACGAAACACAGGGCTGCAGCATGCTCTGAAGCTCCATTGAGGGCAAACTCTGAAAATAAGTGGCGGCCCACCTGCGGTAGTGCGTACTGTCAAGGGGCTGCGAGCTTCTCAGGCCCGCCGCTACTGCGAGGCCGAAAATACGCTGTTCCCCTTTCGTCAGCAGGCGCACAAACGAACGGGATGTCCTACGATCGATAAGATTAGTCAATTATCGTGGGAACTCACAGCACTTACGCATAAGTCGATCAGACGGATTGATCCTAATGTGTCAGTAGGTAATGCTAGCTCGTCATCTCTCCGTGGTTGGTCTCAGAACTTTGAGCGCATTACAGTCCGTCCTCTGCATTCAGCCGTCCTTGCTTTTCACTTGGCAACACTGTCTTAGAGACAACTACCTTTCGCAGAAGTCAGTGTGCAAATACGGAGACGATTTTTCAGCAAAAGCCTTCCCAACCTCGTTCCGAAGTTTGGTAGAAATATTTGGGCTGAACATTCTGCCAGTCGATTTATTGTGAAGGATATTGCTGAGCGACTGGATAAACCCCACTACACTGACTGCCGAGAAGAAAACTCTGTTCCTCAAAGTCCATTTTCAAGGGGACTCTGCGAGTGAACCCCTAAGAAGACGCCTTCGCCAAACTCTCACAAACCCTCCCAGTAACAAGGGTCGAGTACCATTCTCTACTAACCACATTTTACATGGAAAAGGTACGGATAGGTAGCCAACTCAGACCACATCAATATGCATCTACTTCTTCACTTGCTCCTGTGGAGCAGCTTAAAGTGGTCGCATGAGTCGGTCCCTATCCAAAAGAATACGAGAACACCTCCGGCATGGCTGGAAAAAGGCAAAATTTGGAGCATAAACAGTGCCATTTTCGCGCATGTTTTTGACCCAGTGACGACTTTCCTGTGGTTTGTAAGGTCCCGTCGAGCTACCAGGCCGGCGTCTGTCAGCAACAGCAGAAGCAGCGGCCTCGTTCAGGCTCCGCGCCTACCGTGGTCAAAAGTCGACTAACTACATGCAGCTCTCCTCCGCTCTGGCATTGATTGACATTCACCCTCCCCTCATATTCACAAACCCCACCTGTGCTTTAAGACGAACCTTAATCGATTTCTCTAATTACTGACATGTTTTACTTACACCCAGTTCCCGTGTAAATGTACTGGCCTGACAAAAATTTATCAAAAGCAAACGCACGTTCGCTAACTGATCTTCTGAATACTGCCATGGCAATTTTCGCGACTTTACCATACTCGGAACACGCGTTTGGCTATGGGCAGGACATTTTAGTCAGCACTCGTATACTACTGACTGCCAGATGGTGAAATATGATAACTACGCGGCTATTCTCCAGAAGCTAGTGGATTTCAATTAAAACATTCATGTACACCTTCGGACCACACTTGAAAATTTTGTGCCAGATAATTTACTCTAAATGTATAAATTGATTTTTAAGAGGATAAAAGGCCTCAACACACGAGAACGCCGGAAAGACCCACTGACGAGCCGAACTTATCGCATTCGCGTCACACAACGGCACAGAATCGGCGAAACACGTGCTGCAAGTCAACGTGAAGCAGTCAGTACAACTAGATATGCGGATAGGGGTGGTGAATTGCCCAGGTGTTTCAGTATTTATAGGATCTAGTTGTTAGGCCTACAATTGCTGCCTATCAAAGTTGGCAGCTCCCGAGTGCATCACAGCTCGACTGGCCAGGTGTTGAAGTATGACGTTGCTGTGCTGTTGCTATGCGCCTGTAAGCCAGTCAAGATTATCGGCTCCCACGCTCATCGCACGCCGCCGAGGGGCTGACTACCGGATTTTGGCATCCGTGTGGGCTCTTGGGCAATTTGGCTCGCCGATACTGACACCAGAAACAGTGGTCATCCGCACGCTGTCCTTGCCGCTAACTACTTTGCCTAGACAGTCTCAGCGTTGAATATGGAGCGGGGAGGACATTGCGCCTGTTGATTGACTAAAGACTGAAAAACCATGACTCGAGCAGTTCGTGGCTCACACGGTTGTCACCTCGGCAAGAATCGGTTGAAGAACCCCAAGCATCTATGGCATACAAAAAATACCTACTATACTTATTTAAGTGGGTTTTAGTCCGACACGATTATTTCGCTTTGGTGTTTTATCCTGCAAAGTTGGGTCGTCTGTTGTAGACGGTCTGGTGCATTATCTACAATTACCTCAGCTCAGAGAGATGAGGAGTGATCTTTGTAGACACCTAATGTTTGTTTTCTTTAGTGTACTGCTTAATTTAGGTTGCTATATGTCAATGCGTTAAAATTTTTCCGCCTGATAAACAAATTTACCAATTGTCTATACTTATTCCACTATGCATACATAGGCCCCGCTCGTAATAAAACCCTATTGCCACCTTTGGCTGGTCGTGTGCGCTTAGGGTCCTTCATCCGATCGTTGCCGCCACCTCTAGCAAGAATTTCTGCTTCGTAAAACTCGAATGTGGGTCCCGCCGAGTGAGCCGCGACTTGGGAGCTGGCATCTCTCCTCACCGCTGCTGCGTGCTCGGCCATTCGCGTTCGCAGTAGTCCTGCGGTTCCCCCGACATAGTTGCTTTGTCCATAGCTGCACCACGCACGGTAAACGAATCCAGATGTTTCCTGCCGTGGCAATGGGTCTTTCGGCCTCATAATCTGGCGCCTTATGGTTGTCTCCGGTCTGTGCGCTACTCCAATTCTAAAGGATGTGAGAAGGCGGCTGACGGCTGCTGAGCCTTTTTTCACGTACGGGAGCTGCCAACTGCGATAGGCGTGCAATGGCGTAGCAATTACCTCCTAGAAATATTGCAACACCTGGGCAATTTACCACCCCTATCTGTCTCTGTCTCTGATGACGGATTCGAGTGAGAATCCGAAACGTCAGGCTAATAAAACTCTTGTTCCAGCGATCGTGTCTCCTTCTTAGCGCCTGTTTGTCAGTCCTCCGCAGCGGCGATGAGAGCTGGGATGTGTTTTGCCTAGAAAGACCGCTTTTGATAACTAAAAATAAGGAATCAGTTTGGTCGCAAATGCAGCACTATGCAGTGGTAGGCGCGTCGATGAAGACGGTCACCAACTAGATGATGCAGTATCAATTACAGACGACTATGATGACAGATGACTTCAGCAATCCTAGGGTCGACTTAGGAACTTTCTGCAGATTTAGATGTCATGGTAAGTTTGGAAGATTGAAGGTCGGACTAAGTAAAAAACCTTGACGGCCGACAGGCGGGTCGCAACAACTCTGTTTAACCGTTTATTAACGGCACGAATAAGCGACTATGGGAGGGCTTGGCCGTCCTAGACACTCAAGTCGCGTCAGACCTGAATGGGGGCCAAGAACTCAGGTGCTGGGTAGGAGGTGCATGGCAAGTGATGATCGAGAGAGAATGCCCGGCCGCCAATTGTATGCGGCATCAATAATATGTACGGCAGCATCAAAACCCCCCGCACATTACACTGTAATTAAGGCCAACGATTTTGCGTTGTTGTTGCCCTTTGATTAGTCAGCCTTTTGAACCAACACCCGGACACATGATCAGGGACATGCTGGTCGGCTGACCTACGCGCGAGCGCGGGATTCATGCCAAGTCGACAATGTCATACATCCCCACCTCACGTGAACGTCTATCGACAGAAGCTGCGATCCGCTGCACGTGAATGGTAGTTGACAGGCCCTGTGCTGGCTTTCGGTCGCCCAGACGGTTGATATCTCGCCTGCTGACGAAATTTCGCTCCACTTGAGTCCTCTACTGATCAGAACGGGGCAGAGGGTCTGCTAGACGGCCCTTAACACTACAGACGCTTTAAGACGGGGGATACGAACTAGCCGGTTTCTCGCATCAACACCAGCCTGACGAGTACTCACGGGGACTCGCGGACTAAGCAGTGGCGATATTCTGTGCTGTAAATGAGTGAAATGCAAATGCTTCCTCCGAACCGCCGTACTTCTTCAGGGCATATCAACCTGCGGGCAATCAGAAAACGCAACTTTCTTCTCTAAGACTCGCCTGCCACCGTTGCCTCTGCAGACCATATTTTATAACATGTCAAAGGTCTGACGAGGATTTAATTCTAGCGAAATCAGCAAAAGTCGGATTTTTCTCCGAGTGTCTTGCCCTGCGAGCCAGCCGCAACTCAATAGCTTTCGATTCATCCCTAGTTTTTTTTTAATCTCTGCGTATATAAGCTAAGCTACAAGTATTTCACAAATTCTGACAGTCTTTTAGCTCCTGATAACGCACTCAGGTCTAATAAACTGCGACACAAGGGAGCGCTTATTTTGATTCAGAAACAAGCAACATTCTCTACCAAACGAGGAAGCATTAGTGGAAAGCCGATCAGACAACTCACAAAAACCTGTTTTGCGCAAAATTTTTATTCATACATAAATGTCGGTCGGATCTTATTTCGTAGCCGTACCTTCAGTAGACAAGCCCCAGCCTTAACCCCAACCCCCAAACTTAGCTCCTAACCCTGAAAACTAACCCGACCCCTAACAGGTACGGCCACGAAATAAGATCTTGCCTAAATGTCAATATGGCCACTGACACAGCCGTCGCACGTCACTCTGATACTGCTCCGGCTAGAAAGTCTATATGCAGGATATTTTGGTTATGAAATTTGAAAAGCTGCCTCTGACAAGTGCATTGCTGCCTGTCATATGGGCGCATCTGAGGCAGGGTACATGCACTCTACTTCAGGTAGACGAAGGCTCTGTTTTGAGGTACGTACGTTCTACAGTTAGGATTATCGAGTGCAGTCATGAACAGGACTCAGAGGCTTGGATAACCATGGCTGCCTTCTTAAATGTCAATTTGTCATCGTTATGCAACCCCGGTGGTGTAGTGGATATTGTGGGAGGGGGCGGGGGAGGGGTCAACATTGCAGCAGTGCGGTCACTCCAGGCTCGTCGATACGGTTGGATGGACTTTAAACGACTTTACACCCACGAGGATTCCCTCCCGGTAACTGCCACACATGAAGATGTGGCTTAGTCGAGGCTGTCTGGGCTTGTTGGCGAAGGCACGGTCACGGTAATAGCGAGATCTTATAATCAATACACTGACGTCTCCCGCCAAATGCATTGGTGGACTTGC
Organism: Spirometra erinaceieuropaei; assembly: GCA_902702965.1. NCBI lineage: Eukaryota > Metazoa > Platyhelminthes > Cestoda > Diphyllobothriidea > Diphyllobothriidae > Spirometra > Spirometra erinaceieuropaei. The sequence continues at coordinate 288,094 of CACRXP010000492.1, forward strand.
ACTTCGCAACCTCTCAGCACGCAGCCGTCATATTTGGCTCAATGAAGTCAACTTCAGCATGAGATTGCTGTCGAGGACTACGACTTGAACTGTAAGACCGAGGGTTGCGTTTTGCCACTTTAAATGCATGCACGTTGATCCAAAAGAACACATTCTGAGAAGACACAGCATCACAGTACTTTTCGCCCAGGTATTCCAGCTGCTTAGTCTGGTAACCATTGTATTTGACAGCTGGAATGGACAGTTACAGTTGTCGCGGATCGCCGAATCCGTAAAAGTAAGATGTCGCAGACGTTAGCCAATCCGCTTTCTCCTTGCTGCTGGTGACACTGGGAAGCAGGATTTTTTGTGCGCAGTGGAATTTGCTGGGACATTTTGAATGCGTCGCGTAGCGTAAGGCATGCGCTTAGTGTGACAACGTTCCTTGCGCTGCACGCATTGAAGTGTGAGCATCGGTGGGGACGTACATATACGGCCAGCGACGGTAAGCTTCCAGTGCCGTTTCTCCACAACGTTACTTTGACCTCCCACTAGGACGTAGTGGGATATAGACAAAAATGAGGCCGATTCTGCCTAAACTTCCCTAGTTTCTTACGCATCATGGCACACTGGCATCGGCGGACAATGTTGAACCTCGGCGAAAAACGGTGGATGAACGGCCAATTACTGAGAGAACGGAAAAGCCTTCTGAAACACTACAGCTTGTCCAACACTTCAGGAAATGCGATCTGTTATCTAGTGATTGACAAAGGTGGAGACGTATTGGAAGTTCGCGAGAGCTGGTCAAAGAGCCAGTAGATGTGTGGCGTGGAAGCAGTGGGAATGCCTAGAACGCCACCAATCATCCAGCCAAGTCCCGTTTAGCGGGAAAAGACAGAAGGCGCCAAAAGGCGGATTTATTGTGCACAGGAAGTTCGCACTGCTGTCCCAGGCAGCAGTGTTCACTGGCGATGCCGTAGCCCCTGCTGACGGTGTTAAGTCATGCCTGGGATAGTATGAGACAAGTGTTGGCTGCTGACTTAATAAGTTTGTGATCAAGTCTGAGTATTGCTGCATTGATTGCGTGGCGTGTTCCAGTCGCGCTTGGACGGCCTTTCAAATGGACCGGAGACTGAACTGAACAAAATGCCAGTCAAAAATAAACTTGCAGCAGCAGGTTATAAAACCTGACAGTACTTCATATAGTCTCCCGTTTGCTTCCTTGAGATTTTGTTACCATGCTGATGACTGTCTCTAGCTCGGATGAAAAAAGATATCAGACATTTCGTTCGGATAGGAGTGGCGGATAACGGTAGGTAGAGAGACTGCGTGACCACTCTTAGACTTCTGGCCTCCATAGATCTGCTGACGGTTGAAAATAAAACTCTGCACCAAGGGTGACCTGCGCAAACTGCGAAGCGAATTGCCTCTAACTGCTACGATTTCTGCCCCCCTCCCAAATTGCGACTGTTCGGTTTTATTGCCAGAGTCCAAAACTGTGCGTCGGCGAGGCGTTGGACGACCGAATTGTGGGGCAACGGTTGGCGACGTAGCAAGCGTTCTTTTCCACACAAGAAATGAACGCAGCGAATGATTCAGCACTGTCCTCGCATACTCACAGTACGTGCCTGTGTGTGTGTCCCTGTTTTCAAGGCAGTCACCACTCAGGTAACGAAACCAAAAACATAAGAAGCGGGTTACTAGGGGCTGGAAAACGCCGTCTATGAAATGATGAGAAAACACTATCCTTCACTACCCCGCGGAACTCCTACCAAGCCGGGGTGGATAGCCGAGCGTCGGCTGAACCACTGTCGTTCAAGGAAATTGATATGGTGAATGCACTGTCCAAACTATCATTTCCGAAGTTGGAAACCAAATGTAGACGTTAACCCAACAAATGAAGGCAAAAACCGTGTAAGCAAAGATTTCAGGGGAGTGGTTATGTTTAAGTCTCGCCGTCTTCGAAAGTGAGCTAATGTTGCGGAGTTAGCACATACCCCCCTCCCCTCCTTGGTTTCATGATGATATGTTTGGGCAGATCAGAAAACATATACAGCGCGTGCGTCGCCGAAGGTCTCAAAATGTGGTCTCAAGTAACATGTACTCTGGTAGTAAAGTTGCAGTACTGATACCCTGCGTACAAAACCCCAAATTGTGGTATGAGTATACTGACAAAGACGAGGGAGACTGGAATATACATTTCTGGCTTATTAGCCGTTATCAGCCAGTCATACTCAACCAGTGAGGTTCGAGCCTGCGACCTGTTGGCTAGAAGTTCAACTCTAACCGACAGTTCGACCGTTGTTTCCGACGACGTCCATCGTGTGTTCCACAGCAGAACTGGCGCAGGAATGGTGACTTGCACGTGAATTAGTTTATAGTAATAGTAGACTTGCGCAACATCTACCACAATCATCCCCGACCTGGATTCAAGAACCAAGAAGACCGAAGGTGGGAGAGAGTGCAAGTGGCTGGCACAGTGAAAACCCGCACCTACCTAGGCTTACCGCAACACCCTCTGGTTTACAACAAACGCATGGCCAGGGTCTTCAACAACGGCAAAAAAGAGAGGCAGCAGGGATCCCAGTTGGCGCGGCGCGAGCCTGCAACTGGGCTTGCCACCCCTACCCCCCGAATTTCGGCATTTGTTGTGGGTGCGCATTCTCGATGACGTCTGCCAGAATTCGATGCAGCCCTTGTGTCGAGTGGACCGTTTTAGGGGCGCCCAATGCTCTAATCAATGAGCCAGGGGCTCGTTGTCCTGTGGGTTGCGATCAGATGTATTAACTATGACAAAGGGAGCTCACCAATCACACTATGGGGCGTTAGGACTCGACCTACAGCTCCGTAAGCAGTGGCACAGCGACTATTAATGAGTATACCGGCAAGGGAAACTTGAATGGCCAGTTCTGGCCATTAAAAGTCAATTTATCCAGCCTGGCATTCTGAAATCCACTTGAATAAACATGGATATCTTCCATCATATAGTGATACCTGTATAAATCTGATTATAATTAGTTCGAAAGATGAGTAAGGCATAGACCTCAAACAGCCATTTTACAGGGAATTATCCATTGCTTTGAAATTTAGCCCGTGTTTTTCGACACGGGAGAGTACTCATCCTATTTTCGCCCGGAAAGGTGGAACCTGCCTGCTTACCTACCTGTGGATTACCCGGGACGCAAACGGTTGGCGGAAAGTGAAATGCCCTCCGACAAGTCCAGCTGCGAAATAAGCAGGCACTCGGATCTGACAAATAAGCGGTCACGGCCCATGCAGTGGTACTGCCCTCAGGTGTGGTGAAACGCCGGTCTGAGAAGTAGGTTACCCGTAAATGGGCCAGATAGCGAATGCTGCACATCCTTCAATGAGGCTTCAACTGCCACTACTCCTGCACGGTATTACAACTTTAGATGCTGTATCGGTGGCAGGAAGGGAGGGGGGGGGGAAATGGGGACGTTCGTTATCAGGTCCGAAGAACTAGGCAAATTCCCTCCACCAAAGCATCCCGCGCAAACACTATCTGTCGAGCCACGGTTAACCGCGTTTTTGGACGATCTGATGGTCTTACCTCGCGCGTTGTGATAGGCCATGTCAAGGGCGAATGGTGCTGACAGGAGTAATTTCCTGCCCAAGAACAACAACAGCTGCGTTGCGGGTCTCACGGACGCACATTCAGTGTCTTCCTGGCGTTGCTGTAGCGAGAATAAGACCTGGTGAGTGGGATAAGGGACTTATTAGCCCCACTTCTAGGACAGACTATGAAACCCATCACAAGGGGATAACAGACCAAGATAGCAGACGTAAAGACGGAGGAATTTTGTAGCCTTTTTAGGAAGAAGTTACCAGGCAAAACGCATTCGCTAAGATTGACATATTCCGAATGCATCGCAGATGTCCGTAGTGGCTGCGACTATTATTTGGATGCGCTAGGGAAGCATCCCGAGTCTTCCTGGACCGACCGAGATGCCTTCCTTCCCCAATGCACTTAAATCTGGCCAATAAAACAAAGTATTAAATGCCCAAACAAACTTTGGAAGTGAACCGCCGAAAAAGACATCAGGACTAGGAAGGAGACATCACTGGGGGAGTTGGTTGTCCCGCTCTCGGTTTCGGCCATGTTTAACTCTACACGACGCCGAGATATCAACTGCCCTCCGCTTATTAGCATGGCCGCCAGAATGGATGGACTTTGTTACCGCCACCAAAAGGCCCAATTGCGCAAATCTCGATGTGATTGGAGTCCAGCAGGTTTTCTCAGCAGGCGTGAAATCAACCAATTATAGTTATTCATCAGTTAACTGGCTGCGCTCAAGAATTCCGTAAAAAACGGCAATTAGCAAAGCAAGTGAGCGCGAAGCGAGATGCAGATAAACATCTTCAAAGTGAAAGAAAAAAAGTGCATGATGGTCAGACTTACACAGGCGGAGCTACGGACTGTCGACGGATCTTCTCCTTTTCATCCATTGCGGGGGCGAGATTGGTATGGGAGACGTGAAGAGAGTGCATGCTCTCACCAACGGTTGCAGGGGGAGCCTGTATTTCTACATCACCGGCACGACGGGTGCTGGATAAAGAGCCGAGTTAATTCGAAGTACGGACTTACTCTGCCTCGCGAACGCTCTCTTGGGCGTCTGCATTCTTCTCCGCCTCGTCACCTGCCTTCGATAAGGGTTTCAGCTCCTACAGAGAAGCGGGCAGAGAAATCAGGTTATGTAACCACGTACTCTTAACCCGTCGGCAAAGTAACATTTGAGCGGAAATATGACTTCCGGAGGCGATCGTCGACCAGTATCCTACCTCTTAACTGCCGTAATCCTGCTTACAGCGGTGGGACTTAGGAAGAAATCCTTCAAACCTCAAGCCGGATGGTAGCGTCTCCTTCCGAATACAGGAGCTACAAATACTCATCCCCGTAGGCGAACAGTGCATCACGGCTTGCTCACGTTTCTGGCTCACTGTAAAACAGGGCTACGGTTTCCAGGTAAAAAGTCCAGAAATTGACAGAGGTGTTCATCTCGAAAGGCAATATTCACTGAAGATCATTCGCTCCATCCAGCGACTCACCAGAAACAGCTGCCATCGAAGCGTAACCTAACTGGTTCTTTAAGCAACTGGGCGTTGAGTCGCCAGTGACTTTATTTGCGATTTTAAACGCCAAGGGGATAAATAAGATTTCTGAAAAACCAAATTAGGCTTAAAATCATGATCTCCAATTAATGTGGTAGATATGTTCACAAGAGTCTGTTCTGGCTAATAAGGTTCTCTGGAACTGTTCCAGCTATCATTGTGAGTACGCTGGGGGTTTGAGCCTCACAGTGTGGTTGAACCGCTGGTTCACTGCACTCAGAGGGACAATTTAAAAGACCCTCCATAGAAGAGCCTTTAACAGAGGACTGCGTAATTTTATTCACCAGACCAGGTCGGTTTTAGACAAATGTCGACTGTTGGAGTAAGTCCCAGCCGGCAAATGTCGGCGCACCAAAGCAAGCTAATAATCTTTCTATGATCCTTCTACTTGGCGTTTAGTTTAGTAGTCCGTCCCGTGTTAGGGTGAATAAGATGAGTTTTTGATTTTTCCAACCCGTTGCATAAGCGCCTTATCAGATGGGCGCATGCGAGGTTTGCAGGAGCGGATTTTGCCTTTTCTGGGACAATGCACCTAATTTTTGGCCGACATTTGTCATTTAGTGAATAACTGGACTGACAAAGTTCTGCGTGGTGTCGCCGAATGACAGTTTGCGTGTACGCATGAGGAACTGGGTTTTGAGTCCTACTTAAGAATTGATGAATGAGAAGCTCGACAGATGAAGTGGAACTGAATTCCTAAGCAGAACAAGTTTTACGACCGCACTGAGCAAGCACTCACGCTAGCGAGAAGGGCTGAGTGCATTATCGGTTGCTGGATCGCACGTCGTCCGTAACGATATGGCTATCCCAAGGGACAAAGATTCAAAAGCAGCATTATGCACCCCCAACACCAGCCTAAAATAGCTTTGGAAGGGAAAAGCAAACGGCCCAACCAGAATGAGAACGCCTCACCCAGGACTATCTTTTTAGGAGCTGTTGCTAGACGGGAGTTTGTCGGACGTAGGAACATGAATCCATCAGCGAATCGGCTTCAGAATCTCCTCTCATTCTTTTGTGCGCGTTTGTGTTAAGAGCGTGCAGTGAGTGGCGTGACGTATTTCACTCAAGATAGGATCCGTCAAAATTCCAGTTAAAATGTCGTCCGATTAAGCGGATGAAGTGAGAAACCCTTCTCCGAAATTGGTTGCATACTAGTTTGGGAGGGAGTGCAGAGGTAGGCTGGAGTGGGGTCCAAACACTGCGAGATAACGATTCACAGATTCAGCTAGAAATCCCATCGAATGACTGCCGTGGTAACTTCGGCTGACAACAAGACTTCTAACAATTACAGACGTACATAGATTAACTGCCAATAATCCCCCGTTGTTTCACAGCACAGTGACGCAAAACATGAGGGGTTAAGGCTAACCGTCGCCTAAAAATACGCCAAACCGACACACACACTTTGATCCCCCAATACCCTCCCAAACACCTTACAACGACGTGTAGGTTTGATGGCTACTCTCTGAAAATTATATTTGTATAAGCTGAATTATCATAATCTGGGAGCTTCCCAAGTTTACAGAAGGGAATGAGGGCTCTTGCATGCTTAATAGGCCAACAAACGCAAAGTCAATCTCTCCAAGATTCAGGGCGGTGGCTGGACCTTGAAGAGCGCAGTCAACCACTCTTCGGACGGGTGCCCTATCAAGTAGGCCACTGAGAATGTGGTGAAAATAATGTTCGAAGTCAGCAAAACCCGCAAAAGAGGTCTAGAAAACAGAAGGCCTCAACGGCCCGTTCGGGAGAGTGGTCAATAAGTGGGTCCCAGCGCCACCAGCGTCAAAGTATCGAACTTGCAGTCGGTCCGTCGATAAGTATCAACTAAAGCTTTCTACTGTACATTTCATAGATTTTGCGACCAGGCACCGTATTAAAGGAAGAGGAAGAATGTCTTGTAGGCAGCGGAGGACATGCTATTTCCAGAACTGATAAAAGTGAACCCCACATTATAATTTCTTATTTCTGTTTATTTTCAAGTATCACCCTGAAAAATGTGAAGTCGTCAGCATTTGACAGTTAAGACCTTGTAAATTACGTAATCACACCACTCCCTTGCCCATGACTAGCCCATTGACTTCGGAGCAGAGTCAGTCCCCGGCTGCGGATCAGCAAAATTCTGAAAAGCTCTATGGCGTCACGCTGCTTCAACAAGTAACATAATTTACGCTATCCATGACACATTTCTGGAAACAGGATCTGTCGTTGGCAAACCACCCAGCGAAAGGTCTTCTACTACTACTACTACTACTACTACTACTACTACTACTACTACTACTACTACTACTACTACTACTACTACTACTACTACTACTACTACCACTACTACTACTACTACTACTACTACTGCTACTGCTACTGCTACTACTACCACTACTACTACTATGAATAATAATAACATCGAACTACTGGAGCAGGCGCTCGCGCAAAGCCAGGGTAAGTTCATCCGGATAGTTGCACTGGAGCTCAGCATTAAAACGTTCGATTCAGCGGGTGCTTCGGAGAGCGATCAAGCTTTGCCCGTGCTGACTTCAGGTTCTTTAAACGTTGCAAGTGGAATACTATGATGCTGGTGTGGAAATATATGTGAATCGCCTCTCCACTAGCGGCAAAACAACTCTCAGTTCTTGGAAAACTTACAGTTTAGCGACGAGTCTATCTTTCACCTCTCCGATCAAACAAACAAAAACCGCTATCGAATTTACGGAAAATCTAATCCAAAAGCAATTCTGGAGAATGAACGAAAAGCTCCGAATCTGGTGGTTTGGTGTGCCATGTCCAGCACTGAGCTGATTGGATCATTTTTCTTTCCTGATGCATCCGGTAACACGATCACTATTACAAGGGAAAATTACTTGTGGATGCTTCAGGAGTTTGCTATTCCACAAATTCAGGGTCACCTTGCTAATGTCATTTTTTCAACAAGACGGAGATCCACCCCACTTTTCCAGGGATTTCCTGGACACAGATTTTCCTGACAGATGGATCGGTCAAAGAGGTCCCCTTCGAAGGGGATCCACGTCATCCTAACATAACGCCTTGTGCTATATATATATAAATGAAAAACAAAAAAACTACAACAAAAGCAAGGTTGATGCGACTATGCCTCGTGATCTGTCATATTTCGGGGAAAGAATCCGCACGAACCGCAGTGAGGTTGGGGAAGAGGTGCTACAAAACATCGGAGAGGCCTGTATCCGAATATGGATGAAGGTTCTCAAAAAGGGAGGCGCACATGCAGAGGCATGCGGCTAGTCATCGAGGCGTTGGAACGTGATGTCAACTCTGGCAAGTAAAGCTGCAATGACTCCCTTGTTGATGGTAAAAATATGATTAGACTTATTTTATTGTGCGCATTTTTAGGAATTTATTAAAAGGGCACAGCGACTTTTTGGACGCCCTGTATGCTAAAAACATGCTTCCACGCAGAAAGCCCAAGCTTTGAGAGGGAAGACAGAAAAAGGCAAACTGCAGGTATACTCACCTCCTTCGAGTTCGTAGCCGCAGCGTTCGAGCCCTTTTTCTGAAAGACGCAAGGCACTCGTTTAAACATTGGCAAAGGTTGAGTTACAGGCTCGCATCGAACTAAGAACAGTGGCTCAGCAAAAAAGCTAGCAGGGACAGCTATAGTATAAAGTTCAGGAAGCAGCTTTGCGGCTTTTGGCAAGCAGGCGGTCTTCTCCAAGAAATCTGAAACTCGTGTTCGAGCTCTTATTTCATGGGTTGATGGGCATGACTTTCGAGATTGGGAAGTGTCGGGTTGCGAGTGAGTTTCGTAGGTACCCTTCTAGCAACCGGAATAATTCCATACGTGTTGGAGCATTTCTAGTGACTAGGTTCTACCACAAAACGCCGGTTAAGGCGGAAAAATACGTAGTGAACGTCAGTGAAATAAAAATGGCCTAACTGCAAATGCGAGGCTGATAACCATGCAAAGTAAGCTCAGTAGGCGTAAGGACCTGCATCCTTTCTGTTAATCGCCATTTTGTACTCGAGTGGACAACCCTCATGACTACCTACCGGTATAGAAGGCATCAAGTCTCGTAAAAATAATGTAAAAAATGGTGACGTGCTTAAAATGAAAACAAGTACCCACATATGCTTGCGAAATCGAGTGGCATGAAGCGTATTTGTAAGATAATCAATGCACAACAGCAAGCCAAACTTGTAACATATTTCTAATCATCCGCATAAACTGCACCGAGAACAAGGCGCCATTTAAGTAGTGTACAGTCTCAAAAAACATCTTTGTGCGAACAATATGGTCGAATTTCTCGGAAGGGAATCTCATGAAACCGTTTTTACTGTTCGGTCATAAAAATGACTGCCACTGTTCGTATTTCGTGAGAAGAAACCCGAATTTTCGTTTTGGAACAAAACTTTCAAAATGCACACGCATGGTCGCTTGCGGTTTTTTGCTGCATACGAAAAATTGCAATGAATACGGACCACGCTGTAAAGGTTGCGCGCAAAATCGACGAGCTCGAACATGCCAACTTTTGAAAATCTTAGAGCCTCTAATAAACCGACTAAAATGCTCCCGTCGAGTGCGACATTTGGGGAAGGTAATTTCGTCTAAAACAGTCCAAAAAGTCTCGTTCTCCTTTTCTGGGAGCATAGATTGGAGGCAAACTTTGTATATATTTATTTTGTCTAAGTGTATTTCAAACTGGTGTTTATAAGGATGCCTTATGAAAAGCAAGCATGCTACTGAGGATAATGAACGCACGATCATGTTCTGCGTTGCTTGGCTCAAAAAGTACATTGAAGTATTTTGATTCTTGTGTGCCTGTGCGTACTTTAAAACTTCGTCTGTTTTGGTACCGGAATGTTTTGCAATATTTCAGTAGCAAAGCAGTCCGAAACATTCGAAAAGTGCATAAAATACTCTTTATCTGAAAGCAAACGCGTAAAGTTCTTCAAGTGTTTTAGCAAATCTGCAACAATAAGAACACGCGCTCAACAGCCCCGAAGGTCCTGTCAGTCTTAAGCTGGGAATACATTCGTCTAAATACTAATATTCCCCGAATTTAGAATTTGTCCACATAGTTACACTTCCTGTTTCAAGTGTTGTATGATCACACACGCAATTTTAAACAAAACCGTTATAATAAGTCGACTAATTTTCCATAAGAACCCAAGGTTAGTTGAAAATGCATTAAGAAACGGTGATTTCAAGAATGAAGTCTGCTCAGTTGGTCGAAAGGGATCTTAATCCGAAGCCAAAATGTCACATGAAGCAGCTTAAGGCTGTATCCCACTGCATTTCGGTACTATAACTTTAGTAAAGATCTTGCTTCTGTCCACGGTACGCTTTGGAGTCTTGACGAATAATTTATGGGTATTTTGGCAGATTTTGACCCAAATGTGATAAAACTCGAGTCGTCTGGCGGGGCCTCGTAGCTCAGGTAGTTAGAGCGTTGGCTGTACTGAAGCCTGCCCCTTACTGCGTGGGTTCGAATTCCACCGAGGCGTCGAGTTTTTCACAGTTGGGTCAATATGAATAATTTATGCTCAGTTGGGCGACGGCTTCCGGTTCAAACGGACATATCGGACAAAACACTTCTGCCCGTTGGAATAACCCCTCCACAGTTATCAGAGGCACCTAAAAGAATCAGGACACATATCGGCCTCCTCCGTCAAGACGACAGCGGGAAAATGAGGAAGGTATGGAAAAGCATCATATAAGGAAAAAATCATTGCCTGTACTTAAATCAATTCCAGCGTTTTCCTTGACTTTGTAGTAATTCACACCAAGGGAAGCTCAACGACGTCCTGTTTTTAAACCATTTTTTCACACCTCACTCTCCATGTGATTTCTTGGCGTAATCTGACATAATTTGCTCGACGAATCCAGCATCACAGTCGCCAGGTTTACTGTAACCACAATAAACGCACTAATGTTGGACTGTTTTGCTTTTCATGTGGTACAGTAGGAGGCTCGTCTCTGACCAATCAACTCCTGCTTTTTCGGTCTCACCGCTTCCACTTCACAGCATGTCCAGTGCTCGCGTTGTTTCACGGTTGGCCTGGAGGCATGTAATGCCAATTCGACAACTTTCCTGAACCTGCGTCGGCCAGATTGCCTGTTTCATTGTACCTAACGCCCCCACCTTGCCACAATTATGCGGATTTCTGGCCAAAAATACGATGTTCCCGAAATAAAGCACGTGCCCCAAATAGATGGCTGATCCTGTTAAATGAGATCCAGTTATAACGAAGAAATAGAAACAGCTGAACGCTTGGAAAAGAGAGCGGCACAGGCCAGACGAGTTCGGCAGCATTCAAGAATTCTGATGGGGGTTTCCAGTTAACTACGTAAGACAGAACAAGCAAATGCATTGGTTAATGTAGAACAGCTGATAACACAGGGGAATAGGAAATCCCACTCGGTATTTCAGGTGGCTTCGAGCAGAATTCAAGAAACGACGAATATCCTAGTGTTCTAGACACAACACTAACAATAACTCAAATCTTAACCAAAAACCTAACCCAACCTCCGACTTTAACCTTACTCATGAACTTAATACAGGCCTTAATACCAAGCCTAACCCTAAAATTAGCCATAACTTCAGCCTTAATCATGATCTTACCCAAACCATAAACTTAACCTTAGCGTTAACATTAACCGCCCAAGAAATTAGCGCAAGGTCTCCGGAATGATGGTGAGGGGGGGGGGAGATTCCTATTTTCGTGTCTCATCGAAGAGTTTTTCAGATAGCTAAATAGCTCTCGTGTTTCAACCCAACATTAGGCGATCGGTCAAGGCTTGACGGTGCAAAAACCCAACAGCCTTCAGTGCAAATGAAGCATATACAAAAACATGGGTTTCAAAATATTTTGGATTGTGCGCTAGAAACTTCAAACGCTTTCCATATGGGCGGCTTCATTTGCTTAATTTCAGGACTCCGACACCTGGATTATAAGTGGCATGCACTGTTTTGTCGAAAACAATAATGACGAACGATACTGGACATAGGCGAATGCGACTGGGATGGTTATTTCTGACTACAGCTACACCCGGGACCGCAGGCGGGAGCCTGCGATCTGAACGCCAATGTTTATGCAAATTGCCATCAAACGGATTTACAAACCAGGCTCCGCGTCGGTTGAGACCGAGAATTATCAAAATCACCGGACGCAAGTGTCTATTCTCGCTTTCCCTTCGAGGTGCGGAAGCAGAAATCTCACAGGTGATCTGTTTACGGATAAGTATGAAAATATGGTGTGTTCTGGTCTCCATCAGAACATGTCACGGCAAATCCATCGGATTCCATCTAATGCGAGGGGAAAAGGGAATATGAAATAGGTATAGTAATACTCCAGAATAGTTGTTGACTACTTCTATTTTGGCATGGTGGCTCATAACTTTCAGCAGAACCCTCTTCCATTACCTGGTCTGCGCGCGGCCTCAAAAAGCACTAAAGGAAGTAGAATAGTTGTATATGAATTTCATGTTTCGATAATCATGTGTGCTGTCTACAAGCCGATTTCAGGGCGACTAAAATAAAAGGTGGACGGTCTCTGAACTTCTAACATCAATACAAACGGTGCAAATTACCGAAAATAATTACGAGCAAGCCTCTTCATGTACCGAATACGCACTTCACATCTCAGCACATTGCTAAAAAACAGCATTTTTGAGAAGCAAGCTCACTGGTCGGCTAAATTCTAACGAGTACACATTACAGCGAAAACAAACCCCGGTCCATACCTAGCATATCATTTAGGACAGAAAGCGGAATTCAGTTCCGCGTTTGCCTACTTAAACAAAGGGGTCGGTAGATAGAAACATAAAGGAAAAAAGTTTGTTAATTGTAATATGAGATAGGGAGTGTCTGCTAATTACAATTTTAAACAGGACGTAAGTTTGAGCACCCGAAGTAATCGGTCACGACCATGAGGATCATGGCAAGTCGTACTAAATATACTTTTCCTTTCGTCGCCCACTCCGGCTGGCTAACCGCGCAGACACACCAAAAAATCCTACAGGTCTACGGTGAGGCGGGCTAACGCAGGAGAAAAATAGAGTCAACCAAAAGGGCTGTGTTAGGCGTCATAATAAGAGGTTTTAAAAGGTTAACTAGAAGCAAAACAATAAAAATGTCACCCTATTCCTACCTCGGGCTCCGAGGGCTTCTGGCGCAAGAGAATAATTCCGATGAATTGCAGAGCGGCCAGTGTCCCACCCAGCATGAGGAAGGCTTCGGGCACTCGCTGCAACAGCGCCTCGTCTTCAAACATGCTATTAGCATAAAAAAGCGGGGGTGTCCACAATTAGGGCAGTTCACAAAAATAGAGAAAAAGGGAGATGGTGGTGTAAAATACTACTAGGCGCTTGTTGTGAAAGCGACCCGGTACTTATTTCTTTATAATATGGGCACATGCCCAACCTTCAAAAAGGCTGTAAAGGGATCCAATAAACACAATGTAGGTGGAATCATTAGTGGCTGACGCACTTGCGCCCATAATAGAGGCCAAGTTATAAATGCGCTGGACCAACACGGACTACATCGGGACCCCGCAGACGTTATTGGGAATGCGGCCACATAAGAAATGTCAACGTTGGTGGTGTCAACGATGGGTCCATTTGCCGGTTCACGCCGGTCAGTGTGCGTTGTAGAAGCGCGTTCCTCGGCTCCTTCTCCATGTGGCTCCTCTGCTGCATGTGGGATCCGAGTCTGAGACTGTCAGGGTGCACTGACTGCCATGGCTTGAAAGGTTGCCAAATGACAATGGAAGTAAGACCTCACAGCCAGCCCGGTGTGGATTTGTGTGGGGTGACACAGACTGGCAGATTGAGAGTCAGGCTACTATGGCTCCGTTTTAATGTGGTCTCTATGGCGCTCCCAATCCGTGGGGTCATAGCCGCCCCCTCTCCTTTTGCTGTGTAAAATCCTGGCCAGTATATGCCGTGGACCAGGGAGGGTGGTGGTACGCCTAGGTGCGGATTTGCGCCGTGCCAGCCACCTGCGTCCTCTCCCGTCTCCGGTCTTCTTGACTCAGGCTTGACAGCGGGTGCAGGTGGAGAAGGAGAGAGTGCAGTAGATTCGGCGCAAGTTTACCATCACTTTAAACTAATTCACAAGCCATTCTCTCCCCCCCTTCCTCTGTAACACACGGTGAGCGGTCGAACTGTAGGCTGACGTAGTTATTCGATTACTCAACAGAGAACCTACAGTCAGCATTGAGACTGTTGGTGGATGGCGTATAAACAAAACATTCGCAAGGATGGCGGAACTCTGTAGTTCAAAAATCAAATTTTTCACGCATCTTAATCCTCGACAGTACAGTGGGTCAACGCGCCCACTAATTCGTTTTCAGAATTCACTTATAGCAAAAGACTCACAAACTCTGACATTTCCCCCACTGCTGCTGCCGCTCACAGAAAGGCATTGGTAAATAGCATGGCCCGAGTTATTTCACCGTCTGTAAATTGTGCTTATAGAGGAAGTCGACGGCGAAAAATACAACGGCACGTTGCTCAATGCCTTAGGGGGGCTGGTGGAAATGGGGGGTTTCAAGAGTAGTTTCACCAATAAAATTCGCGCTTTCATTCAGTGAGATTAGGAGGGAGGGGTGTCGTCGCCCTAAGTTCTGGTTGAAAGCACACAGAAGTTTAAAAAACTCAAGATGGTGGCTTGCTGACAGTGGCTTTGGATTTTATAAACTGAAAAGGGCTTCCTCCTCTCACACATCTTCATTCTGACGTTGTGTGAGTAAGTGCTGAGTAAAACCTGTGCTACCCCAGTGACAGTCACGAATCATTTTACCATAGGGCGAGACCAATATTTTGAGTGCAAAAACAACTAGTAGCCTCTGAGTTCACAAGCGCATTCCTCTCTCATCGAAACCGTGAGCGGCTGGATATCGAAAAACAATGGGAAGGTACGTATCCATGGGAAGTCCGCTACTGAAAACGAGGGAGAAACGTCGATCGTCGGCATGACTAATTTATCGATCTGAGACAGCACGCGGCGTGGGAATCCGGTCATCAATCGATTTTCACCAAAGTCCAGTGCGGTCAGTCGGCGAGACGCAGGATGGATCTCATCCGACAAATTTGCCCTCCTGACTCGATCTCTTCGTTGCGCCCTGATGATGAATTCGAGAAACACTCCTGCGGCAGAAAATAATCAACCGCATTTCACGATGCAGACGTCCCTTCCCCCTATTCGTACGTATGGATAAGAACAATCCGAAATGTCATTCTGTCTGGTGTTAACTTTCTTAGACAAATCGCGTTCATACGAGTTAAAACGGCCTCGAGAAGAAACGTTTGATGCGGTCTTCAGGTTTTGCATAGTTAGCCACGCATCTCCGTCTAATCTTTTCAGTGCTGGCGCTTAGAAACTCGAAGGAAACATGTAAAGCGTTGTAAGAGCCCAACAAGAAGAAAGGCTCACTGGAGGAATAGGTTAAGGTCAGAGATCACTGGAGAAATAGAGCAAATATGGTCGGTGTGCCAAAGCAAGTTGTCTGCGATAGCAGAGTTTCGTCATTATAAGCTCCCAAAGAGCTTTTGTCGCCGTCATCTGGATCGATCGAGGAAGTATCCACTACTATGATTATTTTAATCAGATCGCGATTCGCTAAATGGTCAGACACTGTCGGAGAAGAACAAGTGAGGTAGTGTGAGGCCTCGCGACCGCCTGCAGCTTGGGAAGCGAAGCGGACTGAGTATAAAGGGAGACTAATTAGTGTTAGTAAACTTGAGTCCACAAAATTTCATAGCTATAAACGTAGGAATTATGCACAGACCGAAACATCATGTCTGATTTGAGCGGTGTTTAGTTACTGAGGTTATCTCGTCGGCAAAAAGAGGACATTAACTTACCCAGTTGTTTGGTTTACGGCCACATTGTTTGGATTAATAAAGGCAGTTTGAACCGGAGTAAAGACCAACGCTCCAAGACCAAATCCGCCGACAATTGTGCCGACGATGAGTCCGCGGCGGGCGGGAAACCACTGAAATTTCAAAAGGTTAAATGTATTTGGGCAAGGCGGACGACCATTTTGAGCATTGAAAACAGACAACAACCGACTGCCCTCGGGAGGCTGAAAAATATCACAGAAGCTAACCACGGAAGAAATGGAGTACTGTGGAATGGACAATGTATATTTCGAAAAAAATAGGTAGCTTATTATAATGGGTAGCCAAAGGTAAAGATTCAGATCTACAGCTCGGTAGAAGACTGCTACCGAGGCTTCTATCATCTTCAGGACAATTGGTAGCAGAAGTAGAATAGTGAAGGGACGGATTTTGTCGAGGAACCTTTGCTAAGATGACGCTGCGCCGTATGGCGGAAGACCGGTAGACAATGAATGTAAGTCACTACGGACACTACAGTTGAAATTACAGGATATGCGAATATGGGAACAAGATGCTTGTCAATAAGATTAAGCACTCTGTGCCAAAAACGAAGGTGTGCAGTAAAAGTACAACTGCCGAAATTTTTTAAATCCATGATAACATTATTATTCACCCATTTGTTAATAATTACTCCGTCTATATTCATAAAGGCACTTTCTTGGCCACGCACAACTTTCCCTCAGGGACCTATTTACTATGGATCCCTAAGAACGTCTCGAGTCTAATATTGACCAGGTTAATCAAAGGCACAAGTTTCGAACAACGCGCAGACTACAGACGGCAATGCATGTACTAGCTAGACCGAAACGAAAGGGATTTCAGTTTTCAACATAGGGAAGAGGGAGCATTATGGTCAGTTGCCCATTCTTAGATTTCCACTGTGAAGTGGACTGATCTGGGTCGTTTTTGGCGCATCAATTCGATTGAAAACCAGTACAAACTTACGACTAGGATTTCAATGCCAACAAAAATGCTTGTTTCCCACCGTTTTCCCCAGTTAAACATACTGCTGCTAATATTGCCAAAATTCGTAAAAATCAAAGCTTTTAAATCCTATTTGTAACCTGCACCAAGCTTATATAATGTATTTATCGGTATACTACTAGCCGCTATGCGGCTGCTGGCGGAGCTCGGGATTGAGCTCCAAGGCAAAGGGCGAGGCGAGTGTGTCCGTAACACGATCGGCAAGCACCCGTTTATATGAGGATTTTAAATCTATAAAAACCAAAAGCGCTAAATAAACGCTAAGCGAAACGAAGTAACCACAACCCTTAGTCCAGGGGAGACGGTTAATAGCACGGCACAAAGTTTTTAAGTCGATGAAGATCTTGGGACTCTTTACTAGCTACTGGGGAGGCAAGAGAAAGAGTGGGGCAAAAAGCAACACGCACTTCAGAGGTCACCTAGATCGATACTGGTCGAAAATTCTGAGATATTGACGAGAGGAATGATGCCTAGATTGCGCGTCATGAAATTTCATACAAACGAAGACTGACGTCTTGTAGTGGCCTGGATGATTTAGCTGATGAACGTTGAGGCGGGTAGGGCCCGTGGAAATGACGTTCACCGGTATATTGTGATGGTTAAGCAAATATCCTAGAACATGCTGTTTTAGTCAAACTTGCTTTAGCAGCGACATCAAACACAAACAGAGTTAGAAGGCGGCGCGAAACCTTTTCTTCATATAGATTAGGACGCACGCATTCTTTCCCCACAGTTTAAAAAAACGTCCACTTCCAGAAACAATCTTCAAACCGCCGATGAAATGCCAAATGAAGAAAGTGCTAAATCACCGACCCGTTTGGATGTTTTAGGAGAAAGTATCTGAATTAGATCAGACATTTAATGTTAACAGGCATAAAGTGCAGTACGTCTGGCAGACGATTATGCATTATGCAGTAATTCAAAAAACTGAAATTTTTGTAACCATTAATTCGATTTAATTATTACCTGGATGATATTACTTCCTTCCCTAAGGACGCTGTGATGAACCATAAGGCAAAAGCGTAAAAACGGTATTGCACAAAAGTTGAGAATAATAGCCAAAGTATATTTTGACTCGATTTTCTTCAACTGGAATTTCAAAACACTACTATGAACAAGTACATATTCAGGACAATAGCGATGGGTTCGAGATACCCGGATTTCAGACACAGGATCGGATAAACTGAGGTAAAATGAAGTAAAATTAACCAATACCTAGAGATAAGGTAAAACTGGATGCAAATAAGCGAAGCACACTAATTCGAGACTTTACTAGTGACGATGGCAACACGTGTGTGACTGAGTATCCGGAATAATAAAAAATTATCAAAACTATTGTTATCTAAGGAATAGAATGTGTACCGACACGTATTAATTGCGAAAGGAAAAGGTGCTCACACTAGATTTTCTATATGAAAAATTACTTATTCAATAAATCGACCAAGAGAAGGATATGAAGAGTAGCGAAAACATTACCATTAATCCCAAACAACTAGGTGATACCCGACAAGAAGTAACGTCCCGGCATAATGAAGTGACAACTATCAGTACTTTGCCCCCAATGCCTGAGTACACTCGTGGTATGAACATCAAATACACCAAAGTGGCTGCACACAACTAAGAATATTTGGGAGCATGCTTAATATATTCGGAATTGCATTGCTATCTCTGAAAGAAGACAATTTTCATGAAGGGAGGTTAAAAGCAGACATAACGGGCAAAAGGTCCACTTTTTTTATTTGTCTTTTTCGACCAAAGTAAATATTTTTTGCACTACAGCTGCTGAGACATCAAAATAAACGATCACGCAGGCCGCAGGTATACTTGCCTCAAAAGTGAACCAAAATGCTGATTTTGCTGTTGTATTCTAACTGGTAAATCACAAATAAAAATTATTCGATGACAAAAAACAGTAAAATACCTCATGGAACATGTGTGTAGTTAAACGGTTTATTTAAATCAGCGTGAAGTGACTTAAGTGATACCAAAAATGTGCTACCTCACAATTCAATGTTTGAAGCAAATTGTATGAACGACGTTGCGCTGTTACATATGCTCTCAAAATCTAGGCCAATCTTCGTAAAAGGAACATGCCAGACTCGTGAAGAATGTGTTCAAATAATAAAAACACGGAATTTAGAACTTACAGAAGCTGCTACCGAAAATATAACCGCATATGAAAATCCAAATCCAAAGCCAAGCATTACTGCGTAGCTAAGGACGACATATGCGAAGCCCTTCTGAATGGTGATGTAGGTAAGAAGCACACTCCCACTAAAAAGATAGTATGAAAAGTTGACGATAGAAAGAACTCTGACTTACTAGACTAAAATATTTATATTCAAATCAGGTTATCTAGAGACAGTCTAAGAATCGAGTTCAGGACGGTCAGAGAAGTTATAATAAAAATTGCCCAAACTCCTACACTCCTTTACACGAACCGCACATTAACTGGCATATAGGCCTTCAAGAGTGGCCTCCAAGAGTTGTCAGTTTGGCGGAAAGAATCTGTTGCAAAACGATCGGTTAAACTATGCACATGTCTAACACTACGCAACATATTTAATAGATGTGAAAGAAATCAAGAAAAAGTGCGCAAATACGGCAACCCTCAGTAGAAGCCTAGTAGGGTCCGCAATTTCAACATGGACAATAAAAAATAAATATTCCGTGTTCTCTATTTAAACTTGTCATACACTAGCATGAGAAATTCCCATATAATCTGAAGAATTGTGCCAGTAGAAATAAATCTTACCTGTTTATCGCACTTCCAATAATCACAACAGCTCGGTACCCTATCTTAGGAAGAACTGCACCTCCAAGAGGCATAGATATGCCCTGGACGGCCAAAGCAATAGCAGAAATCCATACTGCCGATCCAGGGTTAAAGTCGGGATTCACTTTTTGCTTAATGTAAGACGTAATATATGTTATAAGATTCCCTTAAAATATCAGTTAAATAACTAACTCACCGATAGTGTAAAAATGTCCATAAGTAAAATGTATGAGGACTCCGCCGATGACAGACAGGATTCCCAGAAATACGTCTTTTTTAAACGACTAAATGTGCAAACAATCAAAAAGCGTGGAAACTAACCATCGCCCGCGGAGTTTACAGTTCACGCGCCAGAGGAGACGGGCAACCTAATAAAACGCCCATAACGTAAGTAGCATATTAAAACAAACCTTTGGGTATTAATTTTATCTGGTATTGCTATGAAATTTATATAAGCAGGCTATTTCGATCACCAAAAATATGAACTTTGTTCCTCACTCTAAAGAAGTAACACTTTTTGGACTTTTTTCAAAATGTGTGTGGGTATTTTTTTCTAAGCGCTCACACTTTGCTGACTCCCAGAAATTGTACTGGAGTCTTTGCAGAGCCCAAATTTCTTTTTCTGTGCAAGATTATGTTATCTTAATTTCTTGTTTTTTTAAACTCTTTTCTTATTCGATAATGTCATATGCTTTTATGGTGACTAATGATTCATTGTTACCTTCACCGGGTCCAGAACACATACCTTGCGCGAAATCATATCCAGAAATTCTCTGCCAGATTAAGTGCTAAGTAAATTGGTAAAAAACGGCACTGAACAAACGGACAACAAGCGGGTTTTGCATCAGACAGTCTGGTAGTAGACAGGCGGGTCCTGCTTCGCGTTCTTATTTCGAGTTTCATCGTTATGCTGAGACATTTTATTGAAAGACAAAGTGGACTATGCCTACCTTATCTTTTACCCAAGCATTTTGCAATGTTTTTAGTAAAACAAAGTAGCTTTATAGCGTAAGTCACAGAAACACTAAAATAAACTCATCTGAACTTGTCATATTAGCTTTTACTGTAAATACCCGGCCATATATGTCCACATAACTGGTGATCTTAAGTAGCGGTTACGCTTTGGAAGATAAATAATTTGTTGCCTAAAGTATTCATGTAAACAACCGACATGACAGCAAGCTTAATTAGCTTTTCTTCAGATGCAAACTGCCCGGAGCTTTTGCACTCAGTCGACGACGAATGGAGTCCTTCTTATCTAACATCGTAATGGGGTCTGCATGAAAGATGGATATTAGAAATTATTGAAACCCGAATGGAATGATTTAGTCGCATTGACGAGCATCAAAGATAAGACATCGCCACCCTCGCCTTCGTTTAGGCAGTGGTATGAAAGAATGCCCCGGCAAAATATTTCAGTTTCACATTAAGAGGCCGTCCGTCGTGGCAAGGGAGGTTATTTGCCTCTTTCTGATATAAGCTAAAATGTTATTTGAAATGCGAATATTTGCCTCCTGCTACGACCATGAGAAAAATTCACCACACCTCAACCTTACTCCGACTGCAAAATATTGATAGTGTTTCCTGAGTTCTAAAAATTTGTTAGCACTATAAAGCCAGCTAGATTTGTTCACCAACTCCGCGTTAGCAAGCCTTTATTGTGCGAGGTACAGGACTTACTCAAATGAATTTACTACTAAATACGTATACGGCCTCAAGCGCTTCTGGCGGTCTAGCAGCTGAAGCATGTCCGCATGGAACCTTGAGGAAAGCCAATCACAGGCGCCCCCAAACGCTGAGGGAACTCAAACAGATGACAAATTTCGAAATAAAGATGTTGAATCCACATCAAATTCGACCTCCTTTTTAGTTCACTTCAGTTTATTTGATGAAAATTGGCTTACACCTTTGAAGCCCCTAGTTGTTAGATGCAGACAGAAAGAAAGGGTTATAATGTGGGAAAATTCTAGCGTCAACTGAAAGCATACATAGTTTAATACAACTGGCCTTGTTTTCCTGGTTATATAGACACGTAGTCGTCTTGCTGTTGCACAACGTGTCTGCAAAGACTATCTTTCATTGTCTCCACAGACAGCGACATTACAATCGACTCGATCTGGAAAGAAGTGCTTCTCACATCCGACCTTGCAGGGAATAAACAGAGTTTAAATGTCCCGAATGCTGGTTGCAGTAGCCAGCTGAATGAAGTCCTCAAATTAGAGGATACGGTCCGACCCGTGCGTGATGTCGAAAGTCTACATAAAATCCCCGCGCAATTGCTTGTAACGTAGAGGATAGGGACTTAGGTTATCAAGCCATGTTTTGCGTGTTAATGTTCCCTGTGGCTCGTTTCTCTACACTTTCGAATGGGATATAGTCCCGCTGCGTCCAGGGTCTCCATCTTGGATCGAATACTCAGGATGAGGCCTCAAAAGCGTACTAAAACTTTGGAGAACAGTTTTCACCGAAAACTGCGAACTTCCACCTGGTGGCATACAGAATTGCATTTGCGGAATTAGCTGCTTTAGAGCTCAGGATTTTCGGAATGGTATCCCGTTTAGACGGTAGGTGCACGTACCAGACACCTTGTCTCTATTTCCGAGACACAGCATGGTAGACTTGTTCTAGTTGAATAGCATCACTCTCAGTTTGCGTAGGAGACGCTGGTACGGAGCGCCAGCGAGAACTCTTCTAATATCAATGAAGGCGGCATGCACAGTGTGTTTTAGTCGAACTTCGCGTCATGTAAGCGAGTTTGCTGCACACGATCTCCCATTGCAAAGCCCTATTGTGATTTTAAAGAGAAATTGTCTGTTTCCAAAGACTCGTCCATGCCTTTTGATAATGTTCTCCATGACTTTGCAGCAGTTTGCTGTCAGGCTGACATGTCTCTAGTTGGTCGCAAGCGACCACCACCTGTATGGACCGGTGTAATGAGAGATGTTTTCTAGTCCACGCGAAGACTTCCATTAGCGAAAAATTTCTGCACAAGATGGATAAAGACCCACCTTGTTCTCGGGAAAATGTAGAGAGCAATTTTGTTTGAATCTTGTCCGAACCAGAAGATGTACTTTTCTTGAAATTTTTTGTCTGCTACAAATTGCTTCTTCCAAAAATATAATATTTTTGATAACTGACGCTTCTGTGCTCTCGTATCTGGATGGAATGAAATTAGCTTCCCTGGTGAAAACGGACAGGATGGACTAAGACGAATGTTAAGCTTTGGCGGTACTGCAAGATATGTCGAGACCCTCATAATTCATAATAACAGGGACTGGGTTCCTACCATGTGAACCTTTTCGTAAGTAGCTGCAGAACAGTTTAAGATTTTTAACGACCCAATGAAGCAATGTAGTCTCTAAGTCTCGTCGTCATTTGAAAACTAAATCCATATTGTTGCCTCTCTGGACTTTGTATCCTTTAAATTATGTATATTCGCTGTTTCGGCAAGATTTCTTCCACAACCTTTCTTTCTTGTTTGCCTATGCTTGCCACTGAGGTCGGTCCGATTTCCTGTATTTTTAACAATGGCAGTGGTACTTCGTGAAATGCAACAGATGTTCCTTGAATACCGTCTAGTCCTCGGTTACGTGTCTGGAGAACAAAATATCCCAGTATATTACCGACGCCACAGCCATTCATTTGAAAGACGTTTTTTGCCATATATCTGGCTTCATTTCGTTTATTGGATATGGTACAGAGCACAAACACTACTACCATGAAATTACTGCATGAATATTTCTACCGAGCGGGGGTGGACAGTACACCTCGTCAACACTGCCAGGATCTTTTGTGAAGACGAGACCCAAACGACTAGCCTATCGTTCTCCATGCTCCTTTGTTAGAACTAAGAAATACTGCGTGAGGAGAGCTCTGCACTTCGTTTGCAGACCGCTTCATCGAGTGACTGCATCGTGTAGCGTCTAAGGGGTGCGAGTGTACTTAGAGCGCTACAATCTTCAGGTCAAATCCCGACTTGTAAGAAGATAGAAAGCACCAGAATGAGGGGTTTAAGGTATACAGAAACCTGCGTTGTCTTCTTAAACGGCAAAGTGAGGACTGGTGTTGATTACATCCAGTCATACTTCTTTTGTATGTTTTGACGCAATTTAAAGACGTGCCCATTTAGTGTGTTGTATTCGCCGAGAGATGGAGTTTCAGTGGCTTACGTTGTGGTTACTGAGAGGAGGTGTGCACAAGTGGCTGCATGGGCAGCTGCGACCGTGTGGACGCAGCTACTTCCAAGATGAAGTCTATAGAGTGGCTTCAGGATAGCGTATATGGAACGGCCCTTTGCAAGGTTGAATAACTGTCGGACTGGACAAGGACACCAGACATAGCATGATAGTTATCCGCAACAATTGAAGTTCTCCGGAAGAAAAACACCAGGTCGACTAGCGATATGTTTTCTGTTTTTCAGAGGCAAGTATTCGTGTTGGAATCCGTCCTTCATAGTCGGTAGATAGCCACGAACCCAGATAACTGCGACTCCCGTGCCTTTATTGCCAGCCAAATAGCTTCGATATCGTCAGTAATATTCTCAGCCTTTTCACATACATGTAAGTTGTTCTGCAAAAGCAGGACAACTCCTCCATCCTTCATGTCTCATTTGAATAATTAGTATCCCGGCAGTGTTATTTCGCAATTTGTTGATGTCAAATTGAAATAAACATATATAGATAAAGTAAAAAGCGTCCCAAGAGACACGTATGATCATTGGATTAATATACAACAAGGAACTTTTGTTAACAATTGTAATTTAATCCTGACCCTGTTTTGTGTCTCAATTCCCGACCAGTCCCACTTAAGCCTGTAATTTACACTGTTCAGCAGCCTCACTGAAATAACACGTGTAAGGAAAGTACACGTTGATGGTGGTGTGGTTTTCTTTATGTTCCTTATTTTACTGAAGGCGCCAACACGAACTTTCACGACATCCACACGGGAGTGACTGCGACAGACTGGGTTATGCAAAGAACCGTGGATATTTTTACCTCTACATACGCAGAACTCGAATAAACCACTATAACGCAAAACAATGGTTATAAACAGCAAGCACCAGCAGAGAGAACACTACGTCTACGATCAAAATAAGTGGAACACCTTTCGCATCACTCACATAATCCACATTTTTAAGCAGCTTAATTTCAAAGAACACCAGGATCATGGAGAAAGTTGCAAACCAGATCTCCGAAACTATCCAGGTCTTCAGCCACCTGCAGGGCTCAAGCGTCTAGCCATTTCCTGCGGATGCCTCTATGGCCTTCACTGCAGTTTGCCCAGTCACTATGGGCAGCTTTCAAGGGGGAGAAAGCGAATAAGAGTTTGGCGGCCTCAACGCTCTACCTCATATGTAATGTGCACGCTATTCACTGTGCTTTCAAACGTTCAAAGTTCGATGAAAAATGTCACAGCAGAGGTTTGTCCTTGAACAACAGACAGCAGATGAGCGACCAAAAGGCGACAAAGAATTGTAGAATTTTAAAAACACCTACTGAATGGTTTGTCATTGAGAGAAAAATGATGACGTGCGACGGAAATTGCTGTTCTTAATGCTCTCTCATGGCCCAAAAGAACCTAAACCATTTACCTCTCGGCGAATATTTGACCGGCTTTTATTAGTGTCTGCTTTCTTCTTCCAAACAGAGAAGGTCCTAGGTATGTGTTAATTATGGTACACAAAGTACATATCTTAACTGCAAACTACAACCGCTGTCTTCCCCCGGCTTCGAAGATGAAAGACGGTGTTGGAGGTTGGACTCTCGAGAGAAGGTTATGCAGGTCGTTGCAGAATTTGCCCTTTACGACATTAGGACTTGTTATTGAGTTACGGTAACCTACTTATTCCGCGAAGTAGCGACTTCATGATCATAAGGCGGTCGCAGTCCCCCTCTGAGAGGCAATGCAGCTGTCTTACGACCGGGCTCTCGATGAAGGAGGTTAATTCAAAGTCCTACTGCTCTGAATTGGAAAGCCGCGACAGAAAACATATTTCGCACGTACTGAATTCCTTATGTTTGTTTGGAGAAAAGAGTCTAACAGAGGTGAATTTTCCGTCATCTATGTAACCAGTTCACAAGCAACTAGAGCTGCCATGTCTTCCTGTTGGTTAGTTATTTGGGTTGTCCAAGAGCGAACAATAAGTGCAGAGCGCCTACGTGATGGAGTTAGCGTGAATACGTTAATAAGCCACAGCTTGCTTTCCGACGTCGTGATTTCAAACACCTTTTAGATTATTTTTCTGGCCATTCCCCTCACAAGGGGTAAGCACTGCCCCATTAAATAGGGCTGCTAAGCCATCCCCGACCACTTACAGGAATATATACTATTCTCTCCGCAGGAGATTGTCTTTCGGGGTGCGGATGTGGGATAGAGATGAGTGAAGGTGCTTCCGGACATGGAGACTCACACACCACTATTGTGATCAAGACACTCGATGACTCGATCTCACGCTAAGACTAAGTTGAGAAGAGCCAAGCAAAACAGCCACGCCAGAACGGACTTAACTGTCAATGCCGCACAGACAAGAGCAAAAGCAATGGGTGAAAAGTCAATTAGTCAAACCGAAACTAACACTAGTTGGAATGTGCACGTAACCGTTACATTAACACTAACTTAAACAAAAGTGGATAAATGCGAGTCTAGGAAATGTTTAGCAAGTATAATAACTATAAATGGCAGTGTATAAACAAAAATATGACAAGGGGTTACCACACACCCATCTGGCTTGGCCCGGCGGTTAAGAGCGGCTACCAAGGTTCCATCGTCTTGTTGGAACCACAGTTCGGGATGTGGTGGAATTACTTATTGCGGTCACTGATGCGCTTTTTGAGAGGCATCACTCAGGTGACCACACAAACGCATAAACGAACCAGGAGAAATTGCACCATTGTAACCAGCGGTCCGCAATCAAAGGCACTCCGTAACCGATGTCTGAGTCTAACGATTTAGTTGTGTGAGGTCTCTTCTCAGTCGAGGGCCCTATCAGTGAAAATCCCAAACGCAATGCTCAACTCGGTTCCGCAACGCCTTTCATCTGAAATTGTATAAGTCTTATCAGTCGAGCGCAAGAATTGTGTGGATATCAAGCCAAAGGTGAAGCACTCCAACGATGCCCTGATTACCGCATAAAACTTATCCAACTTTTTATGACGCTGAGTATAAAGAAGCCAGAGATACGGCAGTGAGCTCTCACTCGTCCAACCTTATCTCTGAAGCACAAGTTAAATGACCAAAAACACTGGCCTTAAGTACTACTCGCCAGAATTTTAAAATCATTAGACCACTGACATAGGTGGCAAGTAATTAATGAACTCACTCGGGTTATGTTCAGTGTTTTCGAGTAACAATGGAGGTAGAAATGGACAGTCGGTTGTCATTTTAAGACGCATTAGTATGCGGAGTGCTGGGTCAAACCTAAGACCATCCCCCAAAATAAGGCAACTGAGATATCCCGTATTGTGAACCTCCCATTTCACATGAGTGCACTTGCATAAGAATGCCCTATCGCCCTGTTAAGGTGCATTTCAGATGACTGGCTGACAAAAGGCTAGATAACGGTCTCCTTAAAATTCTTCACTGTCAGTGGGCTCCCAGAGGGTTTTAAGGGAAATGTCGGTCAAAAACCGGACGGAAAAGTGTGCAAAAGTGACACCAGGCAGGGTAAGAGTGTGCTGCATCAGATGTTATTGTCTTTTTGTCCAACCTGCCAAACTAATTGGTAAACTAGGAAATTAAGTATGACATACGCTAAAATTGACAATTCGCTAACAGTACGTGCAGCCAGGGTATTCTCTTTCTATCGGTCAACACTTCGGCGCTATCTACAGCATCGAGTAGAACTGCTACGAAGCATATTATGTTGGAAAAACTGATACGGATGTCAACAGAGGATGATTGGGACCGAAAAATCTTCGTTGGCTTTGCTGGTTGGTACGTTCTTCTGACAGAGGAATCTTGTAAAGCAAATTTCTATTTGTCTCATTTATTTTCTACTTTCAAAGCGGCAGTAGCAATATTTTATGGATGAATTCACAGGCCTGCAATGGACAGCAAGGCTAATGGAACAGTTTGCAATTCACAAAAAACTGCGAAAAATCTAGAAACGACCATTGGTTAATTAGTAAAACCGATAACTTACTTGGCAAGGAAATACGCAGAAGGAGTATTACCAATATCGATTTTCCAGGAGTTAATATTGCTTGCTCAGAAACCTTAAAAACTAAAAATTTACACAAAGGCTTTTATTTAAGCTAATTTGCGTAAACCTTAAACGAATACGCATGTAGACAAGCAAAGAAATAAAAACGGATTTAATTAATAATTCCAAAAAACAGGCTTTTGACAATTCGCTTTACATTGTTCTCAGACCGGTTGGTCTAATAAACATTTGGACCGTCAGTCGACTGCTAAAAAATAACAAAACCTTTGCGAAGGTCACCTAGCGGAGTTTTAGCAGTAAATTGCTTTTGCCCATTTCGACATGAGAATGATCATCGTGCAGATGACGTATTTTGATGTTCTAGTTGAGGAGCTGCAGGACATAAAAGTCGTCCTTTGGAAATCTATAGATGAAGAGACTGCCTACCGACGACCTCATTCGTGATTTTCCAAGGCTCAAGCAGAAAGTATGCATAATTTTATCTTGAATGCCCTTGTTCGGATGATAGGTGATATTTTATGCACTGTACAAAAGAGTGCCTTTTTCTACACAAATCAATTTCGTCATCATTCCTTGGTTCTATACCCAGTAGTCTGATGACGAGCTGGGGGACCAGCCTAGAAAATGTATGCAATGCAAGTTTTTTCTCGAGGAATAATTTATTTGGCTTACTGATACAGAACTAATGGTGAATTTGGTCTACGTCGATCTGGTAATTTGACTGATTCTAACTTCTAACTTTAGCTGACGATGAGTTGACATAACTCTGGATCCCCTCGCTAAAATCTGTTCTTTATATGTAGAAAACAAGGGATATCTGTATGCATAACAAGACTTGTATATACGTACCACAAAGGAGGAGGAATTTACCGAGCGATATTATCAAGACAACGTTAATTGCCTGCGCCAGATCGAGTTCGGATCGTCATATCTGACTTCAAAGGTCCCCTGGCGCGCTAAATTTACGGACGAACCAATGAGCCGGAATGAGTGCGCCATTGATGTACCCGCACCTAGATAGTCACAAGCGTCTGTATTTCAGGCGCAGCAGTAAACGCGAACTGGGACACAGGAGCCTGGCATTAGCTTGCGCAAACCCATAAAATGGTCGTCATTATGAACTCCCTAAGTATCTGCGACTGCTTAGCCACTCCAAGTTC
Organism: Spirometra erinaceieuropaei; assembly: GCA_902702965.1. Taxonomy (NCBI): domain Eukaryota; kingdom Metazoa; phylum Platyhelminthes; class Cestoda; order Diphyllobothriidea; family Diphyllobothriidae; genus Spirometra; species Spirometra erinaceieuropaei. The sequence continues at coordinate 317,157 of CACRXP010000492.1, forward strand.
TTCGTTATTTGTAGGCTGGTCACGATGCATACGTCAGGCAAGGCCAAATTGCAAGCCTAAATGGGATTTACCGGGCATTGGGATTATAATTATCAGCACAAATAGCAGGCAAACTTCCACTAAACCTGTATGGCGTGTAGTCAAAGAACACGTGTTGAAGTGAAGTCTGATAAGGTTTATCGACAAGGGAGCCTCGAAATACGTGGGAGCAAGAGATAAGTAGGAAAGAGGGAGCGGATCGTTTTTCTTCCCCCACACCCGGCGGAACATGGGAATAGGAACTCCTAATGGAAATGTAGTACTCACGACTATCAGCCTATATGTCACGAGCCCTAAGCATCAATTACATGCATCAACCTGACCAAGGACGGCAGTAGGGGTACGTGCCGAACGGGAAATTCCTGCAGGCTTGTGCCCATTGCATCAAAACAAGCAGCACACTTAAATAAACGTGAACAAACTGTTAAAGGCAAGTTAGTGTGACACCTCGACACACACGCACTCTGTAATACGGATGGTCATGCGTTAAATTTCAGGGTGCCTGCCACAGTGTCTTAACCAAAACTCTGGCCCTAAACTTATCACTAAGCCTACCTTAGACCTAAAAGTAATTTCTGTGGACTTTAGCGCAAAGTTGTCTATACTACGTTTTCTGCCGGCAGGCGGTGAGAGACGGGGGGCAAGAGATGATTCTTGTCGGAAAGATCTCAAAGGGTTAAATACTAAGATAGCATAAAAGACTAGCTATCAAAGTGTGAGGAATAGACAATGAGAGGCTTTCAAAATGGATGGCCAGAGGGACAGGGTTGGTAGAACGGTCTATACCGCAGCAAGAGAGTAGCAACGAGGTCAGCCACAGCAACTGTTCTATGAAGCCGTCCCAGAAGTCTGGCTGAGGCCAATCGATGAGGTGAAAAGCCTCAGTTGGCGTCACGCTGTCGGCAAGGCGAAGGCTGAGTCACGCGAGATGTAAGCAGCCAATTGGCAGGAAGTCTTAGGCTGACCTAAGGCGCTGGCGACCAGGTGGAGGGGGGGGGGGAGCGACTACCACATGATTACGCTGGACCTATTCGTTTAGCCTTCCAGCAAATAGGCCAAATCCTGGCCTCTGGCATTTCGCTGTTGGTCTAATTGTGTTGGGATTGCTCGTGTCCACGGGATCAGAATATGTAGCTTGGACACGGGACCAGGGGCTCCCTGCACTACAGCTGGATTCGGGCTAAATTCCAGGTGTGTAGGGAGGGGGTACCTCTTCCGAGTCCCAACTATGATCCTAACTTTGTCCCCAGTATTCGTGGTCCAAACCCTCCTAAACTTAGACGTAACCTCAACCCTAACGCCCATGCACTTTACGGAAACGATGCCTTTGGTAGAGTGGACCCGCGTTCTCGTACCCTATTAACATACAGTAGATGTGCTAGTTCATAAACTGTTAACCGAAATCCTTAAATGTGTTTTCGACTCAAAAAGATTACGTAAGTAGGGTTGTAATATTCATCAGTGCAGCATAATTTTCCATGATAATTCATTTAGTCAAAGACTCCAACTTTTGAATGAACTTCTTTCCGGCCGCCTGCAAAAAGGGGAATCGGAAATGTTTTTTGAAACTAGCTCCTACCCTTCCTTCGAGTATAAAATTTGAAGAAGACTTAATTTTCTACAAAATGAGTAGTAAAGTGAATAATTTTGCATGTTTGAATTTACAAGCGCATCGAAAACCAATGAGAGAAATGCATACTAGTTAAGTAGTGTTTTTTTCTGAGTGTAGCTTTTGCAGGCTGCCGGGAAGAAGTTTATTCAAAAGCCGGAATCTTGGGCTAACTGAATTATTAATGCTACACGATGATGACTGCTCCAACCCTACTTAAGTGGTCTTTTTGAGTCGAAAAGGCATTTTAGAATCTCGGCTAACATTTCATGAGTTAGCACACCTACTGTACAGTGCGTGACCGATCTCATAAAATGTTGGCCGAAATTCTGCAATGCGCTTTCGATTACGAAGGATTAATAACGTGGCGTTGTAAAATTAATAATCTTGCGGCATAATTTTATAATATTTATGAGTCGCCAGGATGTCGGCTTTTGAATGCACCTCTTCCCGACTCCGTGCAGAAATGACGCTCGGTAGAAAATGACTACTTAAGAAGCATACATTTTTCACACTGATTTTCGGCAGTATTATAAATTCGAATATATTTTATAGAAGACATGCATGAAAATATGCTTTTTTACTCGTTTGGTAGAAAATCACATTGTGTCCACATTTTATACCTGAAGAAAGCGTATACTCAAGTTTTGAAAAGTTTCCCAATTTCCTAATAATTTTGAGCCTGATCAGCCGTTGCGTTAGCATTTAGCGATGCTAATTTAAAGGATGCAAGCCTTCCGCGTAAGGAGAATCGTACATTCCTCTATATCCTTAAGAAGTCGCCATATAGAGTTTATAAAATTATGCAATGGATGCGGGCCATGTTGTACATTTCCCGAGGAGCATTGGCAAACTGTCATCTGCGACATCTCACGGTCTTAAAAATCTCATAATTAAAAACTTTTTAAAACTGAAAAATAACCTCCCTTAGGTATAAAATGGGAAGAGAATGTGATTTTCTACCAAACGAGTAGACGAAAGCATATCTTTGTGCATGGTTTCTATAAAATACATTTGAATTTATAAGACCATCGAAAATCAATAGGAAAAATGCATGCTACTTAAGTAGTCATTTTCTACCGAGCGTCGATTCTGCGTGGGGTCGAAAGAGGTGCATTAAAAAGCCGACATCTTGACGATTCTGAAATATTATAATATTATGCCACAACATGATTACTGTTACAACGCTGCGTTATTAATCCTTCCTAGTCGAAAGCACATTCCAGAATTTCAGTCAACATTTCATGAGATCGGTCACGCACTGCATGTAAAGTGTAAGAAGGAACGGCAGGGATGACAACCTGGGGCTGTCCGAAAAATGACACCAGATTGCAAATCCAGCCCTTAAGCGAAGGAGTAAACCGGCTGAAAAGGTTACCACTGACAGGGATAGGTTTGGATGCCAACCGAGAAAGACACATCGGTAAGCGCAGTAACCTGCTTCTGGGACTGAAAGATGTGAATGGAGAACAGGTGACGTACCGCCCCTAACGCTTCACTTTGTGTAGCAGGTAACTTCTGTGTGCGGGGTTGAAGGGGGGGGGGTGCTGAACGTGGGCGCACAAGGCCAAGGATTCGAAAGTGCCGCACTCTTACGTGCATGTGGCGTAAACAAAGGCATCACGAGGAAACATTTCCTGCACCTTCAGTCTCCGGAAAAACTTTTGCGACACGTATTAGGGAGTGGGAGGGACATCTGGCCGTCTTAGCAGGAAGGAGACATCATAAAACCGGATAATCGGAAAAAGCAAGTGATAAAGACACACAGCTATCAGATCACGTAGATGCAAAGAAGAACGCAGTGTGCAATTCCAGCAATATAGATGGGTTTCACAGAGCTAGCAAAAGAGTTGCATTTTTTAAAATCAAGGGCACATCGACCAAATTGTTGTACTTTACATGAAATTTTACCCTATTGAACTGGATCTATTAAACTCCAGAAGCCGTATCGGTGAGTTGGCCGTCAGGTGGACTCACAAAAAAGATTGTTTATGCAGACTCACAAGCCAATGTCGCTGAAGGGTTAATAAATTATGTATGCATGCATATATAGGGCAGTATCAGTGCAGTGGAGAGTGTGAAACCAAAATCAGATGAGATGGATGTACTTTGAGGATTCTAAATCTTTAAATACCGCGACCTCATCCAACATCGAAAATCAGCTTTTAGATGCATTCTCAAATTATAAATCACCCGACACTACCTCAAGACTTATGGTATCTCTCAAACTCCTGTCTGAATGTCGGCTAATGGAATTGTTTGCTGATATTCGGTCAAGAAGCTTTGGGTTACGAGATAAAGTGAGACAGAATATGACATTAAACGTTCTCCTCCAGTCGTTTGCTTCCACGACATCCTTCGGAAAGGTAGAGGGAGCTGTATTTTGCATCCATATAGTACCGTGTGGTCCATAAATTCTGTAGTAAGGCGCTAGGAAAGAAGCGGTCTTAAACATCCAAAACTGATTCATATCGAATGGACGAGGGTTTGGTTTGAATTTTTGAATAAACATCGGACTGATTTTTGGCTTCTTAGGATGCGGCAATCCTTTTGATAGTTTTGATTAATCCTTCAAATCATGATCGTTTTACTTCCGAGAAAATAGTAAAAAAGATAATGAAAAGATATTTAAAATGTATTTATTTGACATGAAATTTAACTCGCTGACAGTAGTGCCAACCCTCTCTTCTCGTTCTTTCCAAGATCCCCTTGTCCCTATGGAAAGATAGGATCGTGACGATTCCAACTAAGTTAAGGAACGGTGGTTGACAAAATTAAACAGCTGACCTACGCATACCACACACGACCCCGTCAACATGTAGCAGGCGTAAATGTTGGGCCAAACAGATGGTTAAAGTTTCGTTTAAGGTTACGGCTTGGGAATAAGGGCCGCTGTTGCGGAGGGTCATATTCCCATGTCCGTTCCTGTGGTCAAAAACCAATCTAGATCTTAGTTGACGCAACAGTCGGAAACGTGCAGTGGGTGGGCTGACTCATGAAATGCCAACCGGAGTTAGGAAATGCGTTTTCGTTTCTAAAAGACTAATTAAGTAGGGTTGTAAACCTACTCTGTCTGCAAAATAATTCGATAATATTTCAGTTACCGCAGGATGCCTGCTTTCGAATGAACTTCCTTACGGCTGCATGCAACATTTATGCTCTATAAACATGGCCACTTAAGTAGTATGCATTTTTCTCCTTGATTTTCGATGTCCTTAAAAACGCAATTATATTTCAGGGAAAACATGCATAAATATATCCATTCTTTTGCTCGTTCGGTAGAAAATTACGTCTTCTGCCAATTCTATGCTCGAGGGAGGGGTATTATTCGGCTTTCAAAAACTTTTTCCAAATTCTGAATAATTTTGAACCCGACCTGCCGTTATACTTGCCTGCAGAGTTCCAAAACTACAAATCGTAAAATTTGCGCGTACGGAAAACCATACATTTATCTACGGTAGTAAAAGTAAACTATATGAGTTTAATTAAATTTAGCAGCGAATTCGAGCCATATTGTTAGCTTTACAAGCCACGTTGTTGAGTGCAGGGACATGACGTTTTATGAACGGATATTTCACAGTATTAAACAAGCTCACAATTCGTAACTTTTTTAATCCGAATTATTCCCTTCCTTCGAGTATAAAATTGGAGAAAAGCGTCATTTTCTACCGAATGAGCAAAATAACGAATATATTTATGCATGTTTTCCACGAAATATAATTAAATTTTTAAAGGCATCGAAAATGTATGGGAAAAAAGCATGATACTTAAGTAGTCATTTTTTTACAGAGCATGGTTTTTGCATGCAGCTGAAAAGAAGATCGTTCAAAATTCAGCATCCTGAGGTAAGTGAATTATTATAGAATTACGCTGTGTGATGATTAGTTTTAGAACCCTATTTAATTAATCTTTTCGAAACGAAAACACATTTTGGAATCGCCGTTGACATTTCATGAGTTAGTCCATCTACTGTATGGTCATCCAAACATGGACAGCAACTGTCAGCCGTTCTCTTTTTGCTTTTCTGTTTCTTGTTCCCCCTCCCCTTCCTCTTCTTTTCCGTCCTAGCTCATGAAGTGTGCTAAATATGCATCTGACGTTCTAACGGGCATAGAATCTTATGATATATATTTTCACTCAATGATTACAACTTCACGAGTAAACTTTCTCTGCTGAACGACTACTTTGCTTGTTCGAACATTATATCTAGTCGGTAAACTAGTATTGCATGTGCCCTATTTGACCTAACTAATTGCTTTTAAAGAGAGCTAGAAACCACTGCTTTCATTTGCATGAAGAAATTGTTGTAAACAGGAGTGGTTTTCGTCAGTTTGCAGTTTAGATGCGGCAAAGAATTTTGAATGCAAAGACATTCATTAAACTTTGTTTCTTCTGTGATTACATGGCGAGGTTTACTAGAAGTAGTGGCGAGGGAGTACGGAAAGTCGCAGGGGGGAGGATGAGTATGGTCGCCTAGTTTTCGGCGAAACCCTTACAGGTTGAGGAGGATCTGAGCTCCAAGAACGTTGAGTTAAAGGCTCAGCAGGCTCAGACCAATCCCGCAATTTGAATCTTCGGGCACAGTTCTGATTTGTTTTGCTGTACTCTAACACTACCTGAGTAGCATAAAAATGAACCCCGCTCGGCGTATGATTCTTTGACTCCTGGGTTGGTTAGTGTCCAGCAAATAATTTATGATCCGTTATATGAACACTGTGGTTTTTGCTTTCAGGGTGATTCCAAAAAGGCGAGCATAACTGTAAATATATTCCACAACCTTGCGCAGTCTATTGAGAACACTCCCGTTAGCTGATAGTGACTCAGATTAAATACATTGATGCTTGCTGAAAAACTATGCCTCTGGATATATCTAACTTCCAAACTACTGTTGAAAACAATTTGAAAATGTAAAAATGAATGTCAAAGGGAGCTCCTCCGTTTACATCTTCTCAAAAACGACCGTCGAGCTTTTTAGTTTGAATTAGAAAGAAATTTTACATGCGTCGTGATTCTTTCAGTGACAGGTTTAAAATGTTCCGACTAATATTTGGGACCATTTGGCACTGTTAGCAAGGCCCAAACGTACACATTCTGTCTCCTGAGCATTTTTTCGGATGGTCAGACATTTGTCAACTGTGGGTTTTTTAAGTCCCATGATCCTTGAATGTGCATGCCCTTCAGTTCAGGAGGACGGTCATATTCTGCTTTTAAAGGTCAACTTAAAGTGTTCAGATGAACGTAAAAATGAGGCAAAGTAGAGCCAATATTGTGATGAAGTCCTTGTTTCAAGCAAATCAAGCCCCGTCTTATTTTAACTTAGCATTCTTGGCGTTTTTACTGTTAAAACAGGATCTATTTGCATGGAGACGAGTGTGCTGTAAATTCAACAGATTTGATTGACTCAAAGATAAAACCTACTCCATAAAATAGTTAAAAGTGCAGCTGTGAAATACGCATGGGTTTGGTTAATTGATAAATCAAATTTAATTCACTAGTAAGATTATCAGGCAGATAAAAAGCACAATTCACATTTGAATCGGAATAATGGGGCCGATCCACATCTGGAATTTTGGTCAGAGGTGTGAGACCGCAGAAATTGCGGACAAACAGCAAAGTTTACGGCAGAGGAGCAATGAACGAGGAAGGAACGATACAGGCATTCTACAGCCGTGCAATTAGCAACTGAAACGTCCGGCGATAATGCAAATGTTAAAATCGTACACCACTTCATCAATAGTTGTAGTGAATAGTCTAAAATGCGACTATCAAGGCTCATCAGATAGCCAATGAATGTCAAAACATTGGCAATATTTGACCTCCTTTGAACCCACTGTTGTGAGATAGTCGGAGTCAAAAAGCATACCGGACTGCTTCCCACTTATTCAGTAAGATAGCATTTTTCTGATTACTGCATTGCGTATGCGAGATTTTAAACGTTCAGTCTGGCCTTGATTGATGTCTGTCTTGAAAACAAGCATGTACAGAATTTATTGGGGCCAATAAATTTCGTGACGGCTTTTCAACTGCAACCCGTCTCTGCATAACATAGGTAACGGATGAAAGCGCACAGCAGTATGAATTTGTACAGAATGGCAGTGCATAGGAGCAAGGTCAAAGTTCAAAATAATCAATAATCAGATAAGACGTCCACATAAGCATCAAAAAGGAAAAAGGGAGACGAAATGTTAACAACAAATCACAGTCAGGGGAAAATAGAGGCGTGAGATTACCAGGGCAATTGCAGACTGATCACGTGATCTAACTGCTTGCACAGGTCTGGTTTCTCCCTCCGTATGTAGGCTGCTTCCAAATAACGCAAGGTTCGAGTTGTACGTGCTCGGACAAGTACTCGAAAGGATGCTTTAGGGTCGAAAACATGACCGCTATCTAACAGATGTTTCGTTATAGACGAACGGGGGGTTCTATTTTCCTGTTTGAAAAGCCAATTAGGCAAATGCTCAGCGGCCCTGGTTGCCAATTGCCTTTGCGTTCGCCCAATGTACTTGCATCCGCAAGTGCATGTCTGTCTGTCAGTTATCTACGTTATTAGCATATCTGACCATTCGTTGACGACGCAGCTGCTTGCAAATCAACTAAAATCCTAAATCGCTAGGTACTAAGCGAGAAGGCATTCCGATTAAATTAGATATAATCCCGTAAACCTGCTTTATTGCAAGAACCAGGCTGAAGATGCAAAATATGCAGCACGGTATTTATTGGTTTTTATGTGTTCGATTCAGTACCAAAATCATTTTCCTGATACCAGCTGAAAAAGCCACAAAAGAGCCCATCAATAAATTTATCAAAAATTCCCTGTTTCAGCTGCAACTAAGTAACATAATCGGACCATTGTGTGCATACCAGTATGGGCAGAAATAAGTTTAATTTAATTTGTGAGTTATCAACAGAATTCCGAAGACCATTTGAGGAGAATACGTGTGCTTTCGATAAATTTTCGTCAGGCTAATGCATTCATATGGGAACAGGACAGAAGCAAAACACGTGAGTGTGAAGATAAATAAATTACACTTAGTCGTTTCAGGTAAGTGGGGTGTGGGAATAGGGGGCAGAGGAGACAGTAAGGGTTAGGGGCAATGGGAGGAGGGCGCGGAGGTGGGTATGCAAGTAACTGACTTTTGGCCACGGTAGGCGTGGAGTTCGTATCAGATTCTTCTGTGCACACAAGACAGGCTTCCTTAAACTGATAGGAGTCGTTCCTATTGTTGCTAGCTGACATCGATCCATTGGCCTAGGGTAGTTCAGCGAGACCTTGTAAATCACACGAAAGGCTTCGTTGGGGTCCGCACGACGCCCGCAATCAACAGCATGTGCGTTAGGGCGTTGTTTATGCTTTTTATTTCGCCTTTCCTCAACCATGCTGGGAGATGTTCTCGTATTTTTTTTGGATAGGCTTCCACGTGTGCGATCACTATGACTTGATCTATGGGAGCAAGTAATGAAGTAAATGCATAAAGGGGTGGTTTGAATTGGAAAATTCACCATGTATGTGTAAATTAGAGTCGGTAAAGAAGAATATTCGAGCCCAAGTTGCTGATAGAGTTCATAAAACATCTTGGTCAAGGCGTCTTCTTGGGAGTTCACGTGAATAAGGATCTGGAGGAGCGGAGGTTTCTCTTCCTCCGTCAGTGTGATGAGTTTTGAGGGCCTCTCGCTAATATCCTTTTTACTAATAAGTCAGTCGGGATAACTGTTCTCGGGAAACAGGTCTAGAACCTTTCCAAGTTTGTCATCGATGCTGTCTGCTAGTCTTTTAGTTCTTTGCGCCAGACTACGGACTAGATTACGTTTCTGCTAAAGGGATGCGAAACTAGAGAAGTTCGTATATTGTCTTTTTCCAATGGACTCTCCGTCGAGCCTTACCGTCAGCACCTCCGCCTAGAAGAAGGAAGAAAACATGCCGTTTCAACCTCCAACGTAAACGTGACCAGCGAGTGTGCCAATTCACAACATCTATTTATTTATTTCTTTAGGTATTCATAACTTCTATCATCTTTTTCCTTATTGAAGCACTTATTTTAACTCAGTCAAAATAGTTTTCTCTAATTTAACATGTTTCCATACTCAGCATCGCTTACACGGGGTTTTGCATTTTCTAGATAATTAACAATAGAACACGGTTTAATATCCGCAAACTGGTTCGCCGAGATACCATGGTGGCTTCCCGCCAAATGATCGTTCGTGTCACGAGGACGCAAAATCGCTTCCAGCACTATTTTAAGCTTCACTTTAAATTACGGTTGCTTTTGCGTGATATTCTCCGCCTAAGACAATTGTACAAATGGCGTGCGAACGTTGGATTCCGTGCAAGTGGCTCATTAACCTCAAAGCCCGTCTTGCTGTTTAAAAGCTCAGGCCTACCTCCGAGCTGACGAACAAATCGGGTTGCTGCGACCTCAGCTGCATAGTCAATGTACTTAGAGAAAATTTACCATCAGTGCAATCTCTTCTGAAGATCAACAGCCAGTCCCCGTTTCTCGGGAATTTCTATCTCAGTCACTTTTTATTACCGCGCTGTCTTTTGAAGTAGACCAGCGCTTTCATGGACGTTTGACGTGGATAAATACCTAGGTTTCTGGCAACTTGGTGTCTGATTCTTTTAAAAAGTCGTATGCCTATTTCTCCCCTAATCAATAGTTTTGTACCCAAAGTTTAAGACTAAAAAGTAGTCAAACATTAATAAAAAGTTTTACCCAAACGCAAAGAGCGACATCCGTTGCATTTCAAGCTGTCTGCTTTGGTATTTTCCGTTTTCTAATGCGACTAAATCATTATGGCTGCGTTATGTTGTCAAATTCCAATTGGCTACGTAAAGTTTACTTCTACGGCGCTTACTACTGTTTATACAACAATGGGTTTATATATTATTGTACAATATAATTCTTTAATTTGTTTAATATGTATAATAGATAGGAAATATACGTCATGCGATATGCCGAAACTAGTATATTGCTAACACTTACCCAGCGCTGTCACTGTCATCCATACTATTTGCATGCCATTAGATGTTATTCGTTCTAGTCCTTCTTCAGAAAGCATCGAGGAAGTCATATTGGGTTGTTCTTCACAAGCAAACCTCTTCGGTAGCGGGGTTCAAGACTTTGATTTATTTTCTCCCGTATTGGTTGAGACCGAATCTTGGACGCCTGTGAACTACCACCTATGGCCGAACATCACAGTATAGACTCGGGTGAAATGGTAGAACTAACAGTAAAACCGTAGAACTAAAATGGTCGGACGAATGAAAGTCCGTATCCAAACCGATCCAAGCATCTCATTCGTATAACCTGGGATGTTTTCGGTATTGCACACTAAAACAGTATAACAGCTTCACCTGAGATGGACACTCCCTCCTAACGAAGACCAAACTGCTAGTTATCCTCCGGCTTGCAGCATGCTGTGGTAGAAGCAATTTCAAACGAACAGCAAATAGAGGGATTTGAAGTACCTGCAGTTATTTGTCACGAGTGAGATACCTCGAGAGAGAGAGAGAAAGACGTCTTTTAAAGTTAACGGCTAGACCCTGTGTGCAGCGAAGGACTGGGCAGCTATGTCATCTCTACTTTGTTTGCTTGAAAAATAAGCTCACCCAAGGAATTCGGATTTTCAGATCCCGCAGTCGCTTCACCATGATTTGAGGGGGATGCCCCATTCTGAGTCAAGGTGTGGTTAGTGAGACGTCTGATCTTAAAGTTACATTTGTGTGACATTAGTCACTCGATCCCGACTAGGGGAGGAAGTACAAAAGTTCTGTTATGCATCTGATCTCTGAGCGGTGTGTCAGCCAGCTTGAATTACGTGCTTCCCTGACTGGCGACAGGGTGTATGTCGGCAATTGTCTTAACCATGAATGACTACCTCTGTCTTCGGTAACATCCAGAGAGTAAACCAAAGCATCTAGCCGCACATCTCACCCAACACACCAACAACTGTAGACCATAGTACGTTGAACATGGTAGGCCAATTTGGTCGGCAGTCGGCTGGTAAGTACATATCGTCTAAAAGACACGCATTATTTACAGTATCTGATACATCTCATAAAATGCCAACTTAAATTCTGAGACTTGTTTTCGATTAGAAGGACGCAATTAGGCGGTCTTTTAACATTATTCCTCATGCATCATAGTTCCACGATATTCCATTTACGATACAGTGCCGGCTTTTAGAATGAACTTCTTTTCGATCGCCCGCAAGAAACACACTCGGCAAAAACGAATACATGTGTATTATGAATTCTTATTATTAAATTTTCAAGGACCTAGCAACTACGGACGTATTTTATAGAAGTTATACACAGAAAGTATGTTGTTGTTTTTTGTTGGTAGCAAATCACATCTTTGGATTTCCACTTGAGGAAAGGGTATGCTTCGGCTTTCAAAACTGTCCAGTCACGAGATTTTTCAAGACCACTTATCTATCTGTTTGGTAATACCGCTTATAAAGTACAAAAAGTGGTCCACATCCACTATACGACTTTATGAGCCTTTTATGACTTCTTCTTAGCATGCTACACAAGTGCATGATTGTCCGTGCACGGATGGTATGTAGTACTTATTTATAGTTTTAAAGTGCAACTGCTTGCGGAGCTCAAAATTTTTCGCGAATTGAAAAAATCTTCCAAAGCAAAAATGACTTTTTCGAGTATAAAATTGGAAGACAATTAGACCTTCTACTGAATGAACGCGAAAAGGATATTTCCATTCACATTTTTCATTAAATATATCGAAATTTATACGGTCAACGAAGGTCAGTAGAAAAGAATCGTACTACTTAGGTAGTCGTTTTTACCGCAGCTTTTGTAGTCGGCGGAAAAAAGGACAGCCAGAAGTCGCATCCAGGAGTGACCGAGGTGTCTTGAATTAGGCTGTACGATAGTCAGTACTACAACACTGCCTAAGTAACCCTTTGTAATCGAAAACTCACTTCAGGAGTTAAATTAACATTCCGTGATATAAGCATGAAACTGTGTGAGAATGCCCTCACTAATGTTGATGAGTTAGATGAGCGACAAGCTTTTTATCATGCGCAAAAAGAGATTCTGAGCATTCTTTACTACTTGTCTTGACCAAGCAAAGACCCCTAGATGAGTGATATTACGTCAATTCAATGCCCTTTTGCGGCACCCCCTCCGGCTTCTTTTTCCCTGCACGCACTTACAGTGAGTGGCCGATCGCATAAAACGTTGGCCGAAATTATGGAATGCGTTTTCAATTAGGATGGACTACTTAGGCGGGGTTGTAAGACTGATTATCATGCGGCATGATCCTATAATATTTCGGACTTCAGAGGACGTCGGCCTTTGAATGCACTTCTTTTTGATCTCTTGTAGAAACTGCACTTGGTAAAACAAATGACTACATAAGTGGGATGCATTTTTACATTGATTTTCGATGGTCTTATAAATTCAAATGCATTTCCTAGTAATCACGCACAAAATTTGTTGTCTCTTGTTCTTTTGATAGAGAATTACTTTGTCTTCACATTTTATACCCGAGAAAAGTGTATATCTAGGCTTTGAAAAGATTTCAGTTAAGAGAGCTTTCAAGACCGTGCAAAATCTCTTTATACAGCATCGTATCTGTCCGGTAACCAACGCTCCTGGTGAAATGTACACCACAGTCTACATCCATTGCAAAATTTTATGAACCCTTTATGATATCTTCTTAAAGGCATGGAGGAATATATGATTTTCCCTATGCGGAGAGTATACACCTTGTGGACTGAAACCGCTAGACGTCAATGCAACGGCTGGTCTGGCCCAAAATTATTTGGGAATTGGAAAAATTTTTCAAAACCTAAATGTACACTTTTCTCGGATATAAAATGTGAAGACAAAGTAATTCTCTACCAAATGAACAAGAGGCAACATATTTTAAGCATCGTTACTAGGAAATGCATTTGAATTTATAAGACCATCGAAAATCAATGTAAAAATGCATCCCACTTATGTAGTCATTTGTTTTACCAAGTGCAGTTTCTACAAGAGATCAAAAAGAAGTGCATTCAAAGGCCGACGTCCTCCGAAGTCCAAAATATTATAGGATCATGCCGCATGATAATCAGTCTTACAACCCCGCCTAAGTAGTCCATCCTAATTGAAAACGCATTGCATAATTTCGGCCAACATTTCATGAGATTGGTCGCTAGCATAGATGAATGCAGTTGGGCGCAGCGTATCCTTGGAGGAATTCTGTGCTAGACTGTAATACCTGGTTGGTTCGTTTATGGGCAGCCTGATATCCAGGTTTGCGTAGTCGCATTCATGCACAGCGCCTGAGAATAGGGATGCTAAATAAGTTCTGTGGAGTTCATGTCATGATGATTTACTAACTTAATCTCATCTGCCCCTACACGCAGGCATGGAACTGACCGAAACTACCTCAATGGAACGATCTCCTTTCTCCATGGCGTTTAATCATCTCAGGGTGCTGGTAACAGCGCAATGCCTTTAGACCCCTATTATCAGCCTTTAAATGATTGCGTCATTTTTGATTGTTCCATTAGGCTGAGATTGCACAAGTGATTGGCCGCTTCAAATGCCCCAGCTTTGCCAGGAAGTTTAACACCGAGGCTTTCCCGACGGTCGGTTTTCTCTGGATCACAAGACAGCGATAGCATAGGGACCTATGTGGTGTTAGTTTGCGGTTTGTACACTAAACTGCTTTCATAGGGTCTTTCAATGTCTGCTCAGACAGAGTATCGTCTGGTGCGCGGACAACACTGCAATCAGGTCAGGCATGAGATTTCACTTATTTCCTAATTAGGCTTCACCTTAAATTGCCGCACATTGGGGAACCCGCGCTGCTCATTAGCTAGGATAATACACGTTAAAAAGCCATAGGGTGATTCCCTACAATGTCCGATTTCTTGCAGGGGAAGGCAGTTGGTGTCGTTTGGCGTAGTTAATATATTTATTATCATCTGTATGCTGTGCCTAGGACGTATAATTTTGTTGTCTAGCAGATACCTGCTCGCATTTGGTCATTCTATTATTTTCGCTTTAACCGAGTTGTAACGTATCGTACGCTGCTAACGGTCCTCCAGTCTGTTTAGTCAGCCTCTGCAATCTGACGAATAAGTAAAAACGTTTTATTCAGGACTGGACATAGGTACTGAACTGGTACATAGAGTAGGTGGGATAACTCATGAAATGTCCACCAAAATTCCGAAATGAGTTTTCGTTTCGATAAGATTAATAAAGTATGGTTGTAAAACCAATCATCATTCAGCATAATTCCATAATAATTCAGTTATCCCATGAAGCCTGCTTTCGAAGGAACTTCTTTCTGGTAGCATGCACAGACCATACCCTGGAAAAATGACTACTGAAGTAGCATTCATTTTTCTCATTGATTTCCGATGCCCTTAAAAATTCAATCGTATTTCATAGAAAGCATGCATGAAACTATTCATACTTTTGTTCATTAGGTAGAAAATCACGTCTTCATCTAATTTTATACCCGATGGAGGGGTATAATTTGGATTTAAAAAAATTTCCTGATTTCCGATTGATTTTGAACCCGACCTGCCGTTACACTTTATTCAGGGTTCCCAAACTACAAGCCGCATATTTTCCGCATATGGAAACCCATTCACTTTTCCACGGTATTAGAAGAGGATCATGTGGATTTCATACAAATTTAGCAGCGGATTTGAGCCATATCGTCAACTTTACAAGCCACATCAGTAACTGCAGAGACATGACGTTTTACGAATGGCCATTTCACGGCATTAAAAGTCTCACATTTAGAGACTTTTGTAAAACCGAATTATACCCTTCTTTCGAGGATTAACTTGGAAGAAGACGTAATTTTCTGCCGAAAGGGCAAGAGAATGAATATTTTATCCATTTTTTCCAGGAACTATTATTGAATATTTAAGGGCGTCAAAAATCAATGAGAAGATGCTTGCTACTTCAGTAGTCATTTTTTACAGAATAAAGTTTTTGTATGCTGCCGGAAATATGTTCGTTCGAAAGCCGGCATCTGGAGATGACTGGATTGTTATATAATTACGCTGCAAGATAACTAGTTCTGCAACCCTATTTAATTAATATTTTCGAAAGGAAACGCATTTTGGAATTTTGAATGACATTTCATGAGTTAGACCACCTACTGTAAATTTTCTCGGGTAACTTTCGAAGTCTGCTTGGGGCACGACGAAAACGGGAATTGTAATGATCATTAATTGCGCCGCATTTTAATTAAGGGCCCCAACCAAGAGGTCAGCAGTTTGACTGGCATGATTGACAATGTCGACCGCGTGCTTCCCAACAGAGTAAAGGGAGGGATGATGACTTACGCGTGAATTCGTTTAAAATGATGGTAGGCTTGTGACGCATCTGCCGCACTCTCTCCTCCTCCCTCACCTGAGCGCGGTGTCAAGACATAATTAAGAAAACCGGAGGTGAGAGAGAGCCCAGGTGGCTGGGAGAGTGAAAGCCACCACCCAGGCGTGTCATCACATTCCCTGACCCACGATGAACACTGAGTTAGGTTTTACACTAAAAGGTATCAATCGGGGCGACGCAAGCCTCTACCCCAATGTTACCATATTTTGAGTGCACACTCCGAATAATGCCTGTCGGACCGCAACCCTCTTTATTAATCTCTTCAAAACGAAAACGCATTTTGGAATTTTGGTTGACATTTCATGAGTTAGCCCACCTACTGTAAAACACACGAGTTGATTAAGTCGTCTGTTGGGATAAATATGCGGATAACTGAAACCCTCTTGTGGTTCTTCCAAGTTGGCACGCATTTCATGTTTTAAGAAGTGCTTTGACATATGTCTGGCGTCATACAAAAATGCCCCTAAAAAGGGTCAGGCGGTAAATGCGCTGAACCAAAATGGGGCATGGTCACACGTCCAGATGTAGTCTCCCGCAGCCCCAATTTGGATCTTTCCCGTATCTCCTTTTCCTGGGGTATAGGATGCTAGCCGGGGGGTGTGGTGATACACCTGAATGCGGATTTACGCAATGCAAGCCACCTGTGCTCTCTCCCACCTCCGGTCTTTTTTGACTTGGTCATGACACCACATTCAAGTGAGAGAAGAGGCAGGAGTGCGGCAGATGCAGTGAAAGTCGACTACCATCTCAAACTAACTCACGTGCAAGTCAGCGTCCATGACTTCATCCTGCTGTGGAGCGCACGATAGGTATCATCGGTCAGGCCGGTGGGACTAGTAGCAGCATTACACCAGCCACCTACTGGGCTGTCTCTTGTTTCCTTTCGAACGCAACAAAACAGTTTCATGTCAGCTGTTGATACCTGCGTGCAAAAATTCTCTGGCTTCATGACGGGCATGACAATGTCGAGTGGTTTCCAGGCTGTGCTAGAAGTTCTAGGTGAAGATATCCACAGCAGATTCTTTCTGAAATATAATTCCCGCAAACATTTCATATTCGCAGAAGCGTTGTTTTAAGTCAGCATTCTAACTCTCTTTCTGCAAGGCCGGTAGCAAACGTCTTAAGAACACGCATCTTATCCACGCAAAGCGTTTTCCTGTGCAGTAAGGCTTTCGTTTCCTATAAGATTGTAGTTCTGTTCACGAAAAGTTGCTTTAAATTGGTAGTAATGCTCACTTTCCCGAGTTTACTTACCTTGACAACGGTAGTCGGCAAACTGGCCAAGATTCCATCGTTACTTAAAAGCAACCAAATACTGAAAATAGGCATGATATCGTCCTCTTCGGCTCTTTTTGCTGAAGCGTTACCAGACTTAACGTTGGAAAATGCTTTGGCTGCAACAAGGGATGGAAGATTCGTCACTCAAGGGTATTGCGTGTACAATCTATTCGTAATCATGTTAGCTAAACTTCACCTATCACCACATCCGAACATTTTGGCCCCTGAGCAGTGGATACGGATGATTTGATAGACAAGATAAAGCAATTTGCTAACTTCTATGCTTCGGATTAGAAAAAGTGTTACTCTTCTGTGCAACAAGGCAGTTCTCCATTCATTGAAAGCACTTCTGAACTCACCAAACACGCCTGGCTATAATCTTTGTGTTTTGGAAAAAACCGATTTTATGTGCCTCTTCGACTTTAGACACTTTTCACGTCTCATCTACAAAACACCGTCATAATATACGAAAAATCGTGAAACAGGGATTAGAAGTACCAATTAGATCAAACAAAAGAAGTGTTTATTTAAGTTTTTCTATAATAGTAGACAAAAAAGCGTTGCCTTTAGCATACACACGGTGAAGTGCTGGCTTTTTTTTACCAATGATGATATGCCACTAGAAAAATAGCTAAATGCTTATACGTGTTTTAATTAATCGACAAATTTCCACTGGCATCGACTTAAACAGCCCATAGAAACTAGCATAACAGGCAGATCATGGCGAGCTCAGTTTACTTAAAAATCGTTACTTAAACACTCAGTAATTTGTTTTAAACATGCAGCCTTCTGAAGCCATAAAGATGGTCTTTCAAAACAAAATCAATATTACCTCGGAGTACTCAACTTAAATATTCGGCGAAGTTCGCTATTGCAGCCGCACCTAAGTGATGCCATATGGTTGGCTTTCTAAAAATGTAGAAGATGCGAATATGCTGAATTGACAAATATCACGTATTTGTATCTTCATTACCATTTTCATTCAGCGAGTGACTGTGCCACGAGGGGTGGAGTGCTTATACGCCAGCCTCAGTTAATTCAGGGATCAGTTCTGATGCGCTTCCCTGCGCGTGCTTCGAGCCCTGCTTGCGCCCTCTTTTTTATTTCAGTCCAGCGAGCAGCTAAGTAGGCTTGCTAATGGAATTCTTCGGACGACGTGGAACGCCGTCGGTTCCGCTATGGTAGCCATGCACTGCGAATTACCACGCGGTTCCTTCTGTGGCCTTCCACTTGTGATTGCGCCATCCTTATCTTCATAGTCTAGCAGTAGCTGTGTCGGGGAGAGTGTTCACAAGCCACCTTCACTCGCCTCCCTGCGTGTGCTTCGAGTTCTGCTTGCACTCTCTCCCTTCCTAATCCAGCGAGCGACTAAGTCAGACACGTGACCCAAAACTGTTTTAGTAAGCTAACCATTTGGGTATCCGTCAAGTGGCGCTGCAAAACCAAATCTGGCCAGTGAATGTTTAACTGATAATCGATAGCGTCATGCGGAAACCTGGTGAAGAAACTAGAAGCAGAACCGTAAAAACGGCGGCGGGGAGGAGGAGCAAGCAGCAAACAATGCCTAAAGGCCGGAACGAAGCACAAACAAAAACAGCAAATATTTATCGTCAGGTCTAGAAATTGTCCGCGATTCCTTGGTTGGAAGTTTCTACTTAAGTTTTGCTAAAGGAAAATTCTTTTTATTGTGCAATGGTTAGCTTTCGTGCATGTTTTCTTCATGCTAGCCTACGATAAGCAGCATACCTTGCAAAAGGTCATGAAATCCGTTTAGAAAATCTGTGTAACAACAACCCGCCGTCTGGAATACGCAGAAAGTCTGCTGCACTTAAGGAACGACCTTTCTCCATAAGAAGTCATAGTATAGTTCATTTATCATGATTTATCGGCTGAGGAATAATCCGATTTATTGGAAAACCCCCCAATTCCAAACAACGAATATATTATAGGCATACCAAAATAGAAAAAAGCAATGGAAGTCCAATAAAATGAGAAAACAACAAAAATGATAATAATAATGACTACATGTGTCAAGCAGCGGCATGCAATCGACGAAAACCTGTGTCTGAGCTTGTGGCTGGTACCTGCGCCGTCAGTACGGTAAACAACTCAAAAATTGGTAGGTTATTGGATTTTCCCTACCTGTAACACAATCTGGCGGATATGGAAACTGCGGACGTTTATATGATAGATGGGTCCGTGCAATTATTCAGCTCAACCTGCAGTTTATGCCCCAACTAAAGGCTTTTTGCTGCTTTTAACAATTTCTTTTAATCGCCTGGAAGGGATGTTTGAATAAATTGAAGTCTGCGCGGGTGGCAGACATAGAGGCCACTGTAGTTTAAAAAACTTACATTATCATACTAAGCCTTATCTGGATCATACCTCCCACTCAAGTGTTTTTCCTACATTTTTCTGGCGTCTTTTAGCGCCCGTTGATGGCCAAAATAGCTGAAGGTATCCCCCCCCCGATGCTGACGGAAACGTTGTTGTTGATGCTGCGCAATAGAGGCTGATCGTGCTCAGAATTTAATGGTCAACCAAACTATCAAAGGTCAGCAGTTCTTTAGAAGTTTCGGTGCGTTCTCGTGGGGAGTTCCTCCCATATTTCCTCACCTGGGTTGACTTCGTGGAAGGAAATTCTCGTTGAAAACAAAAGCGCGTAATTGGTATATCCTTTAACAAATAAGTAGCATCCATTTAGTAATTTCTCGCACGTTAATGATGTTGAAGCCCTGATTTCCTCATAAAGCTCATAAGAACCATGGTCAAACACTCACTGCAGATTATCCTAGTATGCATATAATGGCACTTTGTAGTACGCCACGAGTACTACGGCCGTCTTGTGTGCTTGCGGACAGTTGTGGTACATAGAAACCGACAACTGATTCACGCGGTAACCCTTGTACGTTCATAGTAGACCACACGATGTTACGGCGAAAAGTGACAGAATGATGCGGACACTCCTTAGATACTAGTTTACGTCCTTTTACTATTTATAGCGGTAAAACAAAGTACCTAAGGACACACTGTCACCCGCCGAAATCTCAGAACTTGTCTACAAAATATGCCGCAATGGGGGCGAATGCAATTTGTTGGGGAAACCGGGAGGAAATTGTAAACCCGCCTACAAGAACACAAATCGGCGACACGGGAGCTAGATCCAAACTCTCAACTAACAACGCACGTTGGAGAAAGTGGGCACGCTTTCGATCTCCAGAGAGCTACCATCTTAGGTGGAGGGCAACACAAAAGCAGAACGGCTGAAACTCGAGGTTTGGTACTCCGATGGCAACTCCATCAACAGGCGTCTGGACCTTCCTGCAGCCTACAAAGTCCTACGTCATCACGTTTGTAGAGCTCGGGACCAAGTAACCATAATGACAGGCCGATGGCGAGTCTACTCGGCGAGGAAGAAGAACCACCAGACTGACTACCCGACGAAGGTTCAGTCACCTTCACCCGATGAAGCGGTGACTCAGAAGGCGCACCGATAAAACGTCCGCCAACCAGCCCCTGAGAGGCTGAGACAGCGAGAAAAGAGGAAAATCGATGAGCATGAGGTCGACCAACGTGACATGCTACTTGAAACTTCTGGTCGCTCAAGTGCGTTTTACGCTTTGACAGTGGGGAGCCGACTAAGCTCTTCGAACCGTCAGCATCTAAATAAACCCATTCCGATGAGCCCATCTTTTCCTTCAAATCCTCAACCTGAATCTCTCGACTTTTCCAATGTGTACAACGTACTGTATTATTGCGTTGTGCAGACAAATATCATCAGTTGCAAATCAAAATTAAAGTTGCCTAATTCATCATCCATTTTTCAAAAACAGTAGAAATCTTCGTACTTGGTCGGGTCGGTTCTTACGAGCGTAAAACCCTGTTTTGCGACTTCAAACTGTAGTAAAATAAAATTTTCCTAATAATATTAATGCATAAAGCACACCGATAAGTGCTGTCAGCTTGTTGTACTCAATGGCACAAGCAATTATTTCGACATCAGCGAATATCGCCTCTACCCAAAAATGACCGATTTTCCCTTGTAAAACAGAATTTAAACAGGTCATTTACCCGAAAAGGACCGTCAGTAGCCCCAAATAAATCGAATAAACAAAAATGGTTTTTCACTATTCACGCCTTAGCACTCATTCATGTTTCCGCAGTAAAATTTTACAGGTTGCGTCACCGACCGCATGTTTTTCGAAATTTGTTATTCGAGAAATGTTTTACTACACGGACCGTCGGGGCTAGGTCTGACATTCGACTTCCAGCATTCAGTGGATAAAGCTTTCGCTGAAAAATTTGGAAGGATTGCTTCAAGTGGAGTTCGGTCTATTCCTCTCATTTTTAGACTTTAGAGAGCCTGTACACTATTGACACAGTTTATGCTGTTATGTATGCAAAACAGAAGGTTGGTTGTAAACAGGACGTGTACTGAGTCCGAGAGACAGCACAAGTGGGGTGGCTTGTAGAAACGGCTGGGTATATGGCAGGGGGGAATATCATAGGCTGAGGGATGGCCAATTAGCACAAAGAAGGTCTGAACAGGGGTACATGGCCTTGACCGTTTGCTTGTCACACGCATGTGGCATGATTTCCTGACAGCAGGGGCAGCATACACTGCATCCCTCCACCCTAAAGTGGACAACATGGGAAGGAGAGGTGAAACAGTGAAGGTAATAGTGGATAGATAAACAATGTTCTAATGGAATTTGTCCTGAATGCGTTGGGCAGGTTTGCGAATTCGTCTAGACCTTCTCAGGAAAGTGGCTTCGGCATCTGCACCGCCTTGTGGAGTCACTTGTTCCTCTGCCCCCAGGTTAACGCTGGCAGGGGTAGAAGGAGGAGGGGGAACATGCATCTCGGCTGGTGGCGTTGTGCTCTGTGCAGGCAGTAGATGTTCAGTCCTCGGGATGCCAGGATCCCTATCAAGGGTTGCTGGCAGTTCGAACCTCTCCAATTCTCCACCTACTGTGTCCGTTCGGCTGCGAACTTGAGTCAGATGTCGACGCGCAATTCTTCCATCTTCTAACTCCAATTCTCTTATTTGCCCCTCGCTTGTTCAAACTACCGCTGGAAACCAGTGCGTTTCGTGTTCTAGTCGCGTGTAGACACTTTCCTTTGGCGCGATGACTCGTGGGCGCGTGTTCACATCATATCGTGCTTTCAAATTCGTCTGTTTTTTGATGACTCTATCATGCGTTGGAGGATCGAGCAGGTCGAGTCCTGTGCACAATTGCGGCGAAACACCTGTTGAGTTGTTTGGTGTTATGCGATGGCTAAAAAAAGCGTGACAGCTTGGTCGCCAGGTCCGCTTCCGTCTGTTTGGCGAGTCCGTACTTTATTGTCTGAACTGCACGCTCGGCGAAGCCATTAAATTCAGCGTGGTACGTGGCAGTGGTTAAATGCCTAATTCAAATTTTCTCCATGAATTCTTTAAATTCTGCACTAGTTAATGCCGGACCATTGTTTGAAACGACAATTTCAGGTATCCCGAAAAACGAAAAAAACAGTTCGCAACTTGTTGATTGTAATCAGTGAAGAACAGGAATTTCCTGTCGTAATCGCATCAATCTATTTAGCGTGGTTTTCTGTGTTATTTGGCACACGTGACAAGCTTCCACCCCATTTTCGATATCTGCGTCAATTTTGGGCCACCAAACATGGCTGCGGACGAGACCTTTCATTCTAACTGTACCAGGATGAGCATTATGCAGGTCTCTGGGAATGGCCCGTGGGCCTTGTGGTGGAACATCTGCACGATTACCCCGTAGTATGCATCCGTCTTCTAGACTCAACTCGTTCTGACGACTGAAGAATGGTTGAAAATCAGGAGAGGAAGAAAACGGCCAGCCGGATACCAAGGCTCTTTTTATTCGACTTAAAAGAGCGTCTTTCGATGCCCAATATCTAATTTATTGACAGGTTACAGTTGCGCTGACTAGGTTCTACAAAAAATTCACGGTTTCAAAAACAAGTGCATCGTTAACGTCATCGTCTACAATGGGAAGCCTACTCAAGGCGTCACCACATGAACCGACAAGTAATGGAGTTTCACCACATGCTCAACTTCTGCTGTAAAGACCCTTCGGAAATCTACGTTCTGTCCAGTGTAACTACGCAACCTTAGGCTAGTCGGAAGGAGGGAGGGTAATTTCTGAAGAGAGGCTTCATTGATGAGAGTAACAGCGTCGATTCCAAACTTCAGGGGATGGCAATCAACCGGAAGCGCGATGGTGTAGGGCGATTGGAGCGGTGCTTTTCCGAAGACATTCAGAGTATCGCCTCGCCATCCCCGGCTGGATTAGGGTAGGTCGCACGCGTGTTAGTGTTCGCTCGTCTTTTGGAGAAACGCACTCATTCCCTGTGGCCGATTTTCTCGCAAAAACGACAAACCGTCTTCTAGTGTTTACAGTCTGGCCGACCGATATGATGCTGACCACAAAGGTGGCAGGATGGTAGTTGTTTTGAGGGAGCTGATGGTTGCTGTTTAGGTGAAGACGCAGCAGTGTGGACCAGACAGACAGTCAATTCAGGTTCCAAGGATGATATCACTCCACCGTTTGACTGATTCAGCTGCAGAAGGTTATGTCGTACGCGCTCCTGGTGACTGGCGATATCACAGGCTTTCTTCCATGAAAAATCCCTCTTCTCCGATAAGAGCTTTCCTGAGCTTTTTCATCGTACAAGCCAACGATCAACTGCTGAACCAGCATTGCATGCTCGAAGTTGTCTGTCTTTTTCTCTTTTTACCCACAGTCCTAGATTTACAGAGAGAAATTCGTGCTAAAATCACCGACACATTGATTGAATTCCTGACGCATTTGACAAAACCGACAGAGACTGAGGAAAACGTTGTCTTTTCCTTCTCACGTTGACTCGAATTTTGTGAAGGCTGTTTGGAGATCTGTAGCACCTTGTAAATCGAGGGCATCGCAATATCGTTGTCCCAACTCTCCGAGATTCGTCCGGAGGCGTTCCAACTTAGATGGGACGTCTAGTACAATTGTGGGTGATAAAATCGGAAGTAGTTCGATGTAATCCTCAAGTGTCTTTCTCCATTGCAACCACGACACATTTGGGGGTTTCTGAGTGTTCTTTGGCCAGAAAGGTAACGATGTAGGCAGCAATAAAGACATTTTCGTTAGGCTGCGTAGCCAGAAGGTTAGTTGTAACCAGGACGTGTACTGAGAACGAGAGACAGCATAAGTGAGAAGACTTGTGGAAACGGACGGTTGGAGGGCAGGGGGGAATGTCAGAGGCTGAAGAGTGGCTAATTAGTACAAAGAAGGTCTGAACAGACGTACTTGACCTTGACCGTTCGCTTGTCACCCGCATGTGGCATGATGTACTGACCATCCGGGCAGCATACGCTGTACAGTGCGTGACCTATCCCATGAAATGTTCGCTGCAGTTCTGAAATGCGTTTTCGATTAGGAAGGATTACTTGGTCGCGGTTGTGATACTGATTACCTTAAGGCATACTCTTATAACATTTTGGACTCGGTAGGATGTCGGCTTTTAAATGCACTTCTTTTCAATATCCTGTAGAAAGCGTGCTCGGTAAAAAATGACTACTTAAGTAGCATGCATTTTCCCATTGATTTTCGATGGTCTTTGAAATTCAAATATATTTTATAGAAACCATAAATAAAAATATGCTTTCTTTTAGTCAATCAATAAAAAATTACGTCTTCTTCATATTTCATACTTAAGAAAGGAGTATAAATAGGTTTTAAAAAAGTTTCTTATTATGAGACTTTTTAAGACTGCGATATGTCCATTCACATAGCATCGTACCTGGCCGTTTACCACTGCTCCTCATGAAGCGTACAACATGGTCCGCATCCATTGCAAAATTTTATGGACCCTGTATGATATCTATTTAATGACATAGAAAAATATGGGATTTTCTTTACACGGAACGCATGCACCTTGTAGAGTGTAATCACTAAGCGCTAATGCAACGAATGATCAGGTTCCAAATTGTTCGGCGATTAGAAAACTTTTTTCAAACCTAATTTTGCTCCTTCCTTAAGTATTAAATATAAAGAAGAGGTGATTCTATATGGATTGACTAAAAGAAAGCATATTTTTGTTTGTTTATATTTGAATTTCAAAGACCATCGAAAATCAATGGGAAAATGCATGCTACTTAAGTAGTCATTTTTTACCGAGCACGCTTTCTACAGGAGATTAAAAAGAAGTGCATTTAAAAGCCGACATCCTACCGAGTCCAAAATGTTATAAGAATATGCCTTAAGGTAATAATTATCACAACCGCGACCAAGTAATCCTTCCTAATCGAAAACGCATTTCAGAATTTCAGCCAACATTTCATGAGATAGGTCGCGCACTGTACATGCCTGTTAAGACCACTGACCACTGAAACGGACACTAATAAAAGGCCATTTATGGGAAAATAGCAGAAAATGGCCACAAATTCACTACAAGTCACGAAGTATCTACTGACGCGCTGACGATGTCTGTTGCATTTTCAGATATATTTGCCCGTTTGAAATGCCACTTTTAGGTTGATGGACGGATTTTCACATGTGCAGGAGCAGTCAGCAGAGGAGGTCTTTTTTCAAAAGGTCCTCTCATTCAATCGGACTACGCCTTCAAGAATAGAATTGTGCGCATATTTCTATACTACGGACTGTACTACCCTAAATTAGGTAAGCAACTTAGGCCTAAACGGCCCTATATTCCATTAGACAGGCCGCTTAATATATCAAAGTTCATCGGGTCGACACTGGACCAACATCTGCGGAACAAACAGAGGATTGCATATGGTACCCATGAACCGGTCAACTACCTACTTTGGCGAAAATTTACGGCGACTAAGGCTCTTTCCATAGAATAGGTCACAACATTCCTTATCGCAAAAATCTTTGTTTCTTAGAAAAATTGCTACGACCAAAGTCTAAACATAAAATTTCCCCCAAATGGACATGCCGGTGGCCAACGTGGTCGAAAAGGAAATTAATTTTGAAACAGGCAACTAATTCTGGCTCTATCCCCATGCTTGGTTATCTTGCGGTCGCTTATATTCCGCAAACATCTTGTTCTTGACGTTATTCAAATGAATCCAACCTCTGCAAACAAATGAACATAAGAGGATGCGGAGTAATTTATTGTTCTGCTAGTTAACAATGCACTCTGCTGAATGTCATGCTAGCGTCAATTCGGCATTAGACTATTTTCGGAGTAAGTGTTTCTCAACCTCTCCATTCAGATACAGTTGGAGTTTACACAGCCGTCCGAACGCACCTCAGAATATTTGTTCCTAGTTGATTGCTAATTAAATCCTTTGTAGCCCATTTGGGAGCATTGCAACACTTGATATTTTCTTAAAATTTAATTGGCAGTTAGTAGCAATGATAGTCAGTCCAGTATAATTTTAAAGGTGAACTGAGGGAATCGTCGTTGCAGAGCCAGCCGAACGTGATCTATAAACTGACTTGAGGTCAACTTTTCTGATAGAAGCAATCAGATGTTTCCCGATGATGATGTAGTGTGAGAGTTTCCGCGACGTGTTCTCAGTTTTTTTTGTCAAGTGTGTAAATCTATCGTTCTATACAAAGTGTAAAATAACACGCTTTGATATAAGAGTCCTTTTTTAAAACTGAAAAATCGTTATCTTTGAATCAGGCTTTTCCACTAGAAAGGGTATCACGGGACACTCAAGGCCCAATTTCAGAAGTAAGTCAAATCCACTTCGTAGGCGACTCTTATTCGAAAATATATCTGCCACAAGGGATTCCTTTCGCTTTTTGCGCATGGGATACTCTGTAAACTTTACGTTGGCAGTCTTTTGGTTATCCTTACTTACTTTAAAGTCTCGTTTTAAAATCATACATGTCCCACAGGGCGGGAATGTGAACGCCAACTTGTTGCTAACAGTTCGTATTACCAAAAACTAGAACACACAAATGTGCTGGACGCTGCTCTGACTGCGTTTTTAAATTATGCATTAGCAGGAACCAGACATCAGAAAAAAAGCATCCTATCATGTTTATAAAGAGGTTGAAATTGGTAGCTTGAAGGAGGACTTTTTACGTTTTTTAGGGAGCATTTGCATTAGTTGAGAAATTATTGGTACGTCAAAACGACAGATTGCCTGTAGGCGTCTTTACGGCTATTTAACACAAAACACTGCACAGATTTACAAATCTTAATTTTCAGAATCAAAAGGCGCCTACTTTTTCAAGAACAACATTCTTGTTCATATTCTACTTCTCCTAAATTACGCCGGCGATAAAATCGATTTCCATGTGGGTGGCATTTGGTTCGGCAAACGTTTACCCTTCAGATTAATGCCTTCACAGAGGCAAACACATACTGATGAACAGATTTAACCTAGGACAGTTGTCTTTGTATAAAGTAATTTTGATGTAAACTCAGATTTGTAAACACTTAATCTAATAAATTTGTTTAGAGGCATATTACGAACAAAAGGAGGAAACTTTCTTGAACGGACTAGGCGGATAAGTAAAATGTATGACCCCCGATCTGGCCGTAAATAAATGCCTAAATAGCCAAAATTACGTTCCCTGAGGTACGCTGTCTTCTGAAGGACTGATTAAATTGCGGCTAAGCAACATTTCTAGGCCGAATTAAATATGCTAAACTCTAGTTTAAAAAATTGCTGTAATTGTGTGTAATGCGGGTTCGCGATAATCGCCCACTTCGTCTGCAAGACAAGTTGAGACCTGCTTGAAGCCTGTGCCTAGGATGGGAACTTAGTCAATTGGTGCGTCGACCTGGCGTCGGCATACAGAGCCTTGCCCAGTCACCTTCAGACTTGCAGTAGGTGGGCTAACTGCTGAAATGTCAACCGAATCTCCGAAATGCGTTTTCGTTCCAAAAAGATTAATTAAATAGGGTTGTTAAACTAAACAGCCTGCAGTATAATTCTGTAGTAATTCAGTTGCCTCAGACTGCCAGCGTTCAAACGAACTGCTTTTCGGCTGTGTGCAAAATATATACTCTGTAAAAAATGACTAGTTATGTAGTATGCATCTTTTCAATTGATTTCCGAAGCTTTTAAAAATTTGATTACATTTTATAAAAAACATGCATAAAAGTATTTATTCTTTTGCTCTTGCGGTAGAAAATTATGTCTTCCTACAATTGTATACTTGAAGAAAGGGTATGATTCGGTTTTCAAAAATTTTCTAATTGTGAGTTTTTTAATACTGTGAAATGGCCATTCATAAAACGTCCTTTCTCTGCATTTACCAATGTGGCTTGTAATGCTAACAATATGGCTCAAATCCACTGCTAAATTTTATGAACTCCATATGGTCTCCTCCTAATACCGTAGAAAAATGTATGGTTTTCCTTAAGCGGAAAATATACGACTTGTAGTTCGGAAACCCTGAGTGAATGTGTAACGGCAGGTCGGGTTCAAAATTACTCGGGAATTAGAAATGTTTTTGAAAAACAAATTATGCCCTTTTTCGAGTAAAAAATTAAAA
Organism: Spirometra erinaceieuropaei; assembly: GCA_902702965.1. NCBI lineage: Eukaryota > Metazoa > Platyhelminthes > Cestoda > Diphyllobothriidea > Diphyllobothriidae > Spirometra > Spirometra erinaceieuropaei. The sequence continues at coordinate 345,934 of CACRXP010000492.1, forward strand.
CAAAACGTAATATTTTACCTAATGATAAAAAGAATAAATATTTTTCGCACGTTATCCATGAAAAATGTTTAACTTTTTTAAGGGCATCGAAAATCAAGGAGAAAAATTCATGATACGTAAGTAGTCATTTGTTAGAGAGTATAGTTTCTGAATGCAGCTAAAAAGAAATCCGCTCAGAAGTCGGCATCCTGAGGTAACTGAAATATTATAGACTTATGTTGCAGGCTGATCAGTTTTACAATCCTACTAAATAAATCTTCACGAAACGAAAACTCATTTCAGAATTTCGGTTGACATTTCTTGAGTTAGCCCACCTAATGTGTGTCATTGACCGTTCATTGGCTAATGCCTCCTGTAACTGCTGCTGGGACTGTTGCCTTAGTCATATCTGGCGATGGACTCCTGCAAGAGTTCAAGGTCTCAGTGCAGAAGACAAACTGCCTCTTTGCTATACCAGAATTTTCCTTCTTTACTTAAACAAACACCTGGAAGTTGAACATTCGCGTACATTTGTGTGCACGGTATGATTTACTGCATGATATTCTGGAAATCAGGAACCGTCAGCATTGTGCCAACCAGGGATGTGCACCGTTTAAATCAAAGATAGCCAAAAAGAATGCTTAGATATTTGTGAAAATAAGTACTTGGAAATTATTTGTCAAAGGACCAGTTATGCAAGAGATTGACGCGAATAGCGATCAGTATAGGGCAAATCACTGTCGAAAACAAGGAAAGCCATTGCATGCAAATCAGATTACACTAACGAATGGCAAAGAATATAGAGGTTGAGTAGTTTTTTGAAACTTGCGTTTACTTATGCTTCACGCACAGACCTGACAGGTATTGTAGTGTCCAGACCGTTTAGAGTACTCTGTTTACTGCACCTATTAACAACAAAGGCAATTTTTCATGAATCGCGCGATTCGGTCTCGTCTAGCGTCAGTTCATCTGGTAGTCGCGAGGACATTCTAATAGTCCTTAAGTATAAACTACCCTCCGGACTGAAAATGGTCTCTTGGCCACCGATGGAGAGCTCTGTCGTTGTCTGTTAGATCAGTTTTTTTGCACTACGTGTCGCTATGCCTTCTAAAAGATGAAACTGAGCGGTATTTTGCAACGGCTATGCTGTCCTCTTGAGGCAGGTAAGTACTGTTTTAGTCAAGAATGTCGTTCACTGCGTAAGCAGATTATGTGGTGTTAGTCCTATCATTTGTTCATCTATAGGCTGATGGCTCACAGAACTTGATTGTCATCTGAAAATTTAGGCGCAGATAGATCGTGAGGGCATTATTTCCCTAGTGACGTATCAGGGAAGTTTTACCAGCAATTTCTCCTCCTGGCTGCCTTCAAAGACCTTTCTTAACATACCACCATGCGGCGTAAATAAATACTCTTTGAGAAGTACGGTCAACAATCAACAAGAGAAGGACATGCTCTGGTTGTTTTCGTACTTTAAAACAAAGTCCTCATGATATTTGTACAAACAGAGGTCAGATTCCTTCACTAGCTCCACAATAATGCACAGAGTACGTTTGAAAATCCCCCTAATTAGTAGTTATGTGGCATACAATCGCGTGTTCAGGGTGTTCAACGGGAAAACTCCTCATCCCGCTTGTTTCTACAACGGTTTTGTCCAGTCTGTTCCTCAAAACGACTGCATCATCAAGAGTCAAGTACAGAATGACGATGCTCGTGTTTATAATTCCCGTGCTATGGGCCATGCGGCGACCCTCAAGTTGCTAATTTCAGTTTTTTTCCAAAATCTTCAGTAGCCGGAATTTTCTTTACGACACAGGCGAAGACGCAAGTTCCAGGATCTAGTTGGTAAGAAGAAGAAGAAGCCATCGCCGGAACAAAAACTTTATTCGCCTGACGTTTCGGATTCTCACTTGAACCCATCATCAGAGACAGTGGCAGAAATGTGTGATTCGTAGCCTAAAGGCCAAAGTGTTCAGGAAAGCGACGAACACGATACAAATACTGAACTTTAACAGCAACGATCCAATCAGCCACAAGCGCAGTTGCGTAGGAACGCTATATCGGCATGTTGAGACGTACTGCAGTGAAGCGGAGGGCAAGGTTGCCGAATCCCAATATCTTCGACGGGCTTTCAGAGAAAATTGTCACCCGCGCAACTTCGTCAACCGGTGCATGCGCAAACGAGAGGAGCAAAAAAAATCGTACCAACCCTAAATGCTGGCGAGCGATCCCGTAAAGCAATAACGTCCCCGAGGCCGTTAGTCGTCTTCTCGCGCCGCTTGAGGTTGGAGATGCACACAGACCGGAGGCCACCATGAGGCGTCAGGTGATGACGCCAAAAGACCTAAGGCCATGGAAAAAACATCTGACGTCGTTTACCGGATCTGGTGCAGTTGCGGGCAAAACACCTAAGTCGGAGAAACTGGAAGACTGCTCCGGACGCGAGTTGCCGAACACGCGCCAGCGGTGCGGAGAAATGGCGCGAACTCTCAGGTCGCGGCCCATTTGACGAGACCCGGCCACACATTCAAATTCAATGAGACAGGGGATAATCGCGTGAGCCGCGAGCTGCTTGAGTCATGGTTAACGGGACCTCAGTCAATCAACAAGTGCAACGACATCCCCACTCCATATTCCGTGTGAAGCAAAGGCTGGACAAAGTAACTGACCACTCGGAGAGTGCGTAAGCCAGTGAGCCAGATGGCTGTGCAATCACCACGCCAGCATCCAACACAGGTGATGAGATTTCGGCAATTAACAACTTGCTTGCCGGACATCAAGCAATTAGCTCTCTAGCGGGCGAAAAATCTTGATGAAGCGGAATGCGGTTAATGACTAGAGGTATGCGGTAGCATAGCGACTGCATCCTATAAATACTGCAACTTACTGTGCACGAGTCACCCTTTTCTGCCGCTGTGTCTGAGGATGGGTTTAAGTGAGAATCAGAAACGTTAGGCGAATCAAGCCCTTGTTCCAGCGGTCGGTTCTTCTTCTTATCAGAATCTTTCTTCTCATCCTTATTGAATGGAACTACGGATTAGCATCGTGTCAAAACCCGTGACTAATGTCGTCCCCAGAAGTAGCGGCCTAACACAGTCAAATAGAAGTGTGGTATGCAGGCATCAGTGTTAGTCACTTCTGTACTGAATAGAAAAATATGCATGCACTTAATAGTGTTGCCCTAGTTTCCGCTACATGTGTCGTGGTGGCATTTAGGAGTTTGCGGCGGCGCACGACTCCCCAACATTCCACGGCGACATTTTTGTCAGATAAATAACGACTTTCAAAAGATGGTAAATAAATATTTCAAAGTGAGCTGGAGCAAGAAGTCGAGAATCGCGTGAGTGCATACTAAACAGGTTAGTAGTTGAGTAATGCCAACCGCCACTCTCATTAAAGAGAATAAATTGTAAAGATTTTCAGGCGTCTAAAGAGTCAGTAGATGCTGTATACACATTGAGATGATGTCTGCGGCTGCTTATTTAGAAAAAAATGTTTAAAGTTCGTTAGAGTATTTGGTCAAAAATATTCATTTTCAAATGCACTTGCCGGCAGTGAAACCTTTCAGCTTAGGATGTTGCTTTCAGCCCGCCCATTTCCCCATGGGCAATCTTTTGTTTTTAAGCAGAAAAGCATTAATGTTTCCTTCTGTTATCATTCGGATTATTAGGTTATTTATTTCAACTTGTCGCACTGTAAGAATGACAGTGCGTCACTTTTACTTAACATGCATATTCACGTTCAATAATAAGTAAACATATATATGCACGTCTATGAAACACTGTATTTAGGAATATTGAGGGGATGTTAATCAATTGAAATTGTCGATTCTTCCCGTCAGTCAGATTATAATTTCCTATTTCTAAAATGCTGCAACACTTGGTTGATTTGTAATCATTTTTTGAAGGATGTTTGGTAACTGACACTGGTACACGATATTTGAGTGCGTCTCAGGAATTCAGGGAAAGCAAAATGGAAATGTGTAAGTACTGAGCTCAGCAGCGAAGAGCAATATAGTCTAACAGGTTTCTAACCATTGTGGTCGCAGATTTTGTGGTTGATAGGCTTATTATTTAAATACGACTGTATACTATTTCCCATCACTAGCAAAGCATTATGTAAACAAGGATTTACTAAAGTATTAGTTAGGTGTCTCTTCCCGGCCTTGCTAAGGCACCTGTCGCTCACAATCTGTCATAGGCGCCCTTTCTGTGGACTCCAAAAGTGCAACTAGATTTGACCTAGTACCTATTTTCTTGCTGTCAGGAATCCCAAAAATCCCCTTTCCTTGGATGAATTAACTGACCTGCTTTGCTGCATAGGCAAAAAGGGAAGGTATTGGCCACGCCTTGTAGGGAACAACTCCGCTGTCAGAAACGTCACCGCTTGCCATCTGCGATTGGTCGACCGTTTCAGCCTACATATCTGCCGCTCCCTTTGCACAGAAGCTGAAAATGCCGATTAACATACAGGACTTTGGGGCGTCGTTTCTAGTGAAAAATCATCGCTCCATTAGCCTTCAGCACAACTGGAAACAGCGCATTCCGCGAGTAGCCAAAAACGCACAGGCAGTGATAAATCAAAAAGCCTCCGATTCACAAAATGGAACTTTAACACCGACTCTCCACAGTCCAACAGGGGAAAACCCCCTCAGAGCGCTGAAAAGCCTTCGGAAGTGGACCAGAGCCCCGCGAGTACTCAAGAAGATCGTAAGCTGCCTGCTCTTTCGACTACTGCCATTTGCGCTCCTAGTTCTTGGTCTCGGGCTCTGTGTCGCAGGCTGGATTCTGGACGTGAAACTGTGGTTTTCTGTGGGATGTGTCCTTTCAATCGCCGCACTGGGCGCAGGTATTCAGTGCTGTGCCTCCCACCGCTCAACTCCCAGCTCCTTCTCACGCGCAACGGTAGTAAATAACGATACTCTGCAGGCCATAGAGCAGATGAAAACGAGCAGGGAGAACGGTCCTACTGCCGCAAATGGAGGGACAGAGACAACACTTGAGGGAACCGAGAGAGCTGTTAACAAGCCGTCCCAATTGCCGGAACATCAGGAGGAGGCGGCTCTGGTGCAGGGCCAACGACGGCACACTGTAGCTTTTGATAGTCTGCTGGAGGTGCGACGTCTGAGTTTGGCCGTGAATAGGGCCGTTTCAGAGCTCTCCCAGACAAGTACTAACGCAGGGTTCGGAAGCAGACGGCTTGCTAGCTACGCAGGCACTATTATGCTAACTGGGATGCCTGTCTTGCCTCAAGCGCACCTGGATGGTGCTTTTAATTGGCAAAATGATCTTGGTTACTATGGTTACCCAACAAGCAGGGCGTCAAGGTTGCGCCGGTTTTCCCAATGGCAAATGCCGATATGCTGATATTCAATGTTCTGGACAATTTCGTCCGACGATTTCGTGCTTTATGTTTTTGTAATCCTACATTACTACTTAATTTATTTAGAAAATCTACGTCTGTAAATGTTTTTTTTAAATAAGTCTATGCCTTTTAATGTCGAGATAAATACTTGAATGACAATAAACGTGACTAGAATGGCCAGTATTCCGTTGCATAGTCGCATATCAATACAAAACTCATTTAGGGAATTTTCCCAACCAGCCGCCCGTTAGATGACACGAAATATTCTTAATAACGAAATGGAAATTGCTGATGGAAGCTAACAGGAGAGTTCCAGGAAGCAGTTTAGGAGACGAAGATGCGATCATTGGAACAAGTGATAGCATCTTTTCACTGTGTCAGTTGATTTTCCAATTCGGGTCAACCTTGGATACTTCCGCACTGATTGCGGGAAGACATGTGAATGTATGGCCGATGGTGAGATGCAGGCATTCACGCCAGCACTTGCAAAACAGAAAAGACTCCAATAAGCTGATTATTTTAAGTAGGCTAGGACATACCGATAAGATAAACACAATGTTACAGTGACATACTTGCTTCCTGTTGTACTCTGAGTGCCAAAGTTTCTCCAAGCTTGGGTCAGCGATCGGTTATTCTGGTGCAAAATGGCGTCAGACGGACTAAAGCCTGCCAGAAAAAAATTAACTCCATTGGCTTTTGCTTCCACCAAGATCGGCCCATAGATGTAGCTCGACAACTTGGAATACTAGCAGTCATGCCGCTTTGAAGAAATTTGTGAACCGTTGTGAAGGAAGTCCATCTGAACCTGTTACGTCTATGATGGGAACATATGACCAACAGGCTAACGATGCGATAAACATGTCGGAAGGGACTATGCCAGTCATCACTGTCATTGTCGAGAACAGTTCTAAAATACAAATGACTACTTGGCAAGCTGATATAGGCTTCCGAAAAAGTCTCGCCAGGCCAGTAGATTTACATGGTGTCGAGGTTAATTCAAGTAGGTAGATTCTTCTAGAAGCCGACGAACTTCGTTTCAGTCCGAACTGTGATTTAGGAATTGAATGCTTCGGTCGCATTAGGACAAAAATGTATCATTGCAAGACAAGGAGTAAACGAAAAAAGCCTCCTCGACAACAATACACACTGTATGTGATTTTTTTCCGAGGAAATACGAATTTTCATGTGAAGCCACGATTAATTGTTTTCGCAGTACCCTGAAACAATCGATGCAATTTAAGGTACGCTTGAGATTTTTGCGTACTAGTTGAATTCTGCTAAACTAATCTTGGAATTTTCATGTGGTTTTTTTGGATTAAGAAAAAGTTTTAAAACACTTCCCGAAAGATACCTTTGTCGAAACTTATAAGAAAGATTTGTACTACTATTTTGGGCTAAGTTTTTACCCCAAACGGACAACATTCAACATCTGGTCACAAGAAGCAGAAACCGGAATATATTGTGCCTGCTTATCAATTCATAGCATTTCTGTTGAACCGTGGACCAAGTAAGACGAATGCAGTCGGTGTTATTTAATTACTAGGGATAGGGTTTACTATCTGATTGACTATGAAATGATCGCGATTTCTATCCGAGATTCTAAACTCTTTTTAATTTTAATCCTCATACTATCAGTTTAGTAGTCTACAAAAAAACATATTTGAAAATACATTTCTCATATTGTCATTAATTTAAAAACCTAAACATCCAAACAATGCTGAATGCGCTTTTCAATCACGCAGTAATGCAATGTGTTTGTATGTTGTAAAATGTCCCCTGATATTTGTGTTAAAAACGAGTCCAAACGTATTAACTTCCAGAAAATACCATCTTTGATGGTGAAAGTCTAAATATAAAGTCGAAAACCGCCTATTTACAAGTACATGCGCAATTTGTTTATGGTAGATTAAGTCCTAAAATATGCAAATGCTCGTCGTATCAGCCCCTGTTATCCAGACTGCTAATAAATATCGACTCTAGAAAGTTATTCCTATGTCCAGGCATGAACTAAATTACTCTGGCTGTTTTAGCGGAAAAAACTGATAACATTTTCTTTGCACCTATGTCATAAATTAAGAAACGCGTACCAAATCATATTACTTTCATGTAAATAAAAATCACAAATTACTAAACGTTATTGCACTTTGGATTCATCCGAGGGACTAATGCTTGAACACTGGATAACCAGTGTAAATTGATACGATCTGGAGAGCTTCCAGATTATTTGAATAACGACTGCACATCAGTTTCTCAAACGATTATAGGAATAGCGGATTCTCTGTAGAGGCCCACCTTAGCAGTTCTATCTATGCTACGTACTCCTGGTCAATAAATGCGGCTGGTTATAGGGACTAACTGTTCAGTGATGCAGTTTTTATAAATTTAAAATGCAGATTGACTGGGTGCATATCTTGACATTCAAAATTCCTAATGACCCAGAAGCTGACTCAAGTGTATTGACCAATTTTGTCAACAAAAATGATTCAATCTCAGTTAAATTAACATACTGTTCCTGTTCACGAAATTCCCAGAAGGGTGCTCATGATGTGCGTGAGCAAACGAAACAACTGATGCTTCTTTCCTAGTACTGTTGCCTTTGTGGATGTTGACGTGCAGATGAAATAGTAAAAAAAAGAAGTCGGCCCACATTGGCTGCATATAAAATATCATTTAACCAGGTAGACTGCACGCGTTCCGTTTGTCATTTACGTATGATCATAAATTCAAACTAAAAACATTAAATTGGTAATTTGGTGGCGGAGTTTTGCAACTGCATGTTTAGTAGATTGCAGGCTTTGAAGCACAAACAATCACCCGCTGACGTTGTTCTTTTAAAACACAAGAGTGTAGAAATAAGTATGTCGTAATTTTTCGAAAAGCGAACTTCTGTTTAACAACACTGAAGGGCGATTTCGGGGTGAAATGTCTTATAGAGGAGAGGCGTTTACTTGGAGAGGTTTATTTCAGGCCTAATATTTCAAATATTGGTTCCGTTTACTCATTTTCAGAGAACCGGACCTATGCCCAAGACTCAAATCTCTGAGGATGGATACACGGTATCACTGCTCAAAACGTCGGCCTCAAATCAACCTCCTCCAGCAAACGTCCTTTTGCCTTCTGAACTTTCGTTATTTCAAAAATAACGCTTTTATTAATATTTTGTCTCAGTGGCATTTCGTGAACTGAGAAATAAATACTGAGATTGGGAAAGGTGGCTATAACAAAGTATCCCCATTTAAATTACTGCTCCGTACTACCAAAACACATACAGATGCGTAGTCCTACTGCATGGAACTATCTGGCCCGCAAAATTGCAAAAGCGAATTTGTCATTTATAAAATAACAGAGAAGCACAAAATAGGATAAAGGGATTCCTACTTGGCGCTCTAGACTAGAGAGTAAGTTGCACAAACTCTGATTCGTCTTAGACTGGCGGTCCAAATTTTGACTGTAATAATTTATCAGTATGATTACCTATAATATGGTCAACGTCTGAAACATTTCGCACCTAACTTATAGCTACACATGTAAAAAAATACTTATGAGTTTAGGCAATGACTTGGAAAGACTCGATATAACGCAAGGAACGATGTGTTACCTTGTTTTCAAAAGTTTCCGCTCCAATCCTGAATTCTGGCATTTCATCTGTAAAGTCGCGAGAGCGCTTTCAGTAGTACTCGGATTTGGGCTAGTCGCGAAAACTGAAACGGTCTTCTGACAACAGATGGAGAGGTCGATCCTGGCCAGAGAAATGGGTTTTCCGTGAGACGGGCTACTTCCAAAAAGTGGTTCTAAGTGATATCCCACGAAGACCTGCTGTCCCCTTGGCGCTGGTGTATGTCGTTGTGGTCGAAGGCACTCCTCAATGCGTCGACGGGCGTTATGCTATTAAAACTATTGTCCGCTCGCTTCCAGGTCGGTGCATCGCCGAATTCGGTGGCCAACTGAACCATCAAGCGCGGCAGTGCCACCATGTGGGAAGTCCTTCCAACTGCGCCCCTCTGAACCACTATCCTGGGCATTTCCTTAATTATCACAGTACTACAGAAGTAACTGTCCTCGAGAATAAAAGCTCTTGACTGAAATGTCTCTAACGTAATATTTTTTGGTTAACCACCCATTAAAAACAGCTTTCTCGCGACATTTTGGGAGATAAAGGTCAAATTATCGTGTCCCTTTCCTAATTATTTTTAGAGAGGACGCTGTTAGCTTCCTTCTATCAATGGTCTTACCAAAATATGCCGGGTGTTACTGCGGTTCGACAGCTGAAATCGCTTTCTCGTTTTCTTTTTAGTGCATTGGTTTCGTTGCTCTACCTACTCATCAACTTGTCTTTTGAAACAGCAGTCTCACACAGAGTGATTGAATCCAAGGTGGAAATTACTTATTTCGATCCATGCAGAAGTCTTTCAATTGCCAAGTACTTTCTTGGCTCAAACTCCACAAATAACAGAATTTCTGACACCTTTATAAAGAGGAATAGTTAATAAATGCATTGGCACAGCAAGGCGCACATAAGTTTGCGACAATAAGCCTGGTGCTGTGGGAAATGACCTGAATAAAGGGCACTGATATTTGTTGGAGGAAATAACTGTAGAGCACAGTCTGCCCCAAATAAAGCCCATTTTAAGCATTGTATAAACCTGCTACTGGAGGATGAAAACATTCGATGTCCTCTTTAAGAGTCATTCGTTACTAGTCTAGAGGTCATATGAGTCGTATCGTACACGGAGGTTGGGTTTGTCATTAAACGTAGCCCAGAACAACCGGTAAGCTGCCCTGAGTAGTAATCAAATCCGAGGTAAGCATTTCCATATTCATTTGAGAGGACATGATACTTTAAATGCCCCGGGTTGCCTAAATTTCAGCCAAGTGTGCCTTACTTGTATATTTTGACTTTCGGCGGGGCAGAAGAGTAAAAATTCCCGTGATAAATTTATGTACGACCAAAAAATCTCAAAAAACGCGAGCAAATATTCTGAAGCCACGTGCAGTAATATTTGCAAAGCAAGTTTGTGGATATTACCTCAGATTAAAAATAGGATTTTCATGATAAATCTTCTTGGTGGTCTGCGGGACAACTAAATGTATATTGAATATGCGTTTAGGTTAGAGTAATTTTGTTTTCAGACATTTTAGCCACGAAAACTCCAGAACATCTGTCGTTTCAACTAGCTCCACCAACCTACACATATTCCAGCTATTTTGACTAGTTTCCGAAAATTCACATGCCGAGGAGAGTAGTCTTATTCCTGAAACAGCTAGCATGCCATTATAGATACTAGGCACTACGCTCATCAAGTCTGCTGGTTTTTATGAATAAAAACGCCTGCCTGTTTCAAAATGCCGAAACTATTTTATTTTTTAGCTTACACAAACAATTATTTTCAGAGGTACTGGACGTGCCTTATATTCAAACCTCCACATTTTTGCGTCAGTGAGCAGGCCACTGAATCCTATCCAACTGTAAACAGGTCTTGATAAGGAGAAAAAGTGATCCGGCAGACTAAGGTTAGCATGGAACTGCTACTTTAAGGTCACCCAACTACATCAATCTAGCTGAAGGATTAAGGAGAGTTTGCCAGTGTCAACGTACTTAAAAGGTCGTGATATAAACTGATATTTTCTTAAATGCATCTTCTTGGCACATTGCCTCAGAAGGTACAAGGAGTACTCTGATTGAACATCCACAAGAACAGCTTTTTACGTGTTCTGTTTTGCAGATATAGTGAATGTACTGTTCAGTATACTGTTCACCGCCGATCATATTGTCATGTAAAGAGGCAGAATCTCAAAATATTTGTGTTATTTAACCTCGATCCAGAGGGTAAATATCAATGCAAATTGTCAGGGTATCTCCTTCGTGCGCGGTTTCCTCGTGACCAGCCGATTTCATTTTCATGCAGCATTGATTGATTTTGCTGCTAACGATCCTGTAGGGTCGCTTTAGTCAAAAGAAGTCTGTCTGTTCGCGAAGAAGGAAAGAGGAAGCGAAATTACGACCGCAATCCTGGGTGCTGCCGCCGTGAATAGAACTTTAATGATGTGATAACAACGCACGACACACCTGAGGCCTAGATCTCCGATTGCATGGGCAGACGTCCGGATCTCACGAGACTAACGCAGCATATTCTTCACGAGGAGGACATCGATGCAAAGAATGCCTGTAGTCGTAATGAAAAGGTGGACCGTTTTCCAACGAAGTGTTTACCCTGTCGACCACGCTGGTCTAGACGGAGCAGATAAACAAAGGTGTTTATTCTATGGGCCACCCACAAACGGAGCTCCAACGATGCTGTCGCGAACGCCAGAGGTACTTGACATTTACCCCCGTATCCTACTGCTATGCAACTGATGGAAGTGACTTCACAACGAACAGCACAAATGACGAATGCCAGGAATGAAAAAATAACAGACTTTTGATGCACAAACTATACTTAACTGTACTGTTAGTAAAGCATGTACACTAAATGCAGAGGGGGTTTTAGGCGTGAGGAAATTGCTTTCGGGAAAAGTAAAAGATTCCGTATATCACTCCATAGGACACAAATTATTTAAAGTCACAGTCGGTAAGGTTCTGATCTGCGACTGAAATAGTAGTTGCGGTGAATCGATGACGATAAATGGAACGGAAGTATCATTTTGACCATATTTTTTGTAATTTTTGCACATTTCGCGGACGTTATCGGGCAGATACAACGACCATAAAACAATCGAGTAAAGGTTAGGAAACATATTTGAAAATCACAAACGATTATAAAACGGTGTAGAACTAAGAGCGTGAATAGACATGAGAACAGATTAAGACCCAGAAACACATCACGGGTCCTCAATGATAACTGAAATTAGTGCAGTTCTCTATGTGGCTAAGCAGCTGTTATTTAATGCTTAGTGTTTCGGACATGTAAAATTCAGCACCCCGTAAGTATTAGGCAGTAGTATCCCTTTTATCCCACGGAACCATCTAAATCCGTAAATAGCACTTGACGCTATGTGTGATCAGCATTCTTATGAACTACGAGCGAATGACAAACAGTAAGCCATTCTCACTCCAAGTATGTAGGCATCCGCTATGCCATGGTCAACAAACCATGGCCCTTGCAGCTCGGTGTGGGCTGGCAGTTCGCTGGCACCTGGTTCCCTGCCGGTGGATGCACTTACGCTCCCACTGGATATACAGGCTGTGGGCATGGCTGACCAGCCATCCTCGTCATGCTGACCCGTTGTGGTGCTGTTGTTGGTGAAAAATCCTGGTCGTCCTTTTTGTGGAGTGTGGTGGTAGGACTAGATGAGGGTCCAGCCACCTGCACCCTCCCTTACCTCCGGCCTTCTTGACTATGTCTTGACACCGGATCCATGTGGGGGAGGATAAGATGCGATAGATGCCGTGCAAGTCTACCCTTACTTTAAACCACTTCACGCGCAATTCACCCTGCCCGCTCCACCTTGCTGTAGAGTACACGGTGGACATCGTCGAGCACGACGGTCGAACTGTCAGGACATACTTCGAGGTCTTCTTATGTGCTGTCATTTTCTGCTAAACGATAACCATTGCATCATAAATTCAGCGACAGCGAAGTGGTCTGGATGATTTTCAATTAAGTTGGAGGCAAGGCGCTAATCATTCGCTTTATTTTTACTAACAGACACATAACATTTGCAAATCTAATGACGGCATGGTAGAAACTCAAACCACGAAAAAGACTGTTCTGATGTTAGGCGCAAACATATTCTTTACGGTGTCTCACAAAATCTTTAGAGTTATTTACATGTCTAGCTTTAAATACTCCATTGCTATGTATACTGTATGCAAAGTTGACGAGGTATCATTTTCGACTCCAAATGCATGACCTTCGGCATGACAATAAAACTACGCTGCCCCACATGACAGTTCGACCGTCGATTTCGACGATGTCCACCGTGTGCCCCACAGCTGCAGCAGCGGTGGGAGCAGGGACGGTGACTTACGCAGGGGTTTATAGTGCCAGTAGACTTGCGTAGCAAGTGCTGAAGTGATGGAATTGACCAACACCAAACGGGCGTGTGAATTCCTCCAAGGTTGTCATACTAGCACGACCAGCATCAGTCGCTATGTCCATCTAGACGCCCATTAAGAAGGCCTGCGATCACGCCTCACCGAGCCCTGCCACCATGCCGCATCAGCGACCGCTAATCCAGCCGCTCTCATCCCCTCCTCTTCCCCCCAACACAGAGAGCCTTAACTCTTCTCCGCTCCTCTCTTCCCCCCACCCGCTCAGGAACTTACCGTAACCCTGTGCCCACCGCGCACCGTTCACACGCCGACGGCCAGTTCGCTAAAGTCTGCTCTGTCGCGGCAGACCGGTCTACTGTGACAGTCTCACTTTCTCCTTTACCTTCATTTCGTATGAAGAGGGGTTGATGTCACCAACTTGAAAAATTTACGAATACCATCCAATTTTCCGACAAGCCTTTTCTTTTTTATGTTATTACGTGTTTTCAGAGGAAGTGGACTTCTGAATAAACCTTGGCGGGTGGGGGGGGGAGTAAAACGCGGCACGATTAGAAGCTCAGTGCTTAACCCCAGGCGGTTAGTTATAAAAGTACACTCATGCGTGATCAAGTCGGCGAACACTAAACAAACTGAAGCATGAAGAACGCATAGTCAAAAATGCGGACATCAAAAACCAGAGGCCGGTGCCTGTCAGATCCTAGGTGGGAAAGCCTGCCTTTGTCAGGTTACTCCAATGCAGGACACGTTTTAGACAAACAGCAGTGCCAAGTGTGGATTATGTGTTTTTTGAAAATTGCATGGATTTTGGCAAAAAGCACTGCTTTGCTTTTGGATCAGATTTTCAGAAAATCAGAACAGACTTGGGATTCGACATCTTCCTAGTACAGCCGTCTAAACCAGGCTCCGACCTGTATTCAAAAGTTCCCGAAAGTCCACGAAAAATTCGCACTTTTATGAGATTGAATGGACTTCAGTATTCGTGTGGTTAATCGGCAAAATTGGAAAAATTTCAAACCGAAATTTTTGCCGCTGTTAAAAAAATTCGATGCATAGGGTTTAATTTACTACGTTCGGACGCGACACATCCTTTTCATTAAAATCTAGGACGCAAGTTAATTGATGAAAGCCGTGTTATTAGTTTTGATACAGTAAATATTAACGCCATACACGAAAGGACACGCTTCAGGAAACATCCGAGAGCAGGAAAACGCCATCACGACAGGTGCTGAATACCTAGAAAGATATCAAGCACCACGTGAAGGAACCAAAAACACCCCCTAGCCATGAAGTGTGTAGAGTAGTTAAATGTTCCTGTTTTAGATATGGGCGGACAAATAACTGGAATTGTGTGAAGGATAAATCCGGATGCGGGTTGTCGAAAACATATTGGCAAGTACCGGGAAGGACCCTCAGATTTCAGTTTACTCGACTAAGATTCGACGAAACACGAGTGTCTGGGATTTTAGCTAGTCCCTGTGTTGTCAGTAGGGTAAATAATTACACAATTCTATACTACTGCTGCCTGTTGGTTGTTTGTGAATATTACGCGGTTATTCCGTTGAAGCTGATGGATGTCAGCCAAAATAATCATATCAAGTTTCGGACCGTGCCCAAAAAGGTCTGTTCCGTAAAATTTACTCCAGGTTTGCGCATTAACTTCCTCAGAAATTAGACAAGGCAAAGTGGAGATCATTGTAATCAGTAAAAAATAGCAATAAAACTGCAGTATTGGACGACTAGGATGTGAGTATTTGTTGTTGTATATCATAAAATTCTTAAATATTTACGTGCAACACAGGAAATGCCAGGGCTGGTAGACGTGAATAACTGCTTTCAATGCGGGATGCCCCCTGGGCATCAGTAATTTCCGTCTGATACACCTTCTGCTGATAGGTTCGAGAGTTGATTCAAAATCCTCAAACACGTTTCCCAGTCTGAAGCATGGGTTGTCCGTTTTTGTACAAGCAGATGTCCGAGGTCTTCTGCTCATACCGTACCAACAACTGAAAAGTGCTGACTTGTTGTGAGAGCGAGATAACTCTTTGCCATTTAAAAACAATTTAAATTTCAGTAAACTATTATGCTAACTAACGCCATATCGTTTAGTGAGCGGTAAATTCATATATGGAGTAAAAGCCTGCTTATCTGTAATTTAAACAATTTCTACTGAACCGTAAGCAACCTCGGTACTTAGCATGTTTTGAGAAATATGCTTTCTTAAAATATAGAAGAGGTTAAAAATGTCAAGATGGTTCCAGAAACTTTGAGCTGACAGTCTCATTTGTCTCCAAATTTAGTAGAGAACGCCTTAATGGGATACGGAGCAACTATCTAAAATATAAAATGGTGGATAACCGAAATTGCGTTGAACCATATCCTGCATTTTTTATCAAATTTCATCCTAGGCAACCACCGCAGTTTCAAAATCTATGCGCGATTGGTTTTTTTTACGTCAACTGAATAAATGTGAGCATTTGCGTAATGGGCAATATAAAACCTTTAAGAGAAATGTGCGCAGTCAAGCAAATCAGCTTCTTCGTGCATTTACGTAATGAGCAACGGCAGAGTTTTTTTGATAAATGCACGAGGTTCTGCCGACTGACATTTAACATCTTTTTTATACACAAGAACTAACAGAGCAAGGCCGTAAATGTCGAAAAATTTAAAAGAATCAAGAAACAAATATGCGAACAACGATGATCCCTCGGGAGCTCAAAATCCACGAAATGTATTTCGCAAGTTCCATATCTGGGGTAAAATAAGAGCCGTTCGCAAAAGGCCACCAGACATGCAATAAGTGCGTGACTGTTTTTCGCAATAAACATGTTAAACACATCGAAGTTTATCCATGGTCTCTCGGGCGTGAAAGGTAGAGGAGTTTGTTTTATCAGCTATTTAAAATAACCTAAATAAGATGGAAACATTTTTTATTATTGCGAATCAAAAGTTGTCTAAAAATATTAGTAACAAACAGGGTATGTCAGGAATCGCATTAAAATTTATTGAGAAAAATCAAAATCGCATTTAAAAATAAAAGCGTGCAGGAATTCCATAACGATTGCATTTAAAACCTCAGATAATTTAGAAGGACCTAGTTCTACTAAATAGTCTTCAATCCGTTGCCAAGCCGATGACGACATTTAGTAGTTTTAGGTACACACAAGTAGTCCATTGACCGCTGGTGCATTTTTTCGACTTTTTATTGGGGTTTAACTTTTTATCAAAACTAACTGATGAATTTCGGTAAATTCGATGTTTCTAATGGATCAGTTCGTCATACTTCATTCTTAAAAATTCCACCTGTCGTTCAGTCATCCCATAAAGTATTCAGTGATCGTATTCTAGAAGCATTTGGCATATAATTGGCCGTTTTTCGGCCAGATTAAAGAGATCTTAAAGGTGGTTATAAAGAACCAAATTTCAAGGAGATGAATATCGAAGTGGACTTTCACATGCATAGTTAAAACAAAGCACAATTGCTTATGTGACTGCGAAAGCAGTACTCTAATAGTAGCACTTAATTACTAAATGGTTCTTGACAAATAGGCGTCAACAACTTCACTCTGAGGTCCACATGGTGTCAGTGCTACTAATATCTTCTTACTTTATTTCCAAACTTGAAATATGCACAAAAACATGGAATGCTTTTGGGTCCTGCACGTTAGATTTAGGGCACGTATTCACGACGGATGTAGGCAGTTATAGGAATTAGGAAACCAAGCTGCGCTTTTATATATTGTTTGACTGCCATATATATCCGTCCAAATAAGCCTTAGTTGACGAAGGGAGTGTCTACGAGACCGTATAAATGTAACTTGACACGATTCTACCGACTGAACACTCTGATTTACCGGTGACCCAACTTTGCCGATTGATCGCCTGAACGCCAAGCTAAATGGGCTCGGGCAAATTCCGTAAGCAGGCACAATCTTTCCGCGGTAATTTGCTATGTTCCACGCGTAAACGACTCGCCCATTGTCATGCTTTGGTGTTCTGATTCCTCTCGGGACCTAAGTAGGATGGAAAGTGGTTACCGCCTAGGAGATCCTTGATAAGTCGCAACATGCTCTCTGTACATAAAACTACCCATAAAAGCACGCACCCGACGCGCACATGATTTCTTTATGTGACACAAGACTGGCTCGCTGGGCTCCGCGTCGCAAGAAACGAACGCTACCACTGCCTTAATGGCACAGTGGTGACCTGAGCGCCAGTTTAGATGGGAAACGGTCAGAGCACCTAGTTCAGTCTCCATCTCTCTCTCCTGCACGGCCACTCGACCTAACTATGTTTCCGCCCCCCAAACCAATGCCAAGTCCGATATCGGTCTCCTGGAGATGAGGTTTGAATCAGCGGCAGATGTGGATAAATAACTCCTTGAAACATATGCAGGAGCAGATATGGGCTCTAACTAAAGTCATCAATGAAGTTCATCAAACGTATGCCAAAATTCACGGGAGAAAGCTTTAAGAAGCCAAGAAATTTTAAACAGTACTCTCACTTGGATTCGAATAGAAAGATAATGACTACTGAATTTATTAATAGCATAGAATATAAACATAAAATGTGAGTATATATATAGGTGAATAGTATGGGCATAATGTTATATATAAGTCAGTTCGGCAGCAGTCACTTGTTTCGCAGTTCGCGCTGTATGATGCGATATAGACTGCTCTCACCGGTCATTATAGCATTCGACAATAACCGTGTCCAGTCATGACAAGACTTTTCCGAGCTGGAATACGGCTGCGCTTGTGAATGCAGCAATCATGCCTCAGAATCGTGCCTTTGTTTGACAAAACACTTTTGGTGTCGACTGTCAACCCCAAATTAGAGGGTAGCCTTTGCATCAGGAAAAGGTTAGCGCATGCTGATGGCCTCTAATGATCATACTGCACTTTCCATCCCTCCGAGTTTTTTTCAAAACACCGACGTCCACTTACGCTCTGCTACTTGATGGAGACGAAAGAGCGCATACCAGCACTCAAGCATACTTGGCTGGAAAATATCGCCATCCAGACACAACAAACCTGACACTTAAGAAGATGATGGGTTAGGAAAGGGAATATGAACTTTTGCGTTACGGATGGACTTGCCCTGAATTTAAGAGGAGCCGGGAGTGTTAGGGTTACGGTTTGAGCAGGCGCACAGATAACAGCCAACATTTAACGCAAGACTACCTACAATAGCGCGGGATTCATATTATCCTGCTCGATGGGGATGTGACAACCTCAAAACATTTGTGCATAAGGTTTGGCTGTTGAAATGAAAAAAACTCGCCCATTACAAACTAAAGTTTCATGCAAAACCTCTAAGCCTAACAGCGTGTCTACCCAAATTGCGGTGCAGACATTTGCATTCTTTGCATTCACCACAGGAATTTCGAGCTACTAACAGGAAACGTTTGACCTGAGAGAAACTAAAAGTTGATTTCACTCCTCTTGTACACGCATTTTATTCGGTTGGCTTAATTGCCAACTTTATAACATTGTGCCTGATTTTTCCATCAACCGATCACATTGTTTTCTCATTTTGGATTTTTCCTCCTTGGAGTCCCAAGACGGAGTAGCAAGTAAGAGTGCAAAAACACTGCTCAGCTCGCGATTTAAAATATTTCTGTATCCTACCAAATATAAGGACGATTTCGGTGCGGCTTGTTCTTAAAAGAGTCTTTAGGTAAACGCAGCGGCGTTCTGGTTTTTCAACTGAGCGGGCTTTTAAATTTGAGCCGCCATTTTTGTAGCTCTCCATTCACGTGTGGATTTTTACTAACTGTACATTACTGCGCCTATTTTCCTTTGATATATTGAACTGTTTTGCACACTTTGTTTGTCCGAATTAAGATTATGAGGTCGTCTCTACAGTACGCTAGCACCCTTTTGAATGGAATTAAATCGTCATTTTCAGTTACAAACGACCACGATGCAAACCGTTGTACTTTTCGGCCAATATGTCATATTTGCGATCGTTCTGTGTTGAATTTATCAAATATTCGTTAACAACGGACTATGCATCGGAGAAAACACCGTTGTGGCTTGCAATTCGCATTCGAACGTCAGCCAAATCACAAATTGTCAATTCCTGCCTTCTTGTCGACAAACTGTCGTTCTATTTTCAACAAAGCCCATGATTTGGAGCTACTTTTGTCGAAAAAAGAACACAGCAACACTGAAGTGTTCTGTCTTCTAGAGACGTGGCTAAATACTGGCATTGACTCGCAGCTTATTACTCCCTCATCCTTCTACTGCTTTCGAACAGATAGAAAATCTTTATCTTGTGGCAGAGGTGGAGGCATTGTCATTTTCGTTAATCAAAATTGGTGTAGAGACTGTAAGTCCCTTTTTTCGTACGCTGATGTTTGATAGATGTCATCACTGTTTTATGCAAGCCCCGTTCGTTAAGTAATTATAAAGACATCATATTTGTCAGTATTAACATTCCCCTCTCTTCCTGTGAAGGCGCACTAAGCCGTTTTGTCGACTTTCTTTCACAAAAACTTGCTATATTATCCTGCGACTATCTTATTCTCTTATGCGGCGATTATAATCGCGTGAATTTACATCCCCCTACGCTTTTAGGCTTCGATGATATTGTCTCCTTTAATACTCGCGCAGATGCCCCTCCTGATCATATTCTGACTAACCACAGCATGTTTTTTGCGTAAAAAATAGGGCTCCATTGTCAGGTTCTGACCATTCCACTTTATTGTGTCTTCCAAAAATCTATTCCACTTCTAAACGTGCACTGTTAGCCAAGCCTGAGAGAAAGGTTAAGGTTCGCAACACGTCCACCCAAAACATTCTCCTGCTTCAGACTTGCATTTCTCTTACTATCCCCACTTTCCTTAAACATTCTAATGTTGAATCCTGTTCTTCCAACCTGGCAGCGTTTTTAAATGAAATTTTTGACATTTGCTGCCCTCTTGATACTGTTATGGTACGACCGATAGAATTTCTTCCCCCTATCTGAAATCCTTAAGACGTAAAAAAGAACTCCTTTACAAGTTAGGCTGACGTGATAGCCTTAAGGACGTTACCGTCTTAATAAAAACAGAGATTGACAGACTAAATTGCCTGTTCGTCAACCATTTTTTTTCCTATTCTTCCTCCCCCCTTATCCCCTTCCTCAGCTGAGATTTGGAAAAATCTTAAGCGTCTCACTGGCCATCGCAACACACTGGTGCATGTGAATGGAGATTTAGACCCCTTAATAAAATTTTTATATTTATTCACAATGACTCCCATCTTCCCTTAGATGACATTACCCTAGCACCGAGTACATTCCAACCCGTGTCTTTGGCAACAGTAGAGAAAAACCTTAAAAAGGTCCGTGGATCAACAGCTGCCGGACCGGATGGTGTCTCGCCTTTTCTTCTTAAATCTCGCAGTTCTCAGATAGCCCCTATTTTAACGTACCTAATCAATATGTCTTTCATGGAGTCCAAGATTCCCGACGCCTGGCGTACAGTGAGAATCACTCCTATCCCTAAAAAGTCCGCTAACTTTGGTCCTAAATCTTTTCGTCCAATCGCGTGCTCCTCTGCAATACTAAAGCTTGTTGAAAAAGTTGCCCTAGATATCATGAATCCTTTTTCTTCCAGTTTTTCCGACCCTTTACAATTTGCATATATAGTCAAACGGAGTACTTTAGATGCTGTCGCTCTTGTGGTTCACTCTGCTCTAAAAGCATTAGACAAGGGTTGCCGCGAGCATGCGTGTGTTTTTCTTGATTACTTCTCCGCCTTCAATACCGTCCTGCGCCCTCTTCTTCTTACCAAAACCTCCGCATGCGGCTCTCCAGGCTGGGTCGTCTCTTGGCTTACCGATTATTTTACCTTCCGCACTCAATTTGTCCAGTCTGGCAAGCGGAAATCTTCGACCCTTCCCAATGACTGCGGTGTTTTTCAAGGTTCCATTCTATCTCCTCACCTTTTCTCCCTCCACACTGACGATCTAAGGTCCCCTAATGACCGTCTTCTGGTCAAGTATGCTGATGATGTGGTGGTTGGACACCCTCTCAAAAGTCATACACACCTCCGGTCTCTAAAGGATGGCCTTAACCATGTCCTAGCGTGGTCGGAGGAAAATGGTCTCCTAATTAACAATCAAAAATCCGTTCAGTGTACTTTTCGACTGCGGCCCTCTCCTAATCCTGATTCCTCTGACATTCTTCCTAACGAAATATCCTATTTGAGGTACCTCGGCGTAATTTGTCCTCAAATCTTTCATTTTTCCTAGATATTGAGTCCCTATTTATTAAAGTTCGTAAACTTCTTTACTACACACGTCGTTTACGTTCCTACCACACACCTCAACCCTTAGTCTGGCGATTCATTGATGCCTGCATTCTTCCTCTTATCCTATACTGTTCTCCTGTCATTTTTCCTGTTTTGCTAAAAAAGGATCTTTTAATTTTGATAAGAGTCCTCCGAATGCTCTCTTCTGCTGCTGGTCTTTCTTATCTTTTTTAGTTGACACTAGCTTACAACGACACTTCAATGCGGTCAAGCAATTTGCTGGTCGAATTCTAGATGACGTTGCCCATCCCTTACATTCTGATCTTATGTCTGCGAAGTCTTCCCGCCCGATGCGCCGCAGCTTCCGACTTATATCCTGTCGCACATCGGCTTATCGAGCCTCTGTATTGCCATTGCTCGCGCGCTATCTTACGTGCGAAGAGACAGAAATACAGAAGCTAAGACTTGAACTATCCCTATAATAATCGTTTCTTTGTGTTAAACTTTGATTCTTGAATGATCTGTTAACTTATTTACTGCCCATAGTGAATGGAGCCAATTTTTTTGATAAAAATTTTGAACTTACGATTTGAAAATAAAGCGAATTCCTCTCTCTCTCTCTCAAACTAAAACGTCTTCCAAACACTGCAGTAGAGCATATGTTTGAGTTACCATCATTTTTTCTACGCGTATATAGAGGCCACTGTTTACCTGAGAATGTTGACGTGAAAGCAGTAAATATCACGTGTTTTCTGAAATGACATCAGGAAATTTCGCATTCGGGATTCAAAAAACCCTTCTGTCGCTTACTTAATTTTCACCATAATGTTAGCAAAAATTCATCAAATTGCGAAAAACGTCTTTCTTGTGCCTCGACATATAAAAACATTGGGCTACTAGTGCTATTCAAACGGGGAATCGTTATAAACTGGATCAAAATTTAACATTTTGTTAGTGTCGGCTGTTAATTTCAAACCCGACATCACTTGCACATAAATGAGTCCAATCTTTTTTAAATGAACATCACTTTGCCGGCAAATCGTGCATGAAAGTGCAAAACGTGGTATATATAAAGTTCTCTAATTAGGTTATTGCAGTTTTCTGAATAATTATGATATATTTCTGATCGAAGCGATGCCTGTTCTACATAGTTTGACACAAACCGATATCCGAAGACTATTAAATTATTGGCAAATATCTCAAACAAGTAGGATCATGACGATTGCAGGTTGAATGCATACATGACTTGAAAAGCTGTCAAATATTAACCGCAGGAAGACATGTTCCTTCACCCCACTTGCCACAAAACGAACGGTGCCCTCTGCTTCCGTTAAGAATATATTAGTTTTTATGTGGGCTTTGAACGCTGGATTTACAGAAATGACTGATTCATTATTCATTGGGGTCGCGCATAAAATTTGCATCAGTGTAGATATATTTACAACCAAAAGCTTGTAAGCACAGCTTATTGGAACACTTTTCACGTTCGTTCACCCCCATAAACATATAGTTTTATCTCCTGTTTTGAAAAGACTCATGTCATCATTTTGGATGACTCACAGTTTCCAACATGTGTTACACCATTTTCAAGGCCTCAGAAACTGTTAATATTACCTACTGTATCGACATCCATCTGCAACGTTTTGTGATTCATTAATCAACACAAAAGGAGGCATATGACCGACCACAAGTGTATGTCATCGACCTTTTTAAAATTCTCTGCAGACTAAGCATATATCATGAGCCAGTTTTTGGATTATATTCCCACCTTTGTATTTCTGAAACTGTTTTTGCTGTTTTTGATAAATAACACTAGAATAGACTTATTTTACAGAGACATATTTGTGCAATCATGTAACAATACGCAAGTTTGTTCGGGTTTCGGAAGTTAAATGTTCCCATCCGAGCTAGGAGACTTATTTGACAGTTCATTCCTATAGATTTGACACGGTTGGTTGTTTTTCCGAATTCCGTTTTGCCCTGTACTTATGTTTGGCTGCTTTTACAAAAACATGCTTCAGATCAGTTGGGATTATTGCATTTTTGAGCTTCATATCAGAAAATGCTTGCATCTATTCAGTAATTTAATTATTTTTACGTTGAGAAAAGCGCTTACCTCGCAACTCCCATGGAAAAGATGTTCATTTACATCAGGGTACTTCCTGGTTTTTATAGTTCAGTTTCCTTTGGCGCCTAACTCTTAAAAGTAATTTACTTGCTGCTAATAAAACCAGCTTCAAAATTATATGGATAATTCTAATCATAATTACTCTATAAGCTTTTAGGCTGACGCAGATCGTCTTTTTTCTTAAATTGTAGTTTTGCACAAAGCGTACGCTCATTTTACTATCGCATGGACCTTCTAAATGTATTTTATACATTTTGCTGCTGCAATATACTAGGCCAAGACGAGTTAAAGGTGCGCATACCAAGCAATGCTAACGAGAAAAAATGTTTTAAGTAAATGTCGTCCTTGCGTATTTTTTAATGTTACTCTATAATCTATTTACGGCATACCCCGTACCTCAGCACTGATTTATCAAAATCTTACGATATGTTTTCAAGTAGTTAGGTGATTAGTTAGTTGTGACAACAGAATTTACCAGCGCGGATTATAGTGCGAAAGTATTTTCTATTAGGCAGCGAGGTTGCGCAACCTATTTTAATGTAAAATAACCTTAAAAGCATCACGTCAACTTTTTTCCAGAACCTATATGAGCAAGTGCGCTTAGAGGAAATGTGTCTTAACAGTGTACCGCATCTAAATTTAATTCTTTCGGGAATCTAATTCCACCCAATGGAAAGACAGGACGAAAATCGTTCTTTCACGTGATCTTTCCACGGAGGCTTCCATGGGTTTTGTAGTCGGAAAAGGAGAGAGAATAATATTGTAAATCAGAAAGTAAAATGCCTGCACATTGTTGAAAATAACGCGTAATTTATCAAATTTCGAAAGTTTTTATTGCATGTTGAGTATTTTAATACTGCTAAATTTACTCAACACGCCACCTTGCTTAATTAATTGCTCCGCTGAGATAGCACGAAGTGGGCTTTTTGATAATGAATTAAAGAATTAATTGAATTAAATGAATCAAAGACCTGACTCGCACAAGTTAGACCAGACCGCAGATTAGAACTAGCTTGATCCGAAGCCGCATAGGCTGCCAAGGCCACATGGGGTGAGAGACGACTGCAAAACCTGGCATTTTGCAATGGCAGTCTAAGAGTGAATGACAGTCGCGTGCGCATTCGGAGTGTATTCTAAGGCAAATAAGTTTATTGCTTGGTTATTTCGGTATGCTGCGTCTTCGGTAGAGATTTTTAAACTTCTAGACTGTATGAAATGTCGATATGTCAACTTCATTGCCATTCGTTCGGTCTTAGTTGCTATTCATATCTTCCAAAAGTGCCCACTCTGAGTCCTTAAAGTCCTTTGAAAATTGAAAAATCGCGAGACCGTGCTTCAGTCTGTTTGCTAAATCGCATCACAAAAGGTATCAGGACTTTTATGCTTTCTAAAATGCATACTAACCAAAAATGCCTACATTCTTTTGTTTAAAATATAAGCTGTGAGAAGCCATACACGTCTGTAACTTCCACTGACGTAACTTGGTAAGAAACTCGGATTCACAATGTGATTATCTGGCAAATTGCTACATACCTAAATTTCTTCTAAATAAAATTTTCGATCGTTTAACTGGTAGGGATATTTGCTCAGGTAATCTAATTCTCCGCTCCTTGATAGCATATTGGCATAACTGACATATCAACAGTGTTAAATAATGTCCGCAGTTCAGCAGGGGACAGAGGTTACTTATTCCACAAAAAAAAACAGCTAATGAGAATGAATCTCGTATACTGGTCATAAAAAGGGACAATTTTTGCCAAAACTCCCAAACATACTTTGTTTATTTTCAGAAGGCCTGGGATAAGTGCATGTCGACAGTGTCTACGCAATTTCAGCTCATACTTCACTTGTGTACTTGTTCTAAACGTCAGAAGAAACAAAATGTGGGATGCCCATAGAAGCAAAGAAACGAGTCCCAGGAAGCAGTCACTAAGAAGGATACACGGTCTCTGGAACAAGAGCTTTATTTTCCTGAAGTCTGGTGCAATTGTGGACAAAGCAACTACCTCAGAGAAGCCCGAAGACTGCTCCTAAGGGGAATGACCGAACACGCGCAGTAGTGCGGAGGGATGACGCCAGCTCCTAAGTTGTGGCTCGTTCTACGAGATCCGGCAATGCATTCAGATTAGACGAGGCTGAAATTCTCGCTAGAGGTGGCCGTTGTATGAACCGAGAGGTGCTTGCGTCATGGTGCACTGGCTCCCCGGCGTATCAACAAGTACAGTGACCACCTTTTATATTCGACGCTGAGGTTTAATCTAGGTGGGGCGCACAGGTGAACACTATTCACAACGCCAGGGTTGGTGGACCAGATGGTGGAGCAGTCATCGCACCAACATCTAGTACCTTCAATAATATTGCAGCGATTATTGACCCGATGTCGGTCGTAGAACAGTCATCACACCAACTGAAACAGTCCCCGATTAAAGGGGGAGCCGTGAATTGTCGTAGCTACGCGGCAGCATAGCAGCCGCATCTTGCAAATACTGCAACCTCTTGCGCATGAACTACCGCTATCTGCTATTGCCTCTGATGATGAATTTGAGCAGTAATCCGAAACATCGGGTGAATGAACCTCTTGTTCCAACGATTGTGCCACCTTCGCAAAAATACAGGATACTTTGCTACATGGATTTTTTGCTTCTCTGTTTTCTGCAGGCCGTCGTACTACGATAGCGAATGAGTATTCTGGACCCCAACTATATGTTTATGTCTGATTGCAGTTTTGTTTATCAGTGTCTTCCTTTAATCTAATAAATTGCATTGTTCGCTTATTTAACGCCGCTGCCAGACAACCATCACACTTGAGCTCAGCCTCCCGTTTGCCAAAGCGTGAGTTTAATGGAGTGGTTTAAAAAAGAAGATGAAGACGTCGCAACAAGAATTTTATTTACCCGACCTTTCAGATTCTCATTTGAGCCCAACAGTGGCAGGTACTGCGGAAGATAAGAATGGTGGGGACAAGGAAGCAGCATGTATAAGATACAGTTATTACGCAATCATCGGAGTCGTTAGTTATTGCAATGTCGCAGTAGGAACTTGTCAGCGACGTGATACTTGCATCATATACCACTTGTTTCAGCTAGCACCTCATTTTTTTCTCCTCAGCCAACAGTGTTTTATCTTAAGGGTGCATTTTTTATTTAAGATATTGGTAGGACTGACTTACAGTGCTTTCTATAAAATTTATTTGCATTTATAAGACAATCGAAAATCCATGTGAAAAACGCATGCTGCTTAGCTAGTCATTCTTCGCAGAATGCAGTTCCTACAGGAGGTCAACAAGAAGTGCATTCAACAGCCAACATCCTGGCAAGTCCGAAACATTATAGGGTTATGTCGCATGGTAATCAATATTACAATCCCACCTCGGTAATCCTTCCCAATCAAAAACGCATTCCAGAATTTCGGCCAACATTTCATGAGATTGGTATATAGCCCCCTAAACAGGAAATGGGAATAGGAACGTCCCGCTCAAGTAATAAAGGTGGACCTGCTCACAATTCCTGAAGTAGTAAAGTATTACCGCGTTCTAAGGCCCAGCAATAAGTATAGTAGAAAACTAAACCTTTGCTCTATTCTTGGCTTCAACTCTCACCTAAACTGCAACTCTGCAGTTAACACAGGCCCCTCTCTTAACTCTTAATTTCATCCCGACTAACCTTAAACCCAATCCTTAACCTAAACCTGACACCGGTTTGACTGGCTCAAAGTCACCCGTATTGCAGGAGGTTCTGTTCTCCTCTCCTGTTTAGGGGTCCATGTAAGTCAGTCTTATCAAATTTTTGTCTTTCGTAATAGTTCGCATAAATGATTAGCTTTTCATTTCTTCTTAAGGAGTATTTTCCTGCATGCCGGCCCACCAGCTGTTCTTAGCCAGCAGTTTTGCACAACCCTGTGTTAAGCCACAGCGAGTGCTTGACCGGCAATCCTGCATTTCGTCTCGACCACACACACACACACGTCCCTCATCTTCGCACGTAAGCCGTGGCAACGTAAAGTTTTCCGATGTTTGGCCGCGACAGGCGTGTTGACCTGCGTAAATGTAGGCCACCACGCATCGGTATGATCTGAGGCGCCGCTTGCCTAGCTGCTCCCAGAAACTGACGCAATCTCGGGCGGGTTGGCCGGCTTAACCGCTCGCCTGCTAGGCCCTTATGATCATGCCCATCGAGTCAGTCTGTGAATCAATCAGTCACGTACTTAACACTCAGATAAACACTTGTTTATGTCAGCGCCACGTAGACAACACATCGCTATTCATTCACGCACAGACGGACGCCCTATTGTGATCTGCACGCCAATTACCCACTCAATGTAGGTCACATATGGTTTTGTAGGCCCACCTGAAGTAAACACACCCCAGCCAACTGCAATACGGGACCGGTGTTAATAGGAGTTTTTACGGATTGGGCTGGGGAGCGCACAGGTGACGAGGTCAAGTAGTTGTATGCAAAAGAGAAGCCATTGTTCATACGCGGTTGTACTTTGAATGATTGAGAAATAGTTGCGCTAGCCCCTATTTCTAACGCCTAACCCCAACCCAAACATTATTGTGTCCATCAGGTGGGGTTACGTAACCGCATCTTACTCACTCCTGCCTCGAGTACAGATTAATCAGCTTTCATAGGTCTCTGATTTCCGTGTGTAGTTAAAGGTGAGCCCGCATCTTCAACACCCAAAATACTGCCTGATTTCTGTGAAATCGTGTGGAGACTGAATTTTAAACGCCGTTTGGACTAGACAAAAGACACGTCTGTACAACTAATTTCGACCTTCCTTCCTGTGCTGGTTATAAAACAGATTATTGCTTCTATTTGAGAAAAATCGACTTTTTAAAAATGACTTATGTGAAGTCTGTCGTGGTCGACCACAAAGAGGGATGTAACCTGAACATTTTGGGGAGTATGAAAAAACAGCAACCTAATATTACCGACTACTTACTGTGTCCTCTGCAATGCAATGCATATTTACTTATATTGCCGGCGAAACAAGACTGATTATTCCTAATTTCTGTACTCGGCTAGATCGCAATTGGTAGCCCGGAATGGGAAGCGGACGGCTACCTTTACTCTAATCCTAACCTTAACCCTAATCCTAACGGCAACCCTAACCATAACCCTAGCCAAAATCATAAACGTAACCGCAGCCCTTAGAAATAGCCGTAACTGAGAAGCCTAACCTATTCGTACGCTCAAACCCTAACCATAGCCCGAAAACCTAAGCCTAAAGGCATAACTCTAACCAGAAAATCGGAAACCATTAACCGGTACCCTAATCCTAACCTCAAACGTAAAACGGAAGCCAAATGTGTCAGATGTGATTATGGAGCCCCACAAAATACCCCCGGTAAACAAACCCCCCAGCCGCCTGTAATGCGAGTCCGGGCTACCAACTGGGATCTAGCCCTGTTCTCAGTCAGTATGCGATGCAAATTGTTGCAAAGTCGTAATAGTCGTCAAAAGTCGCATTTATAGCACCCGCATTAGTAACAGATTTCGCGGGTAGTCCTTAAGCGTCTTTTTGAGTAATTTTAGAAGAAGGACTTCTAGTGACGACCTCAGAGTAACGTGCACTCCTCCTCACACTTCGCGTCACAAATGTGAATTTGCTATCGATCAAGACAAATACCCAATATCCATGAGAAAATTTCGTCATCGGACGAATTGCAAATTTTCCTGAATGGATGACCACGGGTGGCCTGAAGGCAGAAGTTCTAATAGTGCCCTATTTCTATTGACAGTATTAGGTCCATTGTGTTTTGGTACTTAGAACCGCCGCATGCCGTCACGATCCAGCTAGTTATAATCTGGTTTTGTGATCTAGTTAAAGACAAATTTGTTTGGGTGAGTTGGAGCTATTTACGCCGAGGTTGTAGAGTAGGTATTTTGCCTTCGAGTCTAGCCCATGCAGTCATAGTTTTAAAAAACCACTTCTTGTTTTCCGAATATTGAGCTCGATGCACTTTTAAAGCACCATTATGTAACACAAATTAAATAGTTTTTATTGTTAATCAGCTAGTGCATTATAAATATCAATGGTGGCATTGCAATTCGGGTTGCACCGAGCTATAATATCAGCACATAGTTTACCGTGCTTTCAACGTGAACATCTCGTTTTTACTGTTGCTTTTGTGCTACTGAAACCACTTTAGTACAAATGGTAGGTAAGTGAAGTAACCTCCTACGATGGAGATGGAAGAGTTTCGAAAACGAGACTCAAGCACTATTAGGCGAAAGAGCCAAACGCTAGAAAAGCCGGCGAAATGTAATTGTAGAATTAAACTCAGTAGTTAAAAACCCTACAGAGTTTAAACATATAAGATGTCAAAAAATTCAATATAGCTTGCGGAGAGATTCTACGAAAGAGTTAGTTTGTTGCTGAATAAATATACCGCGAATTAAAGGTTTATGGAATAAGGAACTACTTAAGTCCCCCTTTAGAAGTAGTTTTAAATGGTCAGAGAACAGATAAAGGCCTTAAGGTCGAGTAACTTGCGTTACTACGAGCAATTCAAACGCCGTTAAGCGACGTCACTTCAGTGAGAATGAAGAAGTTGGCCCAGTTCCGCAAATCGTAACAGTCGGAAAATCAGGTTGTACGATCGAGCAAAAATTATGCCCGCAGGAAAATGGCACCCAAGTCATGGATAACTCTAAAATTTTGAGAATTCTGCTCGGATACGGATTTAACCAAGAGCGGACAGTAGGATTCATTTGCACTAAAAATTCTGCGTCGGATTATTAATTGTTTACTGTCGATTTATAACATGGATAACGCGTAATGCGTATAAACTATGCGAAAGCAGTTAGGTCCAACCGCTGACTGTATTCCTGCTGTCCAGCTAGTGAAAAATGTCATCAAAAGGGGATATGTAAACACCATCCGGATGAAACGTCGGCAATACAATAACGATTTTTAATAACAACATAAATGCCGAGAACCTAGTTATTACCATAATTCTCTTGCATTCCAAAAACCTACGGTTTTTCCGAACACTATAGAAGATGGCCTCATAATAAGTGAAAAAATAAGAACAACAGGAGGACGAAAGTTGGTCCATGATTTCTTCGAAAATTAAGAAGGCGAGTGGTTTGGTGAGACGTTAAGTTCAAAACTACCCTGGCTAAACGTGACAATTTTTTCATTAAGATACATAATAATTTCCTCTCAGAATAACTGAGGAAATAGTAATCTGCGAGAAGTCTCTACACTTTAAGGACCCGAATATTTCAAACACGATCAAACGACGATTACGACCCATCAACTGAAAGATGTATAATACACATAAACTTATAGTTAACAGCCCATTGAAAAGTACTTCAGCTAAAGGGGCCAAAGGCTGCTTTGATAGTCCATGTCGCCCTTGCCTGTTTGTATGAATTTACATGTACTTTTAGACGCAAGTGAAGCAAGCAAACGCGAGGGCAGTTGACAGCCAGGTCAGCTGAGCACTTGTCTAAAAGACTTTCAGAGTCAGAGGACGAGCTTCCACGCTCTCCTATTATCAACCACCTACCTGAGAAGTGACATAGCGTTGATTCAAAAACAGACTTTCACTGTTTGACCGTGTCCAAGCAAGTCGGAAATCGCGTCGCTTTGACGCAGCCAAAATACAAAGGCGAAATTTAATCATGTAGCGAACAAGACCTTACCCTGGAAATCCCACATTTGATAATTCATACGCCGCCTGTACACTGATAAGCATTGTTCTATTGAGTTTTTAAGTGACCACTATTCATCACTTTGACTGTGTGTTCTAAACTATGACCTTGCAGTTTCCATAGTGATCTTTTGATAATATCCAACCTGTTGTTTATTCAGTACTCGTCGCCTATGCTTTGAAACGGCAAGAAGCTGTCGATAGACTGTCCTTACACTTCAGTACCAGTAAAGTCTGCTGTTTATATTTTCCTATCAAGCATGGCTTTTCTTGGACATAAAGCGTTTTAAATAATTTCGAGCCTAGGCAATTTTATCCGCCTTCTATTTAGATAAAAAAAAACCGTTAAAGGTTATGTGGATCAACGGCACTGCAATATTTTTATCGTCATACACTTTTCTGAGGTGGAACTTACAGATTTCGAACATTCGTTTAACATTCCATTAATAGGCTGAAGCTTATTTCAATGAAACAGCAAGGGCTGTATTACGTGCAACTTATGCGTCAATAGGCATTTGCCGTTGACCGAATTAAGGTCACATCCTTTAAAGCGGAAAAGACGACTTAAGCAATTTTGCGGAACGGCTTTGGCAGTAAGACGACGCATGTACGTTCGTTGTTAGGCGTGCATTTTCGAAGCCACCAACTTTACCTGAATTCTGAAAAATATCCTTTTAATTATGCGTCCTGCTTCATCTATTTATACTGTCCTTATAGACTGAACCATATTTTAGAAAATCCAATCATAAAAATACACTTTTGCACATACACAATGTATGCTGTTAAGTTTATCCAAGTCCTACAAAGGAAAAAAACATCTTTTCTATGGATGGAAGCGAATATGCGAATCCCAGGTTCTCGTTGTAAAGAAGATGAAGACCCGATCTCTGGGACAGTGGGTTTATTAGTCTGAGCTTTCGGTCTCGTACAGGAGGCCATCGTCAGAGACTGAGAGAAGGCAACATCAAATGAGTGGTTTTTGTAGTCACGCCATGAAGGGGGGGGGGGAGATATGAGTGCAGAGGGTGGTATTCGCGATAAGTTGCGTCCCACGCCGTCTCACGGTGGCGTGACTGCGTGCACCCTTGGCTGGAAATTGGGTCTCGCCCCTTGGCCGCGGGAACGGAACGCGTGATAGCAGGGGGGTATATCAACGTGCCTGTTGATAGCGTTGGTGTCAGACACCCAGGCCTCTAACAGTTCTCGTCCTGTCTTATTGCTGGCCCGCGCCACTATCCGCGTGCTCGCAAAGTTGAATTCGTGGCCTTCCTCCAGTGTGTGAGTGGCGACCTGAGACAACGAGTCGCCTCTCCGGACCGCCCGTTTGTGCTCCGTTATTCGTGAGCTAAGTCGTCGTCCGGTTTGTCCACTGTAGTGGCGAGGGCAGTCCCGACATGGGATCTGATAGACGACGCCCGATTTTTCACCCACGTCTAGGCGATCCTTCACTTGCATGATTTTGCTGCGCATGGTCGCTGTCGGACGGTGAGCGATACCCAAGCCGTGCTCTCCAGCGAGACGTTCCATCGCTTCGGATACGTTCTTTATATATGGCAGAGGGTGCCAGAGTGTTGGTGGTTCTCCTCCGTTTGTTCGCCGTAGGCGCGTGCGGTGACAGCGGCTGACGAAGCTGCCAGTTGGTCCCCAAGATGCCGAAGTTCTCGTACTCGTCCCTCTGGTTCACTGCAGTGCGTTTTTACCCTCTGGAAGAGTGTCCTAACACAGCTGCGTTTATGCGCCATTGGGTGGTTTCTGTGGTAGTTGAGAATCTGAGTCGTGTTAGTCGCCTTTCTGTACACCGTGGTGTTGAGTTCGCCGTTGGGTGTGCGTGTGACGAGAACGTCAAGGAAAGGCAGCTGTTGGGCATGCTCTTCTTCCCTTGTGAACTGGATGTCTGGGAAGATGCCGTTGAGCAGGTCTTGGAAGTCCGCCAGTCTGCTCCTTCCAATTATGACGAACGTGTCGTCCACGTACCGGCGCCAAAATGCAGGTTCATAGTGGTCGAAGGCGACTTTTTCCAGTTCCTGCAGGACTAGTTCTGCAACCAGGCTGGATATTGGCGAACCCATCGGCGTTCTTTTGATCTGCTCGTATGTTCTGCCATTGAAGGTGAAGAAGGTTTGTTGGCAGAAAGCAAACAGTTGCAGTAAGTGGTCGATTTTTAGGGGTTTATTCGTCTCGTCGTAATTCTCTTCGAGTCGTTTGCGAAGAACGTCGCGTGCCAGGTCCGGTGGGATGGACGTGAATAATGAAACCACGTCAAAGGACACCATGATCTGCTCCGGTCGGACAACTTTTCCTCGGATGTCGGCCAGGAATTGGGAGGCCGAATTGATGGAGGTCCTTGAGCCTTCTCGGAGAAAGTTAAGTTTTCGGGCCATCCACTTGGATAGATTGTAAGTAGGGCTGCCTTTCAAAGCAACGATTGCTCGAAGGGGAACATTGGCTTGTGGATTTTGGGTAATCCATAAAACCGGGCCAGTGCCGTGTCCGTTGGTTTCATCTGTCGCCATTCATGGCGTGACTACAAAAACCACTCATTTGATGTTGCCTTCTCACAGTCTCTGACGATGGCCTCCTGTACGAGACCGAAAGCTCAGACTAATAAACCCACTGTCCCAGAGGTCGGGTCTTCATCTTCTTTACACCTTTTCTATTTTCGGCGCATGATTTGAAAACCTTGACAGTACGCAAAAAGACGAAGGTATTTTGAATGGACACACTCTTCAAAGTTCCAAATAGTTTGTCAGTTAGAGGCAAAATCGTAATTTGCAAACTCTTTGTCAGAACATAAAAAGAACGCTCAACAAATAATTAGTTATTTTTTATTCGGAAAGCTTTGTGCGGATGTCGTTTTGTCACATAAGCGGTAGGTAGATACTACGCTTCACCGCAGGCGGGTTTGCGATCTTAACCAAGAAAGCTTTACATTTTTATGCAACCTATTTATTCGGGTACATGTGCACAAGGTTTCGTACCTTTGTGCAGTTTATACTTTACAATAACGATGAACCATCATTTACCGACCATTATTTATGCTACATTTTAAGCAGTTCCTTGATGTAATTTGGCCCTCATATGGATGCTTGTGGAGTGAAGACTTCGGCGTCCATGGATAGGAGAATATTACCAGCAAAAGGCTGTTCACCATAGTTCTGCCAGTCAAGGCCAAATACTAACAAAAGACCAATTACCTACCGGAGAACACGTCAACCAGCGTGTAAATTGAAGAAAAATATTTAAAGAAACCGATTATTCAAGTCAATAGAACATCTATCAATTTTCAAAAAGAAGACGACGTATCAGTAACCGAAAAGCTGTACAAAGCACCTATGTTGGAGAAACTAGAAGACAACTCCGGACGCGGTTAGCCGAGCACGCGACAGCAACAAGGAGGAAGTACGCCAACTCTCAAGTCGCGGCTCATTTGACGGGAGCCAATCACACATTCATGTTTAACGAAGCAGAAATTCTTGCTAGAGACGACAAGCGCTTGAGCCGTGAACTGCTCGAGTTATGATTTCCAATCCTCATTCAATCAACAATCGCAAAAACGTTGAGACAGTCTAGGCAAAGTAGTTGGCCGCGAGGAGAACATGCGAATAACCACTGTCCTCGGTATCAATGTCGGCGAGCAAAATCATCAAATAGTTCAACCGGATGACGAAATACGATAGTCAGCCACTCGGCGGCGTACGACGAGCGTGGGAGCCGATAATCTTGACCGGCATACAGGGGCATAGCAACGGCATGGCAACGGCATACTTCAACGTCTAGCCAGTCGAGCTATGATGCACTCGGGAGCTACCGACTGTGATAGGCAGCAACTGTAGGCCTAACATCTACATCCTATAAATACGGCAACACTTGGACAATTTACCACCCCTATCTGACTCTGTCTCTGATGGTGCGTTCGAGTGAGAATCCGAAACGTCAGGCTAATAAAGCACCTGTTCCAGCCATCGTGTCTCCTTCTCCGCGATTATTTCCTGGACCTCGCTTCTTTGCTTCTATTAGCAAACTGGTAGGGAAATTACTGAGTTCCCACGGTCAATGCCAGTCGCCCCTCTGATTTATTATCTCGGTGTCGGACATATTCATGTTCAGCTCGACTGAGTGACCGTTGCGGTCCTGAAGGTCCTGATGTCTGCCCCTGATATGATTCGTAACTTGGTCTTACAGCTGCTAAAACGAAGCGAACTATTTTCAAATCAGCACAGACGAAAATGTGACGTTTGATAGTGTCCCATCACCCGCCACTAGCCACATGAACTGGCAGTAATAGCCTCAAGAAACCTACTGTTGAGCGAATGGTCTGAAATGAACAAATGATTTTAACTCATACATATAAATCAGTTGCTCGTTACTATTTAGCTGCCTAGAAGCTGCTATTGTTTGCACGATTGCCAGATTTGTCCTCCACGGCTTTGTCCGCCAGCACCCAGCGTCAAATCAGAAAATTTGCTGTTCGAAAATGACTGTGGACACTGGTTTAATGGACTCATGCGTACTCTACAAAACAAAGGTGTTCTAACTACCGAAATTGCGGCTCCCGTCTAGTCCGTCAATTAAGCTGAAATTTCTCACAGCTACTGTTCATCCCACCTGATCCGGACGCGACTTCAAGTTCGACGAGGCTGAAGTTTTCGACACAGCCGGAGTCACTAGCTGCTTCAGTCATGGACCCACAGCTCGCAGTTCCTTAACAATCTCAAGGTCATCTCCTTGCATATTCAGTATTGTGACTTCGACCAAACAGAGTAGTTAATCGAGCCGGTAGGGCTCGGTCGAATGCCACTTCCAGTGACGGTGTCAGCGAGCCAAATTGCCGAGTAATTGGCGCGCCATTCATCAGCACTGCTGATGAAATCGCGGCAATTAAAAACTCGAATGCGGGCGAACATGTAAACATCGCAACAAGCGCAGCTGTTGACAATGGGCGCATGAGCTGCTAATAATGGTAGGTGTGCACTAGCGTAAAAACAACATCCTACAAGCACTCTACACCCCGTTTTGTCTCTGCTGTGCATCCACGAATTCAGGAGAAGGATGTTCTTGTCCTACTGATTACATCTCCGTTTCCTCAACTGCTGTCTGGTATTCGATTTTTCGCGCTCATATCGGCCCGTTCGACAGTTGTCGCATTAACCATCTTCGACAGTGTTTTTAACTTCAGGAACCGATTACCTTGCAGGGGACATAGTTAACTGACTTTCCAGAATTGAGCACAGAAGCCTATTCACACTGGTGGGAAAAGTACATTTAACTGGAATAAGTATACTGTTGGCTGAACGCTAATGTGTGCTGCCGCTGCTCCTGTCGAAAGGCAGACCCCTACGCGTCCGATACCTAAACTGCTACGCCTTCGTATAGCTTTCAGAACACAACATATCTTACTGCAAAGATGTATAAACCTGGTGCGAATTAATCAAGAAGTTTATTTACCGAACAATCTCTTAAATCCCACTAAAATATCAGAAATTTTAATTACCTGTCTCACTCTCCTCCTCGCTATCGCAATATTGCCTGCAATGCTTTGTTTAGTTCCCGAGGAAGTCGGTGCGCGAACTTGGAGTAAATTCTTCGGAAGAGGACTTTCTGGGCTCGATCCGAAAGTTGATATGAATATTTGAGCTGAAATCCATCAACTACTGCGGAATAACAGCGTAATATTCATAAGTCACCAGCAGACAGCCACTAGTATATAGTTATTCAATTATTTACTATATCGAAAGCATGGGTGCTAGCTAGAAGCCCAGACATGTGTGTTCTGTCGATCATGCGGCGCTGCCTGACCCAGCTGCAAGGGGTTCGGCTCATCAGTGGGTCCCCCAGCCTTCCCCATGCGTTTTCTGGCACACCAGCTCCAGTTTCATCCTGTGTTGTTTAATTTTCGAGGAAATTAATGCGCAACCTTGGAGTTAATTTTTCGGAAAAGGCTTTTTTATGACTTTTCAGGATTCCAACTAAAATATTTGACGAGGTTTGGTTATGCCGCCCCACTTGATTGGTACCATATAGTTAGTGTGCCAAAACAATTTTACTTAACATACCTTACTTAACCACGCGCTGGATTAGGAAGGGAAATAGAGCGCAAGCAGAACTCGAGGTACGCGCAGGGAAGCGAGCGAAGGTGGTGTGTACACACTTCCCCCGACACAACCACTTACTGGATTAAGAGAATATAGGGGTCGCAATCACGATTGGAATGTTGGTTAGGAAGATGCAAATACGTGACATTTTTATATTTGGCGTAATCGAATCTAGCAAATATTTTTCAGAAAGCTGACCATATTATATCGCTCACGTGGGACTGCGGGACCAAATCTTGCCAAATATTCATATCAACTTTCGGGCAAAGCCTGAAAAAGCCTGTGTTGAAGAATTTACTCCAAGTTCGAGCATTCATTTCTGCAGAACTTAAACAAGGCCGGATGAACCTGGAGTTCATGCGCCACAAAACACAGAGGAACGCTGGGGGACCCACTGATGAGCCGACTCCCTCGCAGCTGCGTCAGGCAGCGCCATAAGATCTGAGAGACACACAAGTCAGGCTTTTAGTTGGTATCTGTGCTGTCATTGCAGTGGTTAATTGCATAATTACTTAAAATCTTAACTTGCCATCGAATAAGTGTATTCAACAGGCAGTTTTCCGCAACGAAAATTAAGTTTGGGCACGGAAACATGGGCCCCTGTATTGCAGGAAGCCTTGGGCAAAATTCCAGGGCGCTATATCCCCCTGTCCTAACTTTGAACCTATCCCTGTCAGATGTGGTTATGTAGCCCCAACTTAAATAAACAAACCTCAACCACCCGTAATACGGTACCGGTGGTAATAGGGTTTTTCCAGGTTGGGCCAGTGAACGCACTGGCGACGAAGTCGAGTGGTTGTATACAAAAGAAAAGCTGTTGGGAATTCGCGGTTGTACTTTAAGTGATTGAGAAAAAGTATCCCTAACTCCTAACTCTTACCCCTAACCCTAATCCCTAATCATGACGCCTAATCCTAACCCCTTACCATAGCCGCCAACCCCAAACCCTATCCCTAACCCCAACGCCGGACACTAAACCCCACAGTCCTGTGTCCACCAGGTGTGCTGCATAACCAAATCTTACCCGTACCTCTTCTAAGCCTAACACTAATTCCATCCCCAGCCCTCTTTGGAATTAAGCGCAAGACCGTCCGTAATACGGGGGAGTTCCATGTTACCGTGCCATACCGAAATTGTGAAGATGGTTAGAACACAGCTTTCTCCGAGAATCACAGACGCAGAGCGTGCTGTGAAACAAATGTACGTAAAGGGCGGAGAGAAAACCACATATAGAAATATCGACGGTCCCCTACCGATTTGTTATTCTCCGGTGGAGCAAGTTGTGTAATTCCATCGTTTGCATCGAACGATAACTGCTACTACCTGGAACAATTTATTATTTCAAGGTCGGTCGAGACGTCCGGCCGATCAATGCTGATTATTCCGGACTGTAAGCGAGAGGAAAACGGCCCGTTTTTCACTGATCCAAGGATTGGAGTTCGAGTGCCAGGTCATCTGAAGCTGTGGTTTGGTACGAGTGATAAATTAGAAATAGCCATTCCAGCCTCCCTCGTATTTGCGATATGCCTTACTTTGTAAATGCTGTTTGTCATGCGACTGCTTGTGAAGACAACAGATTTAGCCCCAAGGTTCAATGGAACAAGAATGACCCATAACCCAATCGGTAAACGCCCATACCACGACATAGAATTTCACCTATTCAGTGACTCAGTCTGTCTTATTCGCCTGGAAGGCCAGAAATAAGGATACACGGACTTGTCGGAACATCGAGTACTCGCATAGTCAAGAGACAGCCTGCTATGGCGTTCGGGACTCGTCTCCCTGCTTTTATTGATCAATGCTCAGGCCCAACAACAAGTTGGTTTTGACTACCTTCTAAGTGCGTGAGTCAGT
>CACRXP010000492.1:385317-439512 GCA_902702965.1 Spirometra erinaceieuropaei
GTTTATATGCTGGATCACGAACAGTCCGCAACAGAGAGAGATTTATGCATGAAGGTATGATCGAGAGGAAGATCTTCTTTAAGGACCATAACCTATTCGCAGGCGTCTTATTTTGGCCAGAGGCATTGAAAAAACCAACTGTCCATCAAGCCGAAGTCCAAAAATAGACAACGAGGGACAAAAATACTGTTGATACTGTTTGGTTTCATGCATTCTGAGACAATTGGGTTTGTCCCATCATCTGAGCACACCTTGCCTATGTATGTAAGTTGTAGTTTTATGCACTTGAAAGCTCGTCTGCAGTGTGTTTGTTTGGGATAATTTAATTGATAGGAGGCAACATGCCTCAAGGTGGTCAAAACGTCGAGTTTTGCAAAATGTCAGTTAAGTGCCTTAGGGACTATCCCTCACATATATGCGTTCATGACACACAGCCTGTTGGAAGAGTCATAATCCGCTGAATTATTCGCCAGACCTTCCCTGAACCTGTTGACAAAAGAAATTGATGACCATCGATCTTTGGTGCGTAGCTAATTCAGTAAGTCTGGCTACATTTGCCGATGGTTTAAAATCCTGTAAATTAACAAGTCACATTGAACAGGCGATAGAAACGCAAATTAACTGAAGATAAAGCCACGTCTACATAAGTAAAAACTCTTTCCAGGAGTACATCCACAATGGTAACAGGCATATTTAAGATAGCTTGCTTTAACACTTAAGTCTCAAACAGGTTTAAGACTGTTTTGTGCGACATGCACGGGATTTCGCAATTGTCTCCGGAACATGTTAAAGTCCATCTGTGCGTCAAGAGACACAGTCATGTAATTATTCATGGGACGCTAGGACTAGTATGGTGTTTTGCATCGAATGCTGCCTGTCTGTAGCAGAGACGTGCATTTGGACTACTTTGTCAATTTATTTGCAAAAGTGTGCATTTAGTTATTCATCTTTAACAAGTGTAAGAACAATTTTTCTGCGTCGTAACAATACCCGAAGCTGCTTTGGAAAACATTTTAGCGTCCTAAGCCATTCGGGGAATACTCAACGATTTCTGATCAAATATCTGGGAGGCGTGGCGTAGTATTAAGCTTTAGGAAATAAAATAGGGCATTTTATTACAGACAAGAAATATTTAGACTTTGGGTATCATCAAAACGCAAGAGTTTAAAAGAATTTCTGTCGAGCAACGAACGACCAGGACAGGGTACTTATGTTGAAGGGAAATGCATGATTCAACTCAAAAATATTGCCGAACTTTTCGAATAAACCAGGTAAAAACGACGAATAAATTGCCGAACATGGTCTTTGACTCAACAGACCTGACCGCTCATTAATGATTTTAAGCCGAATCAAGTTTGACAAACTCCAGCCAGAAGAGTTAAGGGTTGTTTGCTGCCCACAATGCAAAAGGTTCTCTGCACCGGAAGTAAAATTCATCTAGGTTAGCTTTGCGCTCACGAGAACTCCACTCTAATGTGTTATTTGTTTGGTCTTTTGATTTTTGATGGAATTATTAGGACTGTTTATTAAACGTTAATTAAGCCTATGCAACAGTTCCAACGAAGGCCCCCTGTCACACCATTAGATCAGCCTTGATCTGGTTTGATGTACGCCCTTGTGATTTCGCAAGTAAGTAGTAGACGGTTTTCACGAGACGGTGTCCTGCAGAACACTGTTATTTGCTACTGTCTTATTATTCCTTGGGATTTAACATGGACCCAAATCCACCATGTGTCATCAGAGGTTAATCCCTTATGATCAGTGATCTGCAGCGCACTGCACTTCATGCCAAGGCTGTCCTCTAAGACCGGAGGAAAACTGGTCTTTAGACTTCAATTGGGTGACCAATTACCAAGCTCCTATCAGCGCACCCGAGTTTGGTCACGTGCTTACGCCCCCAGTCTCGGAGTTGGAGGTCGCGTGCTTCATTGAAGTCTGGAAATCTGTCGGTAACTGAACCAGACAGCACAAGAAATCCCCCTGTGCATACTAATCCCTACGGGGCAAAGTGCGAATTCTAAACGATGGCTATTGCTCGGTTTAATTTCCCCTAATCTACCAGATGCATTACTGTGATACAAACTCAGAAGGTAGACGCGCCTGCGGCTTTTGGAATTTTTAGCAAAAGTACGTCTGTCCAGTGTCCGATCAGCCGCCTAATTCCTTTAAACGCATCTGTCTGGGTCACATATACAGTAGGCGGGCAAACTCATCAAGTGTCAGCCGAAATTTCAAAAAGAGGTTCTTGTTTCGAAAAGATTAATTAAGTAGGGTTGTAAATCTAGTCAGCATGCGGCATAATTCTATAATATTTCAGTTACCCCATGATGTCGGCATTCGAACAAACTTCTTTCCGACTGCATGCAAGAACCAAGCTCTGCAAAAAATGACTACTTAATTAGCATAGATTTTTTCACTGATTGTCGATGCCCCTAAAAGTCTAATTATAGTTCACGGAAAACATGCATAGAAATGTTCATTCTTTTATTCATTCGGTGGAAAATCGCGTATTTTTCCAATTTTCTACTCAAATGAAAGGTATAATTTGGTTTTCAAAAACTTTTCCAATTCTCAAATAATTTTGAACGTGACCTGCCGTTACACTTCCATTCAGGGTTTCCAAATTACAAGCCGTATACTTTCCGCATACGGAAAACCACACATTTCTCTACGGTATTAAGAGAAGAACATATGCGATTTGAGCCGTATTGTTAGCTTTACAAGCGCACTGGTAAATGCAGACAAATAAGGTTTTATGAATGGCTATTTCACGGTATTAAAAAATCTCACACTTAGAAACGTCTTTAAAAAGCGAATTATATCCTTCGTTTGAGTATGACATAGGAAGAAGACGTCAGTTTCTACGAAATAAGTGAAAGAATCAAAATTTTATTGATGTTTTTCGTAAAATATAATTGAATTTTTAAGGGCATCGAAGAGCAGTGAGAAAATTGCATGCTAACTAAGTCGTCGTTTTTTGCAGAGTATTGTTTGTGCATGCAGCTGAAAAGAGATTTGTTTAAAAGCCGGCATCTTGTGGTAACCAGATAACTATTGAATTATTCTGCGTGATGATTAGTTTTACACCCCTACTTAATTTGCCTTTTCGAACTAATGCATTCCGAAATTTCGGCTGACATTTGATGAGTTAGCCCACCTACTATATCTACTTTCTATTTCAAAGCAGTCTCACTAAAGGCATGCAATTTAGACGCGAAATTACTCGCAACGTTAATGAGATTCATTGTATAAGGTGATAGATTTAATTGGGCTCCTTTTGCGGTTCAAAACAGTGCTCATTTGAAAACTCCAAAGAAGGCTGCTATAAAGAAGTAGAGAATTGGTTCGACAATGTCATCATAAATAAAATATTTTCCCTGTAAAATTTTTTTCAACTTGATAAAGGCACTCTATTGAAAAATAAACTTTTACCGAACACTAGCCTTTATACCGGGATGTTCAGTTTTCGTAGCAGCAAACCCACCGTCAAAACAACTTTTAGAAGCCAGAAGCCAATAATATATTTTATGGGACAAGAGTGCTCGTAAAACCCTTCCGAGATTCAACCCGGCTTCACAAAACAGACGGAATGGACAAAAAAACATACCAAGCAATAAAACTCGTAAAATCAATCCACCAAATGTAAGCTTCGAAGTAGCAAAGGGACGTCAGCAGTGATAGGGATTCTTATAAACCTTGCAAACTACTCATAACAGCGCAGCCTTGAGGGGTAGGTTTCTTTAGATCTCTCCTTCTAGTATGTTTAACGTGTGTTCATTGTGACTGACAGTTAACAGTTAAGATTGCATAACAAAAAACAATCTGTGCGT
Organism: Spirometra erinaceieuropaei; assembly: GCA_902702965.1. NCBI lineage: Eukaryota > Metazoa > Platyhelminthes > Cestoda > Diphyllobothriidea > Diphyllobothriidae > Spirometra > Spirometra erinaceieuropaei. The sequence continues at coordinate 389,148 of CACRXP010000492.1, forward strand.
TGGAGCAGTTTTGTGAGGGGAGGTGGGAGAAGATAAAATCGCGTGTACTCGCAAGTACCGTTCATTTTTATTTATATACAGTCCTTCAAATTTCGCGTTTTCGGCATCCTGAGAATGTGTGTAGTGATGACTGTTGACGTGCAAATGATGACAAAAGCGAGATTACTCCGACGAGCGCTTCGAAGTCAATACTGAGGCGCTGTAGAGAGCCACCCCGACGCATGCTTCAATTGACTCCGTGTTGGGAAGGCACTCAAGAGACTTGTATTCTTTCTCCAGCTGTTCTAGCAGTATGGGATTCCTTTTCAGAGCGCCGCCCATGCAGTAGAGGCGTTTGATATTGGAGGCTACTAGAAGCTATATAGAAAAAGGGAGAAAATAAGTCGAAAGAATTTCAAAGAAACTAGGGAGCAATCTCTCCGTTGAACACTTTTCAGCTGACAAGTAGGATCACAACGTTCTCTTATTTTACATACACATTTCAGGTCGGACGAGCATAGGCCGGCTGTGAGACGGCGTGGCTAAATGCCGCAAGTACATGCTCGCACCTTTGAAACGAGTCACGAGTCTAACATCACAGCCGTCGAAATAATCGTCTATGACGAAATCAAAACTTGTCGATTTTTACTTAAAACCTGGGCCTCGGATAAGAACTCAGTCAATTTGTGTACCAATCTAGGGACGGATTACGGAGCCCCACGCAGTCACCCTCAGACCAGCGTCACTGATCGTTAATCAGCAGATACCTCCCATAATTACCGCCTGTTCTGTAGCTGACTTTATCTCTGATTAGGAACTCCTGTACGAGTTAAACTGCTTAGACAAGAAACAAAAGGCATCGATGCTCGATCATTTTTTTAATCCTAAAGCATGCATACATACACCTGGAATTAGTACATTCGCCTCCAAAAAAATTTCCCGCAAAAAACGCTCAGGGGGATTTTAGCGAAATCCTTAAACCAGCGCCAACCAACACTGTTTCCTGTATAATTCGAGTTAAAGTCTAAAGCCAAGCCCTCCCCCACAGAGCCAGTAAACATGAATAACATGAACCAAGAATCAAGCATAAACTAAAAATGAGTTAGTGTCTGTAGGGAGCAACGAATATTGAGATTCCACAGGGGACGACAACGACGACGTTGAATCACACCTACAATGGCGTCAATGATTCTCTGTCTAGCAGATTGTCGGAAGAAGTCAGTTAGGTATGGGTGCAGGAACTGGCAGGACCGATGCAAGCGCACAATGGGGAGACGCGTCTTAGCTGTCACCGCGTCTGAGCATATTTCTCCTCCCCCCACCAGCCTCTTAAATTAACTCATTCTAGTGTGTTGAACACCATGTAACCTAGAAGGAAGATAAGAGGCCAGTATGCTGCCCTTTTTATCTCATTGTCGTGCAAATAACTCATCAGGACGTCATCAAAGTCAGGATTCGAGAGGTCAACAACAAATGGCGAAAAAACTCAGGCCCTAAGGGCGAGGACTTCTTTACAAATTAGCGTCAGGGTAAACCCCAAGAGTATGGCGGTGATCCGTGTGTCATTCAGGGTATCAGCACCAGAGTCTGCAGCAAACAGGCAGTCACGTCTCTCTACGCTCGCAATATCTTGCGAACGGCGGAAAAAAACACCTTGTGGACTAAGCTAAATCTTTAAGTGTGCTTTTACCTGAAAAATCACACCCGTGAGAATGAAAACGTGATTGACATGCTTGCTTTAAGGGAAACACCCTCTCCGGCTACATCGTGCACTGGAAAATCTCTAAGCACTTAAAATGATCTACTTCATTTGGTGTTTGAGAAATGCGGATGTGTAATCGTGCTTTCTGCAAAGTTAACGTTCTGCTGAGAGAAGCGATGCCTAACTGCTGTAAGAATTTCAAAGCGCATTTTCAATACTTTCCCGAGTTCAAAATGTACTCAGCATATATTTTGCCCTAGTAAACACTTTACAGTTTTCCGTTTGCCGTGAATAACTCGGATGGGAGTTGAAGAATCGTCCAGAAAACTTGCCAATGTCAAATACGTAGGCACTAAACCACGTGAATATCAATGCGCGTCTCAAACGTCCCGTTATTTGCCAATTCTTAAAAATTCAAATTGCCATTTCTTGGTGCGGGCTGATAACAGTAGACACAGTTCCCATTAAATCAGCATGCCTAATATTTTTTTTCTAGGAAATGTGCTTGAATCTGGACAGTCATTCACAATTACATGAAAACATACAAATCACCTGATTGAAGTTGAACTGCGACACACGCATTCACAGGCGCGTAAAGCGACGTTTAATTCAACTTTGGCATCCCGCACTGTGTAAGGATGGACTTTTATCAATGTCCCATGACATTTGGCGGTACAGCCTGGTCCAAGCTATCATTATGAAGTTAACGCATAGTTAATTCATTTTGGCCAGCGTTTAATGAGATTCATTCTTGCCAGCGGGTAAATGTAGACCTGGCTTGAGAAAGTGAAGCCGTTGCATTGCAATCCAACCTTAGCACAGTGTATTCCAGTACTTTCAACTTCATGGGGATGTGGGTTGTCAGTTGGAATGTAACGCGGGCTTGAGGACCGCGCAAACACACAAGGTATACCGGTATAGCCGTGAGAGGTAAAAATATCGTGAAAGACACCCGGTCTAAATTTTAAGCTGACGTTGGCGGTCACAACAGACTGACTGCTCAGTAGATACTCAGGAGAGGCAAGTGCCAACGTGCCTGTATTTATAACGAATCCCCTTTTTCCAGTCACGAGAAGCACATTAATGGTAGCAGTCTGGTAAAACGTAAAAATAGGCACATTTTAGGCTTTACTTTGCAAATAATATAAATCCCTATTTAGTTTTAAAAATATGGCCCCAATTTTTCGTCAAATGTACTTTACTTCTAAACAGTCGGCGAAACACATTCAGTGAGAACGTCTTTGCAAAATCACCTCCATTCGCATATTTCTAAAGTAATTGTTAAGCGTGTCTCTTCCCTATCGTAAGACACCTCACAACGTCATCCTACTGAAATATGATGATATAGAATTTTGTGATTGTCTACCATACTAACCACACAGGTAGTCAGTATGGTAAATAATTGCAAAATTGTATACTACTAGCTGCCGGCTGGCCGTTTGCGAATACTTCGTGGTTATTCCGCAGTAGCTGCTGGATTTCAGCCTAAGTATTCATATAAAATTTTGGACCGTGCCTGAGAAAATCTGTTCCGAATAATGTACTTTAAGTTCGCGCATTAACGCCCTCGGAAATTAAACAAGGCAGAGGCCAGACGTCTAAGCAAGGGATTATTTGGACATGATGCAATAGGGTGCTGCAACACCTATTTTGCAAGTAATTGGCAGACACTTAACACTATCACACTCAGGCTTTCAGGCCTGCCTTTGCCGCGATTTATTACTCTCAGCAAGCACGGAAAAGGGCTCTCCACTTCGACCAGAAAGGACTTAGCAAAAGACTAGCACGAGGACTTATGTGACCCAATCCCCCCAGCATGCCGCATGTCCTCTTTTAGTGAGAAAGCCTGTAGGTCGGCCGGAAATTACCGCGTGAAAACTGCCCACTTTGTTCTTATTTCAACTTTCATTCGAGTTCAAACACCGACCAGGATTATCCAAACTGACCGTTGTGCGGAATAAGCACAGTGAATACCGTCTATTGTTTGCCCTTCCCTACAAAAATCGCCTCCTTTTTTCTGTAACAAAGGCTAAATTAAATTTGTAGGTAAGATAATTTGCTGCCGCGGCAGACTTATCAGCGAAGGCGTTTTATAAAATCAACTCGCAGCAAAGGAAGGCCCTTCGGCGACAAGTCGTTAAAAGATATTTTTGGAGCCGTTCTGAAAACGCATAATTTAAGGGCGAGCGACAAAGGTAGACTGCGCGAAACAGGGATATCCACGCCGACAGAGCAAAAGTGCCTCGACGCAACTCAGACGGAGTTTAGGCGGCGCAGTGGCCATCATCTGAGTGCTAAACAGGATTGTATTTCAGTTCAAACATTATGGTCGAATGGACTGAAACGGACTTATCACACACGTCTGAAGGGGAGTAGTGTCATCCAACCGGCAAGCCTGATTCCGAGTGCTCAGAGGTGAGGCGGCAGAATTTATAGACAGAATTGTCAGTGATCCATAATAACAATAACAATAATAATACAACTCTTTAATTTTGGCACTAACAGACGGACTTCGCCGAGTGAATATCGATAAGGTCGGTACTCGGAACAATTTAGGTTCATCAGTGTCATGTGCATGTGTGCTTTATGTTTCTGGTCCTAGATGGTGGTCGGGTTTACGATTGGCTAACTAGAGGTAGAATAAGCCCGAAACCGTTTTCTATCGATTTACGCCCCATCCTCTCTCTTTCCCCTCTTCCAGTAGCAGCTGTATGTTAGAAATTCCTCGTCTGCTCAGCCCAGTAAACATGCGGACTTTGATTATGCAGGCAACTTCTGCGTAATTTGTTAAATAAATGCTTTTAGTCCACTGCAAATTGGCTGTTTCTTCAGAAATGTCTAATGTGAAAAAGTACCTCCTTCAGGAATTAATACCTTAAGCAATGGCGTTTAGCTTAGAATCTCACAAATTAAGATTGGGTTACAATCGTCGTTATATCTTTTGCTTAAACTCCGATAATCAAATAGGCTGCAAAGGCATTTGCTTGATTTGTTACAGCCATGCAAATTTTCAGGATATCTCTAAAAATTGAAGGATTCTTGCACTCCTTTTAAAGTTAAGTATAAAGCACAAACTTCTGTAGTAAGACTGTAAGGAATGAACTTTCAGGTGCGCGCTTGGTACCTGAACTGGTTCACTTTCCATTAGAACGAAGTATCTTCAGATTAGAGTCGTCGTAGTTGAGCAAAAGGTAAATGTGCTCTTCGGCAGGTTTTGCCGACAGCGACAACAGCATTGGGCTGGGCTTTCGAGATCGAGATCGGTACGTATTTGAAGTTAAAATACGTTTCATCTGGGTAGGTGCTTCACTTGTTGTGAACTGAGATCAGGAGGGTTGAAAATCACACTAAAGTGAAGTTGATCAGTCTGTTCTACTTGCAAAGGAGAAGCCTCAGTTGTCGGACTTGGGATCAGGATACCACCAAGTGATGAATAATATTAGATCAGTGTCCCGTTTATGCTGATAAACTCCTCAATTAGGGATTTTTATTCACCACGCGGTCGCCTGCATGGACTGCAAATCTTCACTTTGACAGCCAAAGAGGAAAGTCTAGTCTAATCCTGAAATCGTTTCAGATTACTGAAAGCCGCACTTTAGTAAGAATATGCGCATTGACTTTGGACTGGGGCCAGTGTACAGCAGTTTTACGCCTTTAATTCTGCCATCTGTTAGACGATAAATTTAAACATTTCGGTCAAAATTTCATGACATTTAGCGATCACTATACAAATATACACAAATGTGACGCTCGCTAAGCATGAGAATAGGTTTTGACCACGTTTTTGAGGTAGTTTCTTTTTATCGTCGGACGGTTATGCTAAACGTTTAGTTTTAAACACCCGACAGTCCTTTCTCGAGTTATCACTCGGCGAACCAGGCTACAGACCTGGGATCAGTCGACTGTGAGTGAGACTACTTATATTAATATGTATATGGCCTGATTGCAGGATATAGGGTATTTCATTCTGTTGGGGAACCAGGGCCAGGAGCTACGTAGACCATCACACGACCACCAGCTAAACTAATTTTACTGGAAATAGGATGTGGGTTGTGGCGACTGCTGAGAACTTTTAAATGTAACTTGCCTCACCTGCCCTGTTTAACTACAGGTTCCAAACCGCGGCAGGGGGAAAGTAGCCATTTGGCTGACAATAATTTGATCAGCAGCCATACATGTGAAGTACATTTATGCTTCCGGCAAGTTGAATAGAACTAGGATTGACTTTGATTAGTACTTATATGTTATTAGGGCATCCTTCCGGTGATATCGCCAAAATAAACCTCGGTGACCTTGAAATGAGTTTTTTGCCTAAACATAAAGCGGAAGTTCCAGCGATAGAAGGAAGAAGGCTACAGGGTTTTCATTTCACAGCCATAAAAACCCTTGAACTGATGAAGCAAATAAACCCAGGCAGAGCACCTTGATTCCAATGACATAAAATGAATCCTCCGGCCCTGCAATCGTGACGATTGATCTCGAAATCAGCTGTATGAAGAATCAGTTAACCAGAGATCAACCGAGTCCTTTTCAAACTTAAAGAGGAGTGCATCGGCGTTACTGTTAGGTATGGCACAACAGTTAGATCTGGTCATCTTGAGATATCTTGAATTAGGAAAACAGTCACTGACTGAAGAGAGTTGGGTTCAGCATTTACATCACCCCAACCACACTCCAGGTAATGCATTTCGCGTACATTTACGTTTTTCTATTAAGCAGCCGAACAATGCCCTCTGTGTCCCTAGGTGACTCACCGATTTAATGCTTTACTCTGAGATTTACCGGACCACGTCCCCAGTACCATATGCCGAACTCCAATCTAGTCCCCGCGTCGATCCATCACATCCGCCGCGTCGCCAATTTTAGGCGCATCTGTCGGTGCGTCCACAAATCAATACAGATATACAGGAGCACCCTTAATACAATGTTCCGGCCTGGTGCATTGAAGGAAGAAGCGGGGCGAAAAATCTACGAAATCAATCGAATAGGAGAGGCAAATGCGCTCCCAGGGAAACGAATCAGCGCCGAAAACTTAAGAAACCCACAATTTTTACACATTGTCAGCTGACTTTTGCGACATTGACTGAATCTTTAGGACTCTTTCGGACCAACCGCCGTCAACCCAAACGGGCACATAGAAAATCCCACAAAGTAACGAATTTGATGCCCCTAGTATCAACAGCTGTTTTGGTAGATTTGAATAAGTCCTTTAGTCAATTGCAAAAAATTCGGCGGTCACTGAGGAAGTCGAAACCATAACAGCATGGACAAAGCTTGCGTAAAGCCAACATTATAACCAACTCAACCACGAAATCCCACCGGCTGCCGTGAGTTTAATCACATTTGGACCAAGGAACCCACCCAGCCTACTGCAACGTTTAGAAGCCGCTAATTTTAAAGTAGACTGACTATCTAAGTAGGATTTCTTGAGCAGCTAATCCGATTATCAGATTTGCAGAACTGATAGCTGTTCTTGACACAGGTTGGAATAAACCCATGGCTCCCAGCGGGGCATCATAAATCATGTGGTTAAGACGTTGGTTGAACTCAACCTCACCCTTGCTGTTGTGGATTTGAATCCTATCGAGGCCGCCAGGTCTTTCATAATAAGGTCAAATAAATTAATAGCATCCCTACGGAGATCAATTCTCCCACCTCTGCACAACCTCAAATAAGTTCCGACTTACTTCGGTCGAAAATCATCTTCCCAGCCGCAGCGGTAACGTTGATAAGACATAAAGACCAACCGAAACTATCGTTGCCATAGTCCCCCACCCGCCAATATCACCGTAAATGCAGACATAGTTCCGACTTGCCTGCGCAGCGACGGTACACTTCGATGATGTATTAGTCTGGTCGGTCACCTGTGAAGCCATGACAGTGTGGCTGGAGAACCAGTACTAGGGAACTGTATCTACACTCATCATGGACACTTCCTCTGCCAACGGACATTTAAACTACAAGACTCTGTCGATCATACGCTCTTGCATTAAAACACACAGTAAAAAATCACAGCCTAGTTCTCCCAAACAGCACTACAGCCTACCGTCTCACAAAAAACAGTTTCTCTGAACTGGGTGCGCTAAATGCAGTCCACAGTGATCCATGGCCTGTACCGAATCTGCCTGAGTCCTCAGGTACTACGGCAGATGTGCATGGCACATTGCAGACAGAGTGCGTTCAATCTCGGACTCGGAAGTTGTACTAGCACATGACAGAGAAAAGAGAAGATTAATTCGATAATGAGAGGAAATTCGCCAACATCAGTGGCGATATTGTACCTATTACGACGCGCTATTCGCCTAGACTTGGAAAACAAACCGTTTACGCTTGATGGTCACTGAGTTCACAACTTTGTCTTGCGATCTGTAGACGGCGAGCTTCATAAATGAGAGCTAGACAGATGCGGTTAAGGTCTGTATGGAGCCTGAGCTATAATCAATCCGCGGGCCAGTGGTAGACCCGCGATGATCCAATTTCGCATATAAAAACAGCAATACTGACCGGACAGGTTTGTAAGTAGTCTGGTTATGAACGCAGAAACAAAGAATTTCGCAGCAATCCCTCTTTCTCAAAACATATCAAGAGCCATCCAACAACGACAACCACCGACACCAGGAGTTGAGTTCAAAATCTACACCGTAAACCCCCAACCGGCCAGACCGTTGGACGTCGTTACTTCCGAAAAGCAGGGCATTCGGAGGTGAATTAACAAACAGATGATCAATTTCTCCGACGAACTAAATATTGCCTCGCAGGTTAGTTTCATTTCTGTCTAAACTCACCAATATGTCTATCTTTTACTCTCGATGTATTTGTCAACGCATATACACGTAAATTACTTCACGAAATAACGTTTACATGCCAAAAGCTAAAAGTAGCAATTACCATCTCTATGAATTTTCAAATGTTTTTGCTTTTGTTACTGCCGGTGCTAAGTAGTATCCCTTGGGCGAATTTAACCTCGGTGAATTAGCTACTGCTTGACCTTTCAATTGAGAAAGTATTTTGAAAAGTGTGGGTCGTAGTGCTGTCGACCTGACGCACTGCCAATATCTGGTCATGTTTACCTGAAGACAGCAGAAATGTAAATAGAAGGCCGAGTTACTCACCTCTTCTGGGGCCATGGAAACAAGGTTTTGAACGACGCCCTCACAAATGGCTGCGTAGACTTCGCCAAGGCACAAATGTTCTGACTGGATTTTCAGTACGGAGGCGCTGTCTTCAGGGGAATTTCGTTCGCCGAACAGACGCGGGACTACAATCATACCTTGTTTTTCTGTTCTTCTGACCGGAATATGAGTAAGGCGTTCATAAACCTATGACATTCAAAAACGTGTTGAGAACATGTGTTCAAAAAGTGCCCATAAACAGATTACGATGGTGCAGAGATTTAAACACTGAGTTTAAAGGGCGTGTACTTTACCACCAAAAGACTGTAAACGTAGAAGTTCCTGAAAGCGCTTTTGAGAAGAGTAATAGGTCAAAGATGGGCACCGAATGGAGCCTGAAACGGCTAAGAGATACATTTTGCCAGAGTGAAATCTTATCGTACTGGCTTGATGTTACAAGCACATGCTTGAATAGTGAGACAGCCGACACTTAAGGTTGACAATAATCGCGCTCCGTGATGACGAACATCCACGAGACCAAAAAGCCAGGACAGCACACCAACGGTCAAATTCCTGTCCTATATCCTAGGGCAAATTTCCGTGATGTGCACGTTCACCTTAATTGCTGGCATTATTCAAGAGGTATCAATCAATCATTGGTTTTCGATGTTCTCATAAATTCAAGTATACTGTATAGAATACGTACGCACAAATATTTCCTCTTGCACCCATTTAGTAAGAAATTTGGTCTCATCTCAATTTTATACCCGAAGAAGGGCTGTTTTTCTGTTTCAAAAGACGTCCTCAATTCCCGAATAATCGTGCATTCGGCTTGCGGTTCCACTTGCGCTAAGGGTTTCCAAACCATATGCCGTATACCTTTCGTGTGGGGATAGTCACATTGTTTGTTATGCTATCAAGAATCTGTCATGCGGAGCAGAACGAATGAGGGGAAATATGTCACGTTGTAGGAATGGACGTTCCGCGATCCTGAAAAATCTCACGATTGCGAATTCCTCAAAACCAAAAGACAGCCTTGCGTTGGGTAGAAAATTCTAGGAAGCGTAGTTTGCCAAGATGAGAATACAAGAAAGGAAATGTTATGCATGTGGGAAAAATGATGTCACTTAAGTGTTCAGTTTTTACACAAAGTTGTTTTGCGGGCGGTTGAAAAAAAGTTAATTCAAAAGCTACCATCGCGGCATGACGGAAATATCGCGGAATCATACTGCATGGCAACCAGAATTAAGACCTCACCTAGTTAATTATTTCTAACTGAAAACACATTTAGTAATTCCGGCCAACATTTTATGAGGCAGGCCAGTAACTGTACTTTCAAGGGTTCCTAATACAACCAGCGAGGTACGTGGCTGAAAGCCCGGCTTCCAACAATCGCCAATGTTGGGAGTTGGGTAAAATCACTATTGCGTATTTAATAAGGGCAATCTTGCACGAAGATTACAATAATGAGAAAAGTTCCGCAAATATTCCCATGTTACAATTGAAAAGTCAAGTTGGCGAACACGCGTTTGCGGTTATTCTTCCTCAGGCCAATACAATTACATGAAGGAATGAAAAATGTACAAAATCAACAGTGTTTATAGATGCCTCAAGTGCTATTAAGTCACTAACACTCATCATCCCCACGCCGCCCGCATGAGAAGGTCGGCGGGCGTTAGTCGTCAGAGCTCGGGGAGGGGGGTAAGATAGTCTTTGAGTGATGTTCTTGGGTTGAGTACACGGAGTACCCATCATCGTGATTAGGGATTTGAGGCGGCATGGCTTCATCACTTGGGGTTGGCGTTGGCCACGGCAGCGAAAGCGCTTGTGTCAGAGTTTTCTGACAGCATAACACCGGATTCGCTAACCGTATAGCTACTGCCTCGGCCGTTGCTAGTATCCGTTGGCGTAGGCCTTTAGAGAAGCATGTTGGTGTCCGGTAGACAACCTGAAATGCTTTCTTGGCATCGACTCGGTGGTTCGTATCGATTAAATGCGCGAGAATAGAACTCGAAATCGACCGGGTCTCACCTCTGTCTAGCCAGGCGAGCAAATGTTCACGCACCCAAGTGATGAAGCCATGCCGCCTCAAATCCCTAATCACGATGATGGGTACTCCGTGTACTCAACCCAAGAACATCATTCAAAGACTCTCTTACTCCCCTCCCCTAGCTCTGATGACTAACACTCGCCGACCTTCTCATGCGGGCGGCGTGGGGATGATGAGTGGTAGTGACTAAATAGCCCTCGAGGCATCTATAAGCACTGTTGATTTTGTACATTTTTCATTCCTTCATGTAATTGTATTGGCCTGAGGAAGAATAACCGAAAACGCGTGTTCGCCAACTTGACTTTTCAATGAGAAAAGTGTGCTACTCTTGCGTTTAAATAAGTAGCATCTTTCTGTCTCGCATATACCGACAAAAAATGCACCAAAAAGGCAACGCGCCAGCCAATTTAACCGAAAACCCACATATCACACACACGTCTCGGGTGTTCTGATATGGGAGGTTGAAAAATAACTGTCTATCAATTAAAACTAGTTGGGTTTAGAGTAAAAACACGGCCCACGCTGGATTGGTTGTGCCGCTGCGAGGCCGACATGCAGAGCTGCCAGACTATAAAAAAAACCTCCTGTAGAGGGAGAATAGCACAATATAGGCCAGCCCCGAAAACATTCAGAGGTACCATTTGGCGTCGTTCACGCGAAGTAATGCCACCTCGGAGACTTAAACGAGGTGCTCTGCGCACTTGATCCCAATGCCGGGTTCTTGCTCTCTGAGCGACGGTTGTGCTAAAAGTGCGTGGAAAAAGCCAAGGGGAAAAACGTTGACTGTTGTCTGCATCAGCGTATGATAATTGACGTAGTCTGGGATTCCAGCGGAAAGTCTGGCGGGAATTCAGAAGGAAGCTGAATCGAACTCCGGTTGAAATTAATGTTTTCTGTCTGCTCGACTTTTCTACTCTCCACCGGGTGCTGAGTTGTCAAAAATGACTGTTGAAACACTTTAGTTCAGTGAAATAAATATGGTGAATCCACTGCCCGAAGTAGCCCCTTCATGGTTCATGACCAAATGCGGACGAAAATCTAACGAAATTAATTAATCAGTCAGCCCGGACTTCAGGGAAGTGGTTATATTTCAGTCTCAGTAAGACGCTCATTCAGGGGACGGTAGGTTTCAAGTGACTAGTCGACTATCCCAATTCAGAGACTGAAACGATTCGGGCAGGGCTGGCGATACGGGGCACTCGAGTGTTGTGGATGTCAGGAACGGAGCTTAAACCTCAGGCGTCGGTTGTATGTAGGCCTTCCCTTTCCCATAGTGAATCTTGCATTTGTGATTGGCCTTCTTCGTAATTGCCCTCATTCTGGCCCGATTTGTCAAATATTCTTTTGACTTTGTACGTCCAAAATAGGATATAAACTTCGCTATAAGTGTTTTTCGGAGTTCAATGGCCAGATAATTTCTGCAATCAGTGATTGATCTTCTGAAATACTAACCAAGATTCTCAAGTGCGCTTCCGACTAGGCGGGATTAGTTTAATGGGACTGTTATATTGACTATCGTGTAGCATAATTCCAGGATATTTCAGTGATGTCAGGGTGTCGAATTTTTAATGCAATTCTTCTCGGCCACCTGAAAAACCCGAACTCGGTTAAGCAGCAACTACTCAAGTAGTATACTTCATATTCCACTGACTTTCGATGTCTTTGTCGATTTAAATATTTTTTGGAAATTATAATTAATAAATCTCGTTTCTGGCACATATTTGGCAACAAATCACGTCTTCAAAGCTAATGGACATACAAGGATAGCTTTTTGTTTTTTAAAAAGCTTTTCAATTTCGGAACACTTTTTTAAGTTCGATCTGTCTTTGGATTTGCGTTTAGAGTTTACAGACTGCACCTTGTATCATTTCCATACCCGGAAAATTGTACATCCTTCCATGGCATTGAGAATATACCACGGAAGACCCAAAAGTGCTGCAAGAAATGTGGATTACGTTGTATATTTCACAAAAAGCATTAATGAATGGGCAAGTGGGAGACCATTTGAAGGAACATTGGACGGTCTTAAAAAATCTCATAGTTACAGTTTTGTTAAAACCGAAAGATACCATTCTTTCAAGTATTAAAGGTAGTGGCGTAAGTTTTTGCCAACTGCATACCAGAAATGATGCATCCAGTCGAGATTTCTAAAACGCTTGGATTTGTATGTGGAATGAAAATCAACGGAAAATGATCATAATGCCTAAGTAGTCACTTTGAACTGACTTCTTCGTAGGCGGCGTAAGTAAGTGTGGCAAATACATGGAATCCTTACGTGACTGAAATATTTTGGAAGTATGCCACACTATCACCAATGTCAACTTTATTTATTTATTTATTTAATACATCCTAATGGAAAACGAATTTCACTATTTCGGTTTCAATTTCATGCGTTTGATCACCGGCTGCAGATTGGAACTCGGAGCTCGCTTCTGTCGTTCAGTCAAATTGGAATATCTGTTATTCGGTAAACCACCGACTACCGTTAACATCCTGATTTTCCTGAAATTATTGCTTTTCATCATGAATAGGTAACGGTTGTTCTTTTCAATATTTCATCAACCAGAGGCGTTCTTCGCATCGCAGGAGGAGTCTAACGATGTTTTGTGGGCCAACTTCAAAAGAAATATAAGGACGGCACGACACATTTGAGCCTCGACGAAGCCGTGCTTAATTGGGCCAGTAGGAATGCTGGTATGAAAACGAAACATCACGATCATTAATATCTTTTGTACGGCTAACCTTCGTCCAAACTGAAAGCATTTTTTGCGTTTGAAAATCGCACTCTCAGCCTTTAAAAAAGAACGCGAAATTCTGTTCACTGTCCCCTTTTTCGTATACAGTTAGCATGAGGAGAACGTTCATGTAAGGGGCTGTTTTGCAGTTAATTTATTGAACACCATTGGTCAGTTTCTACAAGAAGGCCAAGAAATGCACAAGGAAGTGTGTGGACCCCATCTGACAGGCAACAATCAAATTGCATGTAAACATGACTATCTTTCAAATAGATACAAATTTAGCTTAGTCATTTGTCTAAATTGGAAACAGAGCTGTAAGTGCAAGTTCTGGACATTCGCAATATAAAAACAAGCCTACGTTTACACTGTATGAATCATGTGACATTATTTATCGTGTGATATTTCCCCTATAACTATTAGTTGGCTCAAAGGGTTTCCTTTCCCATTCAAGTTTTGTGGCGCGCATACGTTCGATTCGTTTAGAAAATATCTACTTTCATGGAACATACAAAAGTTTGAGGTATACTTTCCATACAGTACGAGATACAGATCTTTGATGAGAGAACAACCGAAGTACATAAATCTCCGCTTTGCAGGCGCTAAACTATACGTAAGATAAATGAAGTCAAACAAGGGTTTTCTTGTTTAAAAGCAGTGCTTATTAACCTACATCAAATAACTCAACCCACGAAAGACATTGACCCGCTTTTGGCTGCAACGGTTTAAAATTATGCGAAAGTAATTAACACCTCTTAAGAAAAAGGCATTTCAGCGGTGAAGAACTGGCCCATGCTTTAAAGAGCTGCGTCGTTTCTAAGCTGCATCTTAACGAAAGGGCAGCAAAGGTAGAAGCACACAGCATACCAAGAAAGCACAATGTTCCTCAAGAAACCCCAATTTACTTGGTCACTTTTTCCGAAAAACCTTGTCAATACATGAAATTCCCCTAACAGAGTTTTGATCGGTAAGTTCGTTAAAGGTTGGCTTGGTGGGATTTATCCTAACTTCTCGCCGTCTAGTTGAAACTCGTCCTATGACGTGTGGCATATCAGTCATCAGTTTAAATCGGATAGTAGGCATTAGAAAACAACTTTCGTAAATAATTTGTATCATCTACATGAAAGTCGAAAATGTGGTAACAAGCGTATAAAAACAAGGGATATGCATAAAAACAAAAACGGAATCACTAATGATTCCTTAAAATACAACACCAACCTGAGTAGACTTAGCCCTGTAAACCACTAATCTTATATACCGGTGATAAATATTTTCTGTCACATTTTAACTTCTCTCACGACTGCAAAATCATAGTGCACGTATTTACTTCTACGCTACATACTCAATCCATGTGTATCGAGGGAGGAATGCGTACATAAAAGATTATTCTGCTTCCTATTCAGCATCGGTGTCTACAAAGCACGCGAGTTGAAGCAAGAAACAATTATGAGTCCTGAACAGACGGTGAAATAATGGCGACTTCGGAGACGGTCAGAAGAAAACTAGCTGTGAATTCCGGTCTTGCGTCTTTCGAACTCATGCTCTGTTGAAAATACCATTCCAAAACGTTAGTCATACCCAAAGGATATTCGCTTAGAAGACCCATATTTGATGCTTCGCGGCATAATCAACACCAATGAACCGAGATACCCTAGCGTCGGATGCCTTAAAAAGAAAGAAAGGATGAAGGAGAAGAAGAAAAAAGAAAAAAAAGTGAAAGGTGGGTGAGCAGGTCGGTGAAACCGATTTTGACTTCTGATCAGTAGGGAAAGTCCCTTCGCCAACCCAGGGTCAGGCAGTTTTCCAGCCAGACAACTCCCGCTTGATAGGCTGGAAAAACCAAACTTTTTTGACTGTCGGACTTACGTGATCGTCTTCCATGGCAGCACAGCCCAGCTGACGGCACCAAGCACGCAGCATCTTCACAAACCGGTCAATTACGTTGCCTCCGTTCAGACTGGCGGCTACCACCACGCGCTCGTCGGGAGAAAAGTAAGGCCATTCAGAGATGTGGCCCATCGAGAGATGACGACTGTAGATGGTTTCTGCTGTATCGCAGTGGTTATGCGCATTTGTGGGGCTGAACTGCTTCGGCAGCATGAAGGCGATTTGAGCAGAAGTACTCAGGTTGCACGCTAGAGCACAAGGAGAGATTACAATAGTGTTTTTAAAGAATTGGTCTAATGTTGCTTTTTAATATCATCAAGACATAACCACCAACGTGGAGTAAATCGACTTTAATTAAGGTCTATAGGCGCAAACCGAAATATTTGGGCCGACGTCCATCAGCTGCAGTGGAATAACCGAGTAATATTCATCAAACTGCCAACAGGTAGCTAGTAGTATATACTTGGGCTGCAAGAAACCATACAGGTATTAGAACTACTAATTGTACGGCTGGTGTGGTGTCCTATAACACCAGAAACCATTTTACGGCTGAATGCACGAGTGTAAACTACGTAGACTGTCGATGGTCTTGTAGCAAACGTACGAAAATTTACTGGAGGTACTGAGATAATAGGCTAAGCTGCACCTTTGAGAAATAACAGGACAAATCTATGTATGGATGGAGATCACGGATGAAACTTCTTCCAACCGAATTTCACATCAACTCATAGTTACATACTGGGTTGCGGGATACCATACTAACAGCAAAGACAATACCTAAAAGCTCAGACACACTTATTTCGCGGATTTACTGCCCCTGCATGGCGCGGCTGCGAGGAGTTCGGCTCGTCAGTGGTTCCTCGAGCATTCCCCGTGTGCTTTCTGATGCTCCAGTTTAGAAATTTTAGCTTTTTAATTCCCTCAGAAACTAACTGTTACCTTGAAGAGAATCAGTTTGAATTAAAATCTATAGAAGTAGACCGAAATTTGATGCATGAATACTTTGACCACTATCCATCAGCCACATATCCAGAAGTCTCCTGGTAACCACGTGTCCGTGGATATTAAGTTCTACTCAGTCGTCCTTGAGGGCCCCAAATAGGTGCTCCAAGAGGGAAAAGGAAGCTAAATAAAATAGTCAAGGTAGATCGGCGCAAACTATTTCCGGCTGTAACCGAAAGAACGAAAGACGATAATCTATCTGGTAGACTAACTTGTTAATTCACAAAATGAACCCCAACTTGAGTTCTAGGTCTTTCTGAACCATGGTAGATGTTTTTCTGCCTACCAGATACACGTTTGAGGGAGGCATCCAATGCAGTCGCCCGTAGGGCTTGTTTGTAACATCTCCATATTTCCCGTTGACAGTTATTCATTGACTGTTCGCGAACAGCAGCTGTACCGTCTCAACTCTCACGGGTTGTTGTGCAAGCACATTTAACATTCGTCAGGGCGATTTTTGAAGATACACGATTGTCATTTACATAGATGCTACCAAAAATCACGCACTGTGAAATTCTCAGCAAAACTTCAAGGAAAGTCTTGTGGGCACATGCGGCAGGGGGGAGAGGGGCAACGAACAGCCCGCGAGGAAACAATTTTATCCATAGACACAGCTTAGATGAGCAAAATCCGCGTGGCGCCAGCAATTCCCCTACCCCCAATGCTGAATTCGAGTCTTTTAAAGGTTCAGTTGGTAAAGTCCCGTCCTCCGCATTCGCAATATTTCCTTAAGTGACCACACCAGAGCCTGGGATTGCAGTTTGTTTGACACACCGCATCACGGTTACGAAACCCCTGCAGCCAACGGCGAGCGAACCGGAGTTCCAGTCGGGAGTTTGACGTCGGACTATGTATATCACAAATGGCCATTCCAGGCCTGTAATCGCTTTGTTAGTAAGAAAGGGGAGTTTTACCAAAAAATACTACGCCCACCTTCCTCCCGGGTTTCCCGAGGATCTCTTGATTGCTGCTGTCATGCTGGATAGCACATGCCTTCCTCGGACCGTTATTAAGAAGGCACGAAGAGAGGTTACGCGCGAGAGGTCGACGATCATGCCCAGTAGCCCTGCCATTCAACTATCAGCATGAGTAAATAAATGGGCGGCTGCGTGTTTACCAACTTTCGTCAGTTTTTTCCTTAAGCAGCAAACGACAAAAGGTAATTAAGTGCCTTTTAATGAAACGCCCCTAATGCTATCCAGTAGGGACGGTTACGTAATAGTGGTTGTGGGACGTTGTACCCGGATAATTCCTGAGGTGCAATCTGTTGGCTCTCCGACGGGCATTTTAATGATGTCTGATTTGTTCATCACGGGATGAAACCAAGATTTAAGCATAGAACCGATTCTCGGACTTTACGATAGTTACGCTGTATTTCATAAAACAAAAGCACAGGGTAGTTATACTGCTGCTAAAAATATTACAATTTACGTATTTTTGACACGGCGTTTTAAGTAAGCGTAAGGTCAAAAACGTGATCATTTGAGAACATGACATAAAATACGTAACACTGGGTCTATTAACAGTCCTTTTCATTCGAGCACAGAGGGTGTATTTGCTTTCTTTGGACAGAAATTAGTTAGCATTCAGAGTCAGAAAATCTATACGTAATACACAAATTAAATAGGAACCATGGACGTAATCAAACAATTCAAGCTCGAGAAGAAGACACTGCCACATGCAAAAACATTGTGGACATTATCCGTCCGTTCGAACTTTCAAGAAGAACAATCAAATATCTATAAGCATAGATTCTCGCTGAAAGGGATCCACACCATGAAAAAAGATTTTCGCGAACGGTTTTGACATCCAAAAGACCCACTGCCACGGCTAGAAACGTCTGGAGTCGTTTATCGGATCTGGTGCAGTTGCGGACAAAGCATCTACGTCGGAGAAACCGGAAGACAGCTCCGAACGAAAATGGTCGAACACGCTGTAGGGGTGCTGAGAAATAACGCCAGCTCTCAAGTTGCGGCTCATTCCACGAGTTCCGGCCACAGATTCAAATTCGACGAGGCCGAAATTCTCGCAAGAGGTGACAACTGCGTGAGCCGGGAGCTACTTGCATCATGGTTTACTGGCCCCCAGTCCATTAACAAGTACAATGATATTAACCTTCCATACTCGGTGCTGAAACTTCGCCTAGGCGGAATAATTAACCACGCGGGGAGCGCACAAGTGAACACTCTTCCCAACTCCAGGTCGGTGGATCCGATGGTCGAGCAATCACCACACCGACATCCGACGCACGTGATGAAATTGCAGCAATTAACGGCGCGAATGTCGGCCATCAAACAATTAGCACACCAAGTTCAACGATCCCCGGGGCGTGGGGGACGTGAATGTTCATAGGTATGCGGAAGCATGGCAACTGCATCCTATAAGTACTGCAGCCCCTTGTGCATGAACCACCCGTATCTGCTTTTGTCTCTGATGATGGGTTCGAGCAGGAATCCAAGACGTCAGACTAAAAAACCTCTTGTCCCAGCGATCGTGTCTCCTTCTTCAAGGCTTTGACAACTGTCAACTAGAATGCTTCATGCAAGCAATTATGGAAAAGCTTTGCGAAATCAGGTAGTGTTCAATCTGTTGAGTTGAACACCTGATTTTACCTTAGCGTCTCGGACGAGTCCTTCGTCAAATGTGGCCTTCAAAACCCAATGAAAACTATATCAAACAAGGTGGAATTAATTTCCAAAAGTATCTCAACTCACTGCTAGTACGCCAAGCAGTACAGCAATGCATGTGTTCTTGTTAGTCTCGCGAAAGCGCAAAGTGGGGTCTGATCGTCCCGGTTTTTGCTTTGCCTCTTCAAGACGGATCACCAGCCGGTATTCGACTACCGCATGCTGGCTCATTCCTGATATATATGACCTCATCAGCCAGCTATGCCGGCAGCAAAATTAAAATTGCTGATATTTTCGGTCTGGTGTTGGTGACAAGGGTACAGAGTTCACGAACACACATATGATAGATAGCCTGGTGATCACTCAGATTAGCATTCAAAAGTCAGACCACTGCAGCATGCTGTGACTGGCTACTGGAGGCAGACAAGCCGGAAATGGCCATTACATTGTTACTTTCTCCGCCTCACAACTCCCATTTGGACACGTGTGACTGCCCGTTTTTAAACAAATTAATTGCTTCACACTGCGACCAGAGGCCTCATTTAATTTAGAGGGTTAAATGAAAAAATATATTAAAGTTCCGTCTGATAACTAGGCCTAATCATCAATGTCAAACGATTTCTCGTGCTACAAGCCTTTCTACAGAAATTCCTACATAAACTCGGGCAGAATGATACATTAGGCGAATGAATTCGCCATTCGTATGCAGTGTCGGCAAGGAATCTGAGACAAGAAAGGGGGCACAGTCGCGTCTTCACTGGGCTAAATCTTCGTGTTGGTAGATAGGGGCTCTGAAGAATTTAAATATTTTGTTGTATATCTTCGGCAACAGCTTAATAATAAAGCGAAAAATTAGGGCGCAATAACGCTGAATCGGTGTGCACTGAGAGAATCCGCGAATGTCTACATTCAACAGCAGACGCCTCCGTTGAATAACGCTACATAACTTATTGATGGATTGAATAACGGTAGACTAAAAATTAGCACGCTATATGATGGCAGCGTGAAGCGCACTGCTGAAGTCAAGTGGTAAGTCATTTTTTGAAAGTCTATACGAACGGACAATACGGCAAGCTCCTTTTGAATAGTTGTACTCAGACGTTAGGGAGATTCCCAGTAGGCAGTCTTATATTTAAAAAAAGGCTCAGATATTTGATGGGTTTAAAAAATAAAGTTTGAGTTCCGTGTGTCCAAAGCGATTTACTATGAGAAATACAGAAAATGTGATAACTGTCTAGGCGGGTTTGCATCCGTGCCGGAACTTGTAAACAAGGAATCAAAAGAGTTATACATCCTGGTACCCAGAGCCAACTGCTCAAATTTAGTTCCAATACTATTACAAGTGCAGCATAGTCTGTTCAGTTGGGCGCAGTTTCTTAAAAACATCATCAATAATGCATATTTATCATACCGCTCTTTGAAGGTAAGCACCTTTCCATTCCTGCTGAATGACATATAAAATATATTTAACACTTCAGTTGCACTGCAGCCGCTGTAAATGTGGCCACAACGGACTGGACAGCATATACTAATAAAGCAAATTATTTGAAGATCACGCTTGCGTGGTTTCGATCAATGCCACTACCAAGGTATCCCTCTAGACGAATGCGTGTCCTCGGCTCACTAGACCGATACGCCATGATACCCTGGTGAGTGTTAATCGACATATCGGCTCATAGTATCTAAACACTTCTCGGAGAGCACTGGAGCGGAGAGAGCGGGAAGAAAGAGCGGGTGAGCTTGGCGCGGAGCATGTCCTCCTTCACGCGCATGTCTCCACAGCACCGTTCCGAGTGTATTGGTAGTTCTCGTCGCTGGCAATAAATAAACTGCCATCATCTCATGCCAACACTGGAGTTTCTCATCGTAAAAGACTAAACGACCACAGAACACCATAATTCCAAATAACATTTTACTAATTAAATTATCCTCTTTGCTTCGTAGCTGGTTGGTTAGTATGAAGTCGGGAGCCTACATCCCTTAAACTCTTTAAAAATCTGAGTCGAAGCTTGAAATCGCCATATTCGGACAGCATTTAGAATAATAGAAGCGTTGCAAGAAGCCAGCTTTCGAGAATACAGAACGGCCTGCACATTGGATTTTATACGAACACATGCGAGCAAACTTGTGACATTTTAACAAGGTTGAACCAAAGGTGTTATTGGCAAGGGTATGGCTTATGGCCGGGGCTACTTACACTGGGGAGCACTTTTGTTGGCAGAAATAGTTGAATGTTTTAAGAACTTTCTGGTATCACAAATTTTTCATCCTCTATATTGCAACCGATTGAAGAAGGCACTATTTCTGACATCTAACATGAATAGGAAATAAACTTAATGCTACTTTGCAGGCATTGTCAAAAAGGTATTGCATTGCTGTATTTTTACTCCAATGACTACCTTAAAGCATCTTAACCGCCTTTACGCAACAGAGCCAACGAGGTCTTTTTATTTCTTTACAGTAGATGTGCTAACTCATTAAATGTCAACCAAAATTTCGAAATGCGTTCTCGTCTCGAAAAGATAAATTAAGACGTGCTGTAAAACTAATCATGATGCAGCATAAATCTATAATGATCCAGTTAACTCACGGTGTCGGCATTCGAAAGAACTTATTTTCGGCTGCATGCAAAATCTATACTCTGCAAAAAAACGACTACTTAATTAGTATGCAATTTTCTCATTGATTTTCGATGCCCTTGAACATTCAATTATAGTTCATGGAAGACATGCATAAAAATATTCATTCCTTTACTTATTCGGTAGAAAATTACGTCTTCTTCCAATTTCATACTCAAAAGAAGAGTATGATTCGGTTTCAAAAAGTTTCTAATTATGAGATTTTTTTAATACCTTTAAATGGCCGTTCACGAAACGTCATGTGTCTACATTTACTAATGTGGCTTATAAAGTTAACAATATTGCTCAAATCCACTGCTTAATTTTATGAACCTCATATGGTCTCCTCTTACCACCGTAGAGAAATGCATGGTTTTCCGTACACGGAAAATATACAGTGTGTAGTTTTGAAACTCTGAATGCAAGCGTAACAGCAGGTCGGGTTCAAAATTATTCGGGAATTAAAAAGGTTTTTAAAACCGATTTATACTCTTCCTTTGAGTATAAAATTGGAAGAAGACGTGATTTTCTACCGAATAAGTAAAAGAATGAATATTTTATCCATTTGTTTCCATGAAATATAATTTTTTTTCAAGGGCATCGAAAATCAATGAGAAAATTCCATGCCAATTAGGTAGTCATTTTTTTGCAGAGTACATCTTGTATACAGCCGAAGATAAGTTCTTTCGAAGGCCGACACCCTTATGTAACTGGATCATTATAGATTTATGCTGCATCCTGATTAGTTTTACAACACTGCTTGATTTATCTTTTCGAAACGAGAACGCATTTCGAAATTTTGGTTGACATTTCATGAGTTAGCAAATCTACTGTATTTGGCACGTACAAATAGATATCGTCAGTTAATTTCTTCTAGCACAATTGCCTCCCGGAGCATGTACTCATGGCCATAGACCACACCCATTGTGTATGATTTATTATATGCGGCATCCTTTTAGTAACCTGATTTCCTAACTCCGGACCACGGTAATTTCACGTGCAAGCATAGTCCCGTTATAACTTATCTATGCTAGTCAATATTCTGGTTTCAAGGACGCATTCGCGGTTGGGGACAAGTAAATAAGTGTGCGCTTTCTTATTGCAGGTGGCATACACTAAGTTCCAGTGCGGTACCTGTTAACGTGTCTTAACTTTAACCCTAACCCCATTATCAACGCTAACTTTCCAAGTCATAATACTCACTCTAACCCCCCCTTCCTTAGGGATTTAGCGAAAGACCACCTGCAATGAGGAGTTACGTATTCCCGTGCCTAAATTAATTCGAATCAAATCAGAAACATTTATAATAATAATTTAAATTAGACTACCTGGGTGACTATTAATTTCTCCGTCTTCCCATTGACCAGCTTCCAATCTGGAGCACTGGAGCGGATGCCGTGCTTCATATGATATAAAACAAACCGCTATTTGAAAGGACACAGCATTTGCCCAGATCTTGAGATAGGATGTTCAAATCTCACAATAGATGGATAAAAACTGTACAGCCGCAAAGTACTAAAGACAATGACTACGAATTGGTTGGCTGAGGTGGCCCCTTTACTCAAAGCAAGTCCGCTGTACAAAACATATCAGCATAAACGCGCATGCTTTTAGCAAACAAAAACCGTTTTGACCAGGCAATCTACTACAAAACAGAAAAAAATAAATGAACGCCACCCAGACTTAGGTTGTGGCGTTTGATCTTTTGCGGTGCTCCTTTGAAGCGGCATCCGGGGCGTGTTTGATGGCTACTTAAGCATAAGGAGGAGTATAGCATTGTCCAGGTGGTGGAAATTCAAACGGACTGTTCACAATTACTTTCACCCTCTCACTTAAGTGCAGGGAATAACTTTTGGACGGAGACTTCATTGCATCATCCTCTCTATTTTGCAAACGTACCGGACAGTTCAGATAGTATAGAACAAATGGGAGAATTAAAGTCTGCTGAAAAGATTGCGCCTTAAAATCGGTTGTTCATTTTCAGGCTTTTTTGACCGGCGAAAGACTTATGGAGAAGTCCACACTCAAATGACCATTTTCTGTAGAAGACACTCTAAAAATTCAATACTGTCTGCCCAATCAGGCTGTCCAGGCCAAAAGGCGCGTTTGTCCTGGTAAGTGAATCCGTCCAATCTTCAGGAGCTTTACTTGTAAGTCCTCCCTAATCGCATGCTCTAACGTTTAGTCATATACCATGCACATTTTTGTGGTTCTCGTTAAATAAGGCGCACCACGATATTCCCAATATAAATCTGAGATGCTTCGTTTGCCTTAGGTTTGACTGGCAAAAAAATAGCAGGCGTAACCTAACGGCCGAATGCTGCACTGCAAACAAAAGAGTCGGTATTTAATTTTTGGGTAGGACATGGGAATAGGTAGCCCTCCCGTATTGCAGCTGGCCTGACGCCAAATTCTAAGGGGGGGGGGGGTGGGGGGGGGTTAGGACTATGATTAAATTCGTCGCTAGGATGCTGGGATAGGCACCCCTAGAATCGGTTGCAGAGCCGTATGTCATATGGTGCGTAACCGAACCCCAGCAGGCTACATCGACAATTCTGCTATCGCTTCCAGTCACGCGTGGGCGTGTGAATGCGTTTCATTTGGTTTAGTCGTCTTTTGGGCTGTCGCATGTCAGTGGTGCACCACCTGTGGGTCCGGCTGTTGCAATTTCATGGACGCATAAACCCTGGATCGTCGTCGTCGCGGCCTTCCAGCTGGATCAGGGTGCCTGCGCACAGGGACGCTCCGACCTAGGCAACCTTTCTTCTAAACGCAGAGCACTCGTCCAAGCAATGCGAAAAATAGCCCGTCTACGTAAAATGACTTCATGCTAGGCCGAGAGTGTTGCACTGGGGACTGAGATCCAACACCTTCCAAGGTCTGCAGGAGGTTCTCTGTCGCGCGGCTCGCATAACCTGCAACCGAGCACTTCTCTGTGGTCTTCGAAGGGCATGAGGCCAGCTTACTCAGGACCACGGTTTCAACGAGGACTCAGCGTTCCTCTTACTAGAGTTACTCAAAAGCGAGGCCTACGCAGCAGACTTCTTTTGGGAGCGGGTCCTTCTGCGAGGCCAGCAAGTCCTGCTGAACACGTAGTGGTGACGTCCAAAAGAGATCGGAGTGTTATCCGATCAGAGTAGTCGGGCAGAGATGACGCCATTGCGTTTTCCTCTCAGCGCAAAAGTTTATTGTCTACACTATCAGAACGACCCTTCTGCGGAGGTATCGCCACGAGTTCTCGTTGACAAGGAGGTCAAGTACGACTCTACAAGGACACTATAAAGACCTTCCTTGAAGCGCCTGCAGATCAACTCGGCCAACTGGGATGACCTCGCCAAGAGCCGATGGGCTTGGAGGAGGACATTGAAGACCGGCGCAGCGATCTACGAAGACAATTGCGCAAGCGCCACCAAAGGCAAACGTGAAGCTCCCAAATTTCAACTGCCCCTACCTCGCAACGCCAACGCTCAACTGCCTTTGATCCGCCCACGGTGTCAGCGAACATTCTGGATACAAATCGTTCTTGTTGTACATCTCTGGACCAACTACAGCATTCGGACAACACCAATTGATGCCTCCCCATTCACCTATGCCCCGCCCCCGTGTTCACAAACAACGCTAACGGTACTCCCGATCTCCCGTAGCTATCCTCCAACAGCGTCCCCGCCTCAAAATGTGCTACGACGGCTTCTGCCTCCACCACCAGTGCGAACACTCATAACGTACCATCAAACATCAACTTCGCCGTCAACACGAGTGGTGTGGACTTGGTCCCAACTTTGTAGAAGGAGACACGATCGCTGGGCCAAGAGCTTGATTAGCCTGACGTTTCGGATTCCTGCTCGAACCTCATCATCTGCTTTTGTCTCTGATGATGGGTTCGAGCAGGAACCCGAAACATCAGTCTAATAAAGCTCTTGTCCCAGCGATCGTGTCTCTTTCGTCTAGATTGATTTCTGGGACTTGTCTCCTGGCTTCTATTGATTCCAACCTGTCCACACTGCCACTGCAGCTTCACCTCGCGCATCGGCCCGGTAGGTCACTTGCAAGTCCATCTCATGGAGGCTGATCAACCATTGTCTGGGGCACCCAAATACACCAGCCGCATCCGCCTCCGCTGTCCGCATTGCCCACGCACATTCATGCACCGAATGGGCTTAGCCGGTCACATGCTTATCCACGACAGCGGAATTCATCGCCGTATCGACCCACATAGGGCACCTTCTACACCCACTATCTCTAGCCCAATCAACGCCGCACCGCCCAACGAACCTACCCCAGCAGCTCCTCCTCCTCCGCCACCACCATCAACATCAAAGAGACGACCTCTGGCGCTCCCGACCTATCCTGCCCAAACTGTCCCCCCACCTCCACCTTACAAATCGGCCTGGTCGATCACTTGCGAATCCATCGCATAGGGACTGGCAACTCAGTGCCTGGTGCACCCACATTCACTCATCGCGTTCGTCACAACTGCCCTTGCAGGTTCACCCACGGCATGGGCCTATCAGGACACATGCGCATTCACAAAAACCTGCGGTAGGCCACCGCCGGCTAAACTACATCGTTACACCACCCTCCGCCTACATCACGCAACATCATCATCTAGCACAAGCATCCAATTGCAACCTCCCACGCAAGCGTCTCGGCTCTGTCTCCATGCTGTTTGTTTGCTGCACGTGTGATTTGAGGCTGAGGCTATCACGCGCGTCAAGCGTCGTGGCTTGGAAGACTGCCGACTGACGCACCAACTCAATCCACGCAGTCTGCCCAGTCATGTGTGGAGTGGCGGACTGGTAGGCTGAGAGTCAGGCTGCAACGGCTCCTTCTTAATGTGACGTGACCTCTGGCAGTCTCACGCATATGAGGAGTATACCGCCCACCCTCTGATGTGTGACATCCTTGTGCCTGTGTTTATGGGGACAGGTCGTGCATGTAGCGCGCGCAGACGTGGCCAATAGATATGCCAGCTATTGCGCCCACTAACCGCACCAGATGACCGGCCAGCTCAGACAGCGGCCAGGACCTGGGACTAAGAAGGGAGACTGAGGTCGACGACTTAGAGCATTTTCCTCACTATAAACAATCCCACGTACAGTAGGTGGGCTAACTCATGCAATGTCAAGCACTATTCTGAAACGCGTTTTCGTTTCGGAATGATTAATTAAGTAGGGTTGTAAAATTAATCAGCCTGCAGTATAATTCTATAATAATTGAGTTACCTCAGGATGTTGGCTTTCGAACGAACATAGTTTCGGTTGCGTACAAAAACGATGCTCTGTAAATAATGCCTACTTAAGAAGCGTGGATTTTTCTCGTTGATTTCCGATGACCCTAAAAATCCAGTGTTATTTTATAGAAAGCACGCATAAGATATTCCTTCATTCGCTTATTCGGTAGAAAATTACATCTTCTTCCATGTTTCTGCTCGAAACAAGGGTATTCCTTAGTTTTCAAAAACTATTCTAATTGCCAAATAATTTTGAACCCGACCTTGCATCCAGGGTTTCCAAACTATAAGCCATGTTTTTTCCGCGTACGGAAAACCACGTATTTCTCTAGGGTATTGAGAGGAGCCCACGTGGGGTTCAAAGAATTTAACATTTGATTCATGTTGTTAACTTTACAAGCCACATTGGTAAATGCAGAGACATGACGTCTTATGAACGGCCATTTCACGGTATTTAAAAGTCTCACAATTGGAAACTTTTTAAAACCAAATTATGTCGCTCCTTTTAGTTTAAAATTGAAAGAAGACGTAATTTTCTACCGAAAAAGCGAAAGAAGGAATTTTTTATTCATCTTTTCTATTAAATATAATTGGACTTTTAGGGGCATCGAAAATCAACGAGAAAAATGCATGCTACTTAAGTAGTCATTTTTCACAGTAGCATTTTTGCATGCAATGGACGTTCCTCCTAAAGCCAGCATACTGAGGTATGTGAATTATCATAGAATTATACTGCAGACTGATTAGTTTTACAACATCACTTTATTAATCTTTTCAAAACGAAAACGCATTTCGGAACTTCAGCTGACATTGTATGAGTAAGCCCGCCTGCTGTAACTTGATAGGCTGTCAACTGACGGGAAACATGGGCCTCGAAGTCGAACCAGGAGTGACCGACAGGCATTGTAAGAGCCAGGCTGTAATGGATAGCCTTTATGGCGCCCTTATGACACCGGACCCAGGTAAGAGAGAAGAGAGTGCGGTAGGCGCTACGCAAGCCCGCCATCACTATAAAATAAATCACGCTCAAATCACCCCACCTGCTCTGTCCCTGCCATGGAACACACGGTGAACACCGCCAGCAACGACGTCGAACTGTCATACCTAACCCCGTGTCTTGTCTGATGCCGTTTATTAAATAAAAGAGGAAAAGACTCCAGGCAGAGTAAGGAGATCAGACGCCGGCGGTCGATGATTGGTCTACATGCCTTACAACTGTCGCTTGTTCTGTTGTTGCTACTACCTCGGACGATGGACTCCTGTACGAATCTGAAGGCTCAGGACAATAAACAAAGTGTTCCGGGCTAGATCGCAGTTGGTAGTCAAGTAGCAGACGGCGACCTTAACTCTAATCCTAACATTAACCCCAACCCTAAATCTAACCTCAACCTTAAACTTCGACCCTTAACCCTAACGGCAAACCTAACCAAAATCGTAAATGTAACCGTAGCCCTTAGACATAGCCATAACTGAAAAACCCAACCGTAGTACTGAAACCTAATCGCACAATCAAACCCTAACCCTAACTGAAAACCCAAGCCGGAAGGCATAACCCTAACCCGAAAATCGGAAACCATTAACTGGTACCCTAATCCTAACCTCAAACGTAAAACGGAAGCCAAATAGGGCCGGTGCGATTATGGAACCCCACAAAATAGCCCCAGTAAACAAACCCCTCGCCACCTGTAATACGGACCTGGCTACCGACTGCGATCTAGCCGTGTTTTCCGGAGCTCGGCTCTTCTTCTTCACTTATGGAGAGGGTTATTTTTGATTTTTCGAATCTATTTGGTTGGAGACAGTACACAAGCGGGACAACCACTTACCCCGTCGGTCAAAGAGGGTGGGGACAGTAGAGACCGCGGTGGGTCGCGGGTCATATCCCCAGTCGAATTTGACTAGCTAAATGTCAAGACAAAGTGCATCAAGACGTGCTCACACGATAGAAACCACATAGAAGACGAAGATGCGATCACTGGAACAAGGCATTTATCGGCCGGACATTTCGGATTCTTATTCGAATCCATCATCAGAGACATTCGCAGATAAGGGTAGTGGTGACACAAGGAGTGCAGTATTTATAGCACGTGGCCGCCGTGGGACCATATGCGTACTGTAATTAACAGCCCTCGCAATCACCGCTGGGGTCCTAATTGATGCGGTGCTGGCTTGTCAGTCCGAGTGAGAATCCGAAACGTCAGGCCGATAAATGTCTTGTTTCAGTGATCGCATCTTCGTCTTCTGAACTGCTACCTGGAACTCGCCTGTTCGCTTCTATCAACCGAAACCACAAAACAAGGTTCTTTCTGGTAGGCGACCTGCGGTTCGCTGTTTCACCCGCTTATCCATATGGATTTTGGGCGCGAAACGTTTCAACTGACTTGTGATTGGAGGGAGGCTGTCCTTCGACAAGCCCATGCCCTATGTACAGCTCCTGGCCAAATACAGTTAGCCGATAAACCTCTCAAACAGGCCTCCTGTCAACACAGAGTCGACCAGGCAAAGGCTTCTCCGACGTATTCGACGAATGACATGGTTGTTCATGTAAGATTAACACCTCCAGCTACAAATATCGCATGTAGAGAGTTCAAACGATAGGACGAGGTGACTGACACCGCATTTGAGAATACCGCTACAAAACGCTAGAACAAGGGTGCAAACTGGTCGGTGATGGGTAGGGCTCTAGAGACCGCTCAAGCCCTAGAAACTGATTTACCTGTTCTACACGACCACTCGCCGAAACGCCCTCCGGTCTTCTTGACTGTCTTGACAGCTGGTCCAGGTGGGGGAGGAGGAGGGAGTGTGATAGATGCTGTGCAAGTCTACGTTCCCTATAAACGAAACCATGCACAAGTCGACATTTCTGCTTCACTTTGTCTGTGGAGCACACGGTGGACATCTGTCGTTCTGAGATTGGTAAGAGACGGCTCTGGCACATGTGGAATACTCCCACAGTTGTGCGGTTTTGGCCGCTGGTTCCTCTCCTATTGACAACTCGGTGCGAAGTTGCATCCCCGAAAATTTCGGACATTTTATTAGTCAGGTTGAGAGCGAATTTATTGCTTCCCCTGCAATCCCCGTCCATGTTGACTCCGCCGCTGTGATAACCAACGGCAAAAGACTGACGCGTAGTACCTCCAAACTTGACGTACTACCTGCTGAACGACAATTACCAATGGCCCGGAATCCGACCACATGGCTACTAAAGCCAAGTGGACTACTTCTGCCTCATCAAGTCTCAAACAAATTTCGTGCAGCATGGCTCCGGTCGCCCTCACTGCTTCCTTCGGTTGAGTTCTTCGTCAACCAGTCAAAAGACCTCCTTCAACATCAGGTTACCTCGCTGCTCATGTCACACTATGAAGTCAGTATACTACTAAGGGGAAATAAATGACGTTGAAGGAGTCTGAAGTCGACATGGAAATACTGATTCAGCCTGTTGACAAAGAACGGCCAGCCGTTGTCATCGACAAGGCGGACCATCAAAACTAAGTCCTGGTGTGCCTAATCAGGCAAGATTTCTGCAGAATCAGCGATGTCGTTACGCTGAATTTGTCGCTCACAAAGATGAAAATCCTTCTTGCCCGACAAAAGAAAATAGGGTTACTAACACCAAAAACAGATGCAAGTCGGATGTCCTTTCTGGCTATTTTTCTCGCATAGGAGCACACCCACATACAGGCTTGAGAAATCGTCATCCCAGAATCTGATGTTACTTACCACGGGCTCACAAAAAATTGAACACTCAATAAAAAGATTCCTGGATGGAAAAGATGCGATCTAAAACCCACTGAATTAAACGATGGTGCCGTTTTTTCACGTCAATATAACGGGCCCCTACAGTATAAACACCTCGAGGCGCCGAAGCCCCGTAACGCACGCAATTCCGGCGAGAACAAATAAGGCACAGCCACGGGACATTACCTAACTTCCAAGGGACCACATCAACGGCAGTCCACCGGATTCATCAAACTATGAGCTTGTTTCAGGCGTGATTCTCCAAAAGCTCGAAGGACCTTTGTTCGCACCACTCTTACGAAACCTTTCTCCTCACCGAACGGGACAAGATTGTCTACTGCAGGAAACGACAGTACTCGACGAGGTAGAAAGTGAAATGAAGGACGAATTTCCGTCCATGGATGCCCTTGGCAGCCGTCAGCTAAGCGTCCAGCTGACGATGGCAGGAACCGACCAACACTAACAAATAGCCAGTCTGAACAGCAAGCATCGGACTACAATGCAAGCGAAACTCGCTATAGCACCGCGTTCATCTAATAGGACAAGATAAACCTCCTCCAAAAGCCAATCAGAGCCAACAGCTGCCTACGCACATATTCTGAGATGTACCGAATTCCCCTAAGGAAGCGGAATGAAGAGCGCAGTCCGGTGAAATCCTGGCAGAGCGGTACGTACAATAGGTGGGATAACTCATGAAATGTCAACCGAAATTCCGAAATGCGTTTTCGTTTCGAAAAGATAAATTAAGCATGGTTGTAAAACTAATAATTGGACTGCAAAATGCCATAATAATTCAGTTATCGCGAGACGTCGGCTTTCGAACGAACTTCTCGGTTGCATGCAAAATTTATACTCTGCAGAAAATGACTACGTAATGGCACGACTTTTCCATTGATTTTCGATGCCTTTAAAGATCCAATTATAATTCATGGAAAATAGGCACAAAAATATTTATTCTTTCGCTCATTTGATAACAAGTTACAACTTCTTCCAATTTTATACCCAAGCAAAGGGTGTAATTCGGTTTTAAATGTTTCTACTTATTAGATTTTTTAATACCGTGAAATGGTCTTTCATAAATCGTCATGTCTCTGCATTTACCAATGTGGCTTGTAGAGGTAACAATATGGTTCAAATCCACTGCTTAATTTTACGAACCCCATATGGACTGCCCTTAATACCGTAGAGAAATGGATGATTTTCCATACGCGGAAATTTTACGGCTTGCAGTTTGGGAACCCTGAATGCAAGTGTGACGGCAGGTCGGGTTCATAATTATTCGGGAATTGGAAAAGTTTTATAAAACAAAGTTATACTCTTCCTTCAAGTATAAAATTAAAAGGAGACGTAATTTTCTACTGAATGAGCAAGAGAATGAATATCTGTATGCATATTTTCTATGAAATATAATTGAATCTTTAAGGGCATCGAAAATCAATGAGCAAAATGCATGCTAAGTAAGTAGTCATTCTTAACCGAGTATGGTTTTCGGATGCAGATATAAAGACGTTTACTCGAAAGCCGGCGTCCTGGGGTAACTGAAGTATTATAGAATTATGCTGCAAGACGATTGTTTTTACAACCCTATTTGATTTATCTTTTTGAAACGAAAACGTATTTCGGAATTTATGTTGAGATTTCATGAGTTAATTCACCTACTTCACTTGAAGGGAGTTCCGCGGCCACTGCGGTCAAGCAGCAGTATGTGGGTAGGCGATGGAGCCAAAAGACCTCATACTTGACCAGGATGAGTCAGTCATCGTCTAAGAACTGCAGAGCAGCAGCGAGCGATGTAGGAAAGCTGGCTGACGGCTGTAAACGCGAGTGCTTGAACACCAGTCGGCCATTCGAAAGTTGAGCCTGAATTCCGATGTAGCAAACCATGCCGCTCAGACGGTACACATTTTCCATAATTTTGGGTGTGATCATGCGTCAAGGCGGAAAGAAGAAGCTTGGTGTCCCACGACTGTCTAAACAGCCGCCACATAGACTTGATTTTGCACACCTTCTTGACAGAAGACATAAAAGGCGTGAATCAGGCGCGGCGACTATTATCCCCCGTCAGAAAGGTCAACTGCGGGACGTACCATGCAGTGGGCGTTAGTGACCTAACAATCAGACATTGTGTGCCATGTGATGACAGGTATGCAAGCGACCCCCCCCCCTGGCCCCTGAAAATGGCAGCTGAAGTAACTACTGGAAATGTCAGGCCCAAAGCAAAGCTCTCCTGATTTATGCCCCGCATTCTGTTGACATGTGTCGTATTGTTACTACGCTTTTATACGTTTTACTTTCCTAATCCACCTCACACGCCACAGCATTAGGCTGGTCCGCTTCCTCAGCTGCTATGACTTCATCTATCAGCTCGGAGTGTACATTTTAGTTAGCGTATACTGCCGTGATAGTTGTATGAAGCTACTTTTCACCCCACTCCCTCCGTCACCCTCCCGTCTTCCTGGATAAAGTTGCGCGCAGTGTCAGACTCGACATTTTGCTTTCGTCTTCCACGTTCTACGCCTGCGAGCTGGTCCCTTTACCAAACGCGACACATTGCGAACACGAAGTACCCAGCCGTCTGACGTAATCGTATGCGTGGGCGAATCGTCTCCGTCCGTTCCTGTGGAAATGGTCTGGATCGCCTGTGTTCCGCCCACGGTGATGATTACGTCAACCATTCGCTTTATACGGCTTATATACCTGGGTATTCACAATGTGGCAATCTCACCTCAGTTGACACCGGCCGCAAAAGGCTGGTAGCTGGGACATAAGCAGTTTCTCTAAGTCAAGTTTTGGACGAAGCTTATCTAGGCAAATTCACACCGACCATAAGTTAGCTGCAACTGGTCGCTTGCCGTCATCGTAGGTCACTGGATTAATTGCCGCTTCTCACGCTTACAATGGTGAATCTGCTTAGCGTTAATTTTACTTCTGCTTCTTATCAACTAGTTCCTGGAACTAGTTTTGCCGTCAGAATGGTGGTGAGTGAAGAAAATGCACGTAGGTGCCCTCAAAAATACCTGGATTCCACGGTCTACCGTGCTCCGGTCAAGCCTTTAGTTGGTGGTGTGAAATTTGACGCCAGAGGGCAAGCTCAATTTGCGGTCGTAAGTTGTCATGAGAACAGAGCAATTACCTACTGACAAACGGGCAGTAGTGAGAGATAGGATACCCGGACATGAGTGCTCGGTTAACGGCGAAAGAGGTGAAGCCAACGAATGCTCTCCAAAGAAACTAATTAAATTGCAGTTCCTTTAATTTTTCAACGAGGGAGATACCAGAGGACAAGCATACGACTCTCCGGTCTCTGAAAATGGCCAGCCGAAATCACAACTCAAGACCTCAGACCCCAAAAAAACAGTTATATTTTCGCTGGTCACGAACGCTCGTTTGGCGATCGCTTTCCAGACAGTTGACAAGTAAATTATACTTTTGTCTTTTGGTTTCGGCACTGTTTACGACTTGCTGCCTGCACTGCCAGCTTGTAGAAAGTGTCAACAAACAGTGCACATTTTCCGAAAGCAAAATTTTCTCTTAAAGCCCTTAATGAAAATAATGTGGCAGTGGGTTGTAGATAAAGGGAAGCCCAATTATTCTAGGACTGCGGGATTTTAAATGTCACTTAAACGACCAGTTGAGAAGTACTTACTAAGTGAACTGTTTCTTTAAACAGTAGGCGCAAATATAACCTCGGCAGTTCCTGATACAGAATATTTTAGATCAGTCCAAAGGAGAGCCAGTAATCGTGATTTAATCTAAATCCTCCCTCCCCCTCATCAGAAGCGACAATTCTCTGCAGTGTCAACAGATCGCAGGGGTTTCGCCGGAATCAAGGTGGCCCTTCGATAGACAAGCAAACGTTTATTTTATCAACAGATGTTCACAGGATGCTGGGCAGCCTTGCTTAACTAGTTGGCATTCGCATTTAGTCAGCCCAGAGGAAGCATCTGTTTTCACGCTCGTAACAGCTCTCAGATTGGCCAAACAAGTTTAGTGTTTGTGCTCATGGAGTGTTTTTTACATCGGACTAATATATTTCACCTCTCCTCATTCAGCCATTGTGAACGTGTGAAAGGCCGAGATCCTGCGTATGGGAAATGGAAACTGGATTACTCTTCCCTTTTTGATTATAATCCAACCATACAACTGCAGATGTTCTCTGGGCGCCCGGTGGCGCCGGTGTAAATGAGTATTTTCGTCCATATCTACAGGGGGTGCAGTTGCTCTCTGGACGTCCCCTAAGATTTCTGACTATGCTTTTAACTAGTGAAGATAGCATAAGTGAGATGGATGTTCATATGCAAAGACTATTTTCCGACATCTAATTGGCCGCGTGTTTTTACTGGCTAAAACCTGCACAATTTCTGTGCATCATGAGACAGTCAGATGCCCTAAATTCTTTCATTTAAATGTTGGACACGGCTAATATTCCGCATGTGGTCTTGAGAACTTCATGGGCCTTCAGGTAGTCAGCACAAGCTCTTCCAAACAATTTATTTCACAATTTATTTCATCTCAAGAATGGATAATAAAATTTAAGCCATTGTGATATTTTTTTTAAAACCCACACAAGTAACCTAAATGTGTACATCAATAATATGTCTTAGAAATAAGACAACTTTTCCCTGCTTCTGTAGTCGTCAAAATTTTTTAATCTGTATGGGACCCAGAGGACTGAGGCCAGAATCCAATTGAACAGTTAAATTCCGTGCATCACAACGCTCTCTAGGGGCCCAAACCAATGGCTTAAAACTGGCATAATTCAGGAAATACTAGCTGAAATTCCGCAATGCGTTTTCGATCAGGAAGGACTGCTTCGGTAAGACTGCAATATTGATTATTGTGCAGTTTAGCCCTTCAGATATTTCAGTCGAACCATACCGACAGCATTTGAATGCAAGTCTTACAAGCCGCCTTCATAAACGGCATTTGATTGAAATAACTATTTAAGCAATGTTTATTTTTTTATTTTCGAAGACCTGTAAATTCATCTATATATTATAGTAATGACGTATAAAATACCCATTATTCTATTCATTTCGCGAAAAATAAGGCCAGCCTCAAATTGTATGCTGCAAAAGTATATTTACCAATTTAAACAAAAGGCCGGTCAGGATGTGAATATAAGCCAGAATTGCCGTTTAATTTGCGACCGGACTTTTCAAAGTACAAGCTGTGCAATTTCCATTTGTGAAAAATTACACATTTCTCTAAGCCTGTAAGAAGATGTCATCTAGAGGTCCCAAAATTTAGCACTGGACATGAATCGTGCTGTATGTTCCCTTAAGTGGTCTTGACAAACGGTCAAGTACGTCGGCATTTCACAATTTTAAAAGACCTCGCACTTAAAACTTTTAAAACCAAAACCTGATTATTCAATGAGTTTAAAATTTAACGAAGACTTTATTCTTTACAAAAATATCACACGAATAATTATATGCGTGTGTCCTTCAAAATGCATTTGAATTCACAAGGATGTCGAAAATCACTATGCAAAGTCAAAGTGGGTAGTCATTTTTTGCAACTGTTATGCCCGCAGGCGTCCAGAGAGAAGCACGCTCAAAGACTAGCATTTGGGTTTCTACTGAGTACGAATCAATACAAGAACTCCACCTGTGTGGTCCCTTCTGATCGAAAACACATTTAAGAATTTCGAGGGATAGGCCACCTACTGCACAAGTCTTACTTTTAATCGACGTCATTCCGAGACGGGATATTTCGAAGCCCCTTATGTGTATGTTTACTTATCCCATAACATTCGCATATTTCTCCGAAGTTAACCAATGTCGATATCAGAATTCACTTTTGAAAATTACTCCATGCAGTAGCCTCAAATTCGTAAGGGCTTGTCCTGTATCTTCGGTGGCGCGGTAGTGATAATTGTAATATGAGTAAATTCCAAACGCTGTATAAAATATATACCCTGGGTCGATAATTCAAAAAGCATCGGTTGGTATTTTCTGCAGTTTCCCATAATTACTGAAGTTTCTGGATCGATCCACAAGCTCAGAACAATGGGCTGAAGCCTGAAAGAACGTTATATGCAGGGTGGTCTGGTTATTGCATGCCTTGTAAAGTTTCAACATGTCACATTTAGCAGAAAGTAGACTTCTCATTTTGTTAGTCACTGCTAGACACAACGATGGCAGGCAGGGCTAATAGTGTTTATTACGGAGAAACAGTACTGCAGACTAAGTAATGCAGGTGAAGTAAACAGCCCAGAAGATGCAGTCGCTTTATGAGTAGACCACCAGCGTGACTGCTCATAGTTGACATTTTCTGCTATTTAGAGATGTTGACATGCCCTGCACTCTAGAAGTCAACAAGAGCTGCTTGAACACCATGGACGATAGATTGAGACGACGGCGACGACGACAGCGAAGTTTCTTCAAAACAATTTCTGAACTAAGAATAGACTTTGTCCTGCCGATTGTATCTGCCTGCGAACGAGTGTGAACCTACAGTATGCTGATGTTTTCAGAGATGCAGAAAAATAAAAATAAAACTGGACTGAAATTGGCCTAGATTGCTTGCATGAACGTTATTCTGTCTCCAGCTAGTTGAAAGAACTAGGGGTTAAAGCTGACTGTACTCTGTCATTGTGAGCCCATTTTGAGTTCATCTTCAGGATACAAATAGTTTCTCGAAATTTTCGATGGCATTTTTCTATAAATAGCCAAAAATTGAAAGTAGATAGGGAAGACTAACAAATTAAAGAGGTCTTTAGTTGTGAAGCGCAGTTTTCTTAGCACGGCGGGTAAATTAGCTAACTCGGCAACCTAGCAGCACTTAACAACCTGCAAAGGAACTGGCATTTTCAGACGGATAAACAAAAATGTCTAACTAATATATCGGTGACGTATTTTCCTAGCCATGGCATATTTGTTTGAATGCATGACGTTGTGTTACTTTGAGCATTTAAAAACTTTCACTTTATTCGTTTCTTCGGTTATTTCCGTCCTATAATACTTTCAAATGCAGGGACCATATTTAAATATATTCAAAAACCATCTGGAGCGGAGACCTGTAGAGGTGTTTTAAAATGGAACATTGGCCTGCGCAAAAACGTTGTACGTATGGACAAGGACATATATATAAAATTCTTCCAATCAAAGGGCTTTAGTTCAAAACTTGTGCCATCAAGAGGCATGTATGAATTTCTACTCTTCTTATTGTAGGCCCACAATGATGAAGCGATATGCTAATAAATTATGTAAAGTTAAATATACAGGAGCTATATTTCGGCAGAATAGTTTATATGCTGATTCTTTTAGATAATGTTCAAGTCCCCGAAAATAGAATGAAAGGTCTAGAACCATAAGTAAACAGCTGGCTTAGCTGGTTAACAGTTACTCCCGAGGCTTCTTCTTTGAACTGAATTAACACGAAATAAAATGGTTCACTGCAAAGTAGATTTTTGAAGGTCAATTCGATCTAGCCATTAGGTCAAAATGAAGCAGCTTTATTAAGTAACATTGCACCTTCGCTCGAGCTCCACAAGTTAACGCAACCTTACAATACTAATCTACGCAGAGGATGGATCCTCAACATATCTACCCCGATATCTTCAAGTCGGAGCCTATGGACTTCACTCTTATCATGCGTGAATTTCCTGCAAACTTCACTGATATCCCCACAAATCTCGTTATTATGACGGTAATCGATAAAATTATTCTTTTAAAACGCGACCGTTTCGAGACTGCGGTCCTCCATGGGTTCGAAGTTCACTGTAGCACGCGTTTGGCTACAAGAATGCATTTCAGCCGAGCTCTTCATTGTGAGCTATGAGACTTTCTCTGACAGCAAAAATGAGAACTCGTGGAGTGTGCAAGTAAAAGATTTTCCGAACCGTAGGTGAGAAGATGGACACCATATTTTTGCGTGTCGAGTTCCTGAGAAGTCAATGATTACGACACTATTAGCTCGTGTGGATAACTGCCCAGGTAATTACTAGACAGTTCATTTTCCAACATCATCCTTAGGAACGGGGTTCAACTTTGCATCCCATAAGAACAAATTCTCTGTCTGGAAAGAGTATAAACGTCATACAGACCACGATGCAGTCTGCAGTGAGAACGCATGATGCTAGCTTCTTGACTTGCGAGAACTGGGCGCCTCTTGGATCATCCAACTAAAAAAACAGAAACCTCCCTCATCTTACGCAGCATTAATATTATACCTGGAAAGGGTGGTTACTCTCATTGTCTGCGAAATACGCTGTCAATTATTCATCATGCCGATTACCATAATCGATTAGTAAAATTTGGCAAATGTCGATTCGGAGGCCATCCAAATTAAATACTTTCAGCATTTACTTTCTTCGACTCCAATAAATCGTTCGGTTAGGAGACGTTCAAGATTCACAACAGTATTGCTAACTGGTAGATGTTGCCCGTCGTTAATTAGGACTTCACCTGCAGTCGCCGCCTCACTCATTGGCTGGTTGGCACTCAGAACCTCTTCTATGTCACATTTCAGAGTTCCTTATTACCGTTCAAGGCTTAACGAATCCTAATCGTAAGGCGAAATCAGCAGGAATATTTTTTGTTCAGAACTCGTTTACGGGAAGGATATCAAGTATGTGAGTTAGGAAGCTCCCAAACCGGGACATTATCGCTCTCAAAGACCTATCCGTAAAAGGACGTAAAACGGTGATCTCCTGCAAGTTGTTGATAAGAAATAGAAATTACTGTTGCAACTAGAGTTTGGGCGGCTAACGTTTCTGACTGGCAATTGAACGCGTCCTTAGAGGCGGCCACAGATAGGGTGATGGACGCTCAAAAAATGCAGCATTTATAGTATGGAGTTGCCATGCCGCTACATATGTGCCATAATTCACAGATCTCGCATTCATCGCCGGTGGTCTCAATGGGTACGCTGATGGCCCGCCCGTCCGCATTCGGACCATTTATCACCGCAATCCCGTCACAGGCGTTGACAGCGGCGTGAAGATTCCTCGGCATTTTGGCTTGCTGGTACTTCAATGGGAGCAGAGTGCGCGCGCGTATTCCCCGTGCGGCCACTTATTCCGCCCAGAAAAGCGGCCCAGCTGGTTTTCGATCGGGAATCTACAATGGTAGGGGGCGCTCACCGATCGTTCTTACGGAACTCACTCGTTCTGTTGTGCCTTATGGACTCTCGCTCTCGAGCTCAACCAGCAGCCGCACAACGACGCATGCTATAGGCAGAATGTTATTACCGACAAAGACAAGGGGGACTGGAGTGGTCATTTCTGGCTAATTAGCTGTCTTCAGCCAGCATACCCAACCCGGAATTGTGGAACGCCTGAGGCGCAAACTCGCGACCTGTTAGTTAGAATTCCAATGTCTGTAATCACTGAGCCGACGAGTCGCCATTTCGAGCTCCAGGTGTTCCATAATTCGGTGTTGGGGATGACTGTTTGACGACGGCTAATAAGCCAGAAATGGCCATTCCAGTCTCCCTTGTTTTTGTCGGTAATAACATTCTGCCGGTATAATTATAAAATTTAAACGGTGGAGTGGCGACCACCGATCCCATGTGAGGCATGCGATGCTGGATATTGTGGTCAAACTAAATAGTCTGCCTTCGGACACATCCACGAATATCGGTTATTTGTTAAGAGTTGAGAACACCTATCTCAAATGACCATATACACACACTTCTCACATGCGTTCATGTCCCTGTAGGACATTGACTTAAAAACGGCACTCTCACTACAGTGATAGGCCTTACTGTGCATTACAACAGATCTTACTGGTTTTTGGTTTTTTAGTCTCACAGAAATTAACTGTGAACTTGGGGTAGATCAGTATATTCTAGGTCCTCTGCCTAAATATTCATAAATAAGGATTTCGGTCTGTGCCTATAGACTTAGAATATACTGATCTACTCCAAGTTCGCAGTTATATGCTGAGGAAATTAAAAAGCGACAATTTCTAAATTGGAGGATTTACCAGAAAATACACGGGGCATGCTGGGCGACCCACTGACGAGCCGAACACCTCGCAGCTGTGTCATGCAGCGGCAGAATGTCGGCGGAACACGCATGTATGGGCTTTTGGTTGATACCTGTGCTGCTAGTATGGTATCCATTTACCCTAGAAGTCTTCAGTGGGTTCAGAATGTCAAAAGTAAAAATTAAAAGAAGCAAGTTCCAAAAGTAATTATTATAACGTCTAAAGCAGCAAACTATGGTAGGTGTATATATGGTAGGTATATGTATATGTATACATTGACACACCACTTCATCATTTTATCCGAGGGAAGATAGGGAAAGATCTAAAGTACCAAAAATACATTTTTCTGTGGGTATAGAGTGCCGCAGCAGAAGCCTAATTAATATTCAATGAACACAAGAACAGCCAGTAATATTTTTCGCCTAACTTTCGAGAAGACTACCCCTCAGTTGCTAAGGTGTCTTCTGAAAATCTTTTTGTTGCTGCAGCTAGCTGTCAGACAGAGCCTTACCCATGGTGCCTCCAGAGTCGCTTGAAGCAGAACAGGCCCAAAACGTCAGCATGGACTGAAGTCCATGCTATAGTTTAATCTGAATCACCACCTGAACCTGCGACCAGCCAAGCTGCTTGTCAGAAATGCTTCGAAAGCAGGTATGCACACAGTCAGGGAACTAGGCGCCGGAGCTACACGCTGGCTTAAATATTTCATGCGTAGTTGTGTCGTTCAAATGAACGATCAACTAAATCAAATGTCGTCTTCTGTATCGCACGCGAGCAGAAAATATATTGATTGCAGTAAACCCAATCCCATTTGTGGCCGTAAACCAAGCCTCAGGCAATGTAATCAGGTGCTCGGGCCATGAAAGAAATACTGCAGCAATGGAAGTTAGACGCCAGTCATCTCCCTTATGTCAAGAGATTAACATTATTTAAGAATGAACTATGGCAGACTCAGGAGCTGCTGCTTGTAAAACATAGTCTTGACAAGCAAATTATTTCCTCGCGCAAGTGTGGCGTTCGCTAATCAATCTTGATCAACCTACCCTAATTGGGATGTTGCATGACGACTGCCGATCAGAAGTTGGGACGCTTTGCGAGAAAGACTCGTTGATGACGGGAGATAAGTCCGAAATGGCCACTCCAGTCTTCCTTGTCATTGCCAGTAATAATTTCGGATAGGCTTTATTTTCGATCATAATAGAGGCTTAGGATGTTTTGGAAAGTGTTCAGTTGTCATTTGTACTTCGGGATTGATTAAAATCATTCCCACCAGTACAATCGGGCATACCATTTTAGCGCTCCCAGCCGATATATATTGTTTACGCTGTCTTCTAAAAATTCACCCCCATTCGGCAGATAGAAAAATTTAACACTATTTTTCGAGAACGAACTTCATCCATGCTCTGGAATTGTGCGCCAATTCGATTTTTGTTCAAAAGAACCGGCTTCATACTCCATCCATTAGATAATACTTCACATTTAAAGGGTGCTTATAATTACTCACACATTTTATAAAAAAAACATCCGTCTTTATTAGTTCGTAAAGTGCCTCAACGTAAAGATGGATATTTCCATTAAGTGTAATTAGCATACCCTATAATTTTCCTTAGAAAGGTCTTTTGTCACATATTGCAATCACTGTCTACATAATCTCGCATTTTTGGTAAGCATTATTGTACTACCTAAATAACCATGTTTGCGTCTCCGAAATTTTCAAAACCGATTTATTCCCCTTCTTACATACTCGATTTCTATAAAAAATGGCTTGATAAGTGTGTGTACGGTGAGTTAATGCATTGCGTCTTTTTATGAAAAAATCAAACGCAAGCATTAGGATTCGATTCCAAAAACCCGCAGAAGGGCAAAATAGTGTTCGGTCAAAATCCACTAGAGTTGGGAAAAAACGATCATTTCTTATGCCATACACCAATGATAAATTATGGAATACTTAGGCTATTTTATTCTTCCCTTCAAAAACTAACAAAAGTACCAATTTTTTAAACAGTGCTCCCGAGAGTAAGGAATGCCGTCAACACAATTATGCATTGGTATTTCTGTATGACTCTCACTTGACGAATACCGCAAGACCCCTAAAGGAATATTTATTTGCAGTTTGCTTCCATTAGGATTGCAAAACCGATGTATGTGTTAGGTTCCTGGGAAATCTCATAAATTTTTGTTCAAACCATTCAGCTAAATCGTATTTTTCGCTTAATTTAGTAATTTTGTGCTTAAGTGCACAAATAATTGCCTAAAAATGCACAAGTTCCTAACTTACATAATTGTTTTCAACTTCATTATTGCGCATTTGCATATGTTCAATCAGGCCGTATTCAGCGGTCGCTCAATGGAAAATCCAGCATTTTGGCGATCCAAAAGCCACTCTGTGATTCATTGAACATAAAAATCGTTTATGGCTCGCAGGAATTACACTGAATTCCTTTTCAAGAGAGGTTTTTTATTACCTCAACCGATCTGCCTACAAAAACCGGTTATTCCTGTAAACTAGAAGTTCCGCCTGTACAAAATAGTATTTTAGGCAGATTAATACATGTTGAGATGTTCTGAATACCTGACGCCATAGTGTTTGTTAATTGTGGTATTAAAACCTAACCTAACGCAACTGAACAACAGCGCGGTGGCATGGTAAACAGTTCTGGCTGCCTTGACGTCACCTCAGGTCATCTGTGGAGATTCTGGTAGAGTTTGCCGGGACGAACGTGTAAACATCGGCCT
The DNA here is from genome assembly GCA_902702965.1 of Spirometra erinaceieuropaei. NCBI lineage: Eukaryota > Metazoa > Platyhelminthes > Cestoda > Diphyllobothriidea > Diphyllobothriidae > Spirometra > Spirometra erinaceieuropaei. Next base: position 432,499 of record CACRXP010000492.1, read on the forward strand.
ATAAACACCTTTCAGCTGTCATTCCGCATAAATTGGTCACATTCAGAATGCTTGAGATTTGAACTTGAGTGTACCATCAGCCATAAGGTCGATCGAGTTATCGAAATTAATTTAGCTACTAACTGTTCTCTCAGGATCGGCTTATATCGATGACTCTGAGATTTTCGGTGGTTAGTGCGAATGTATTCAGTAAAAAAGAAATGATAAAAGTATGCTGTTTTTGGATCAACGCTGCTCCTCAGACCATCGTGTTTTTTTTTATAAAAGTGTAGGACTAGCCTTTAAAAGTTTGCTTTAAAACTCTTAGCAAGAGCCCAGATGCCCTTCGCAGTTTATTATAACCTCGAACTAAGAAAACGTGTTTGATAAAACCTGGCATAATGACTTTCTGTCCAACTTCTTGTTTAGCTGAATGAAGGGCATTTTGATCATTTTGCGCAGATTTCTTGCAACACTGAACATTATGTTGCTAATTTTGGGTAAGTCCATGGTTTCTCAAAATGGTTGTGCCCTGGGGGCTTATCGTGTCCCTTGGCTGCTATTTTGCTTAGGACGGCCTAAACTCCATGCCAAAAAGCCGTTTGGGATTTTGAAAGCTGAAATTTTGGATATTTCCAAAAATTTGCAAAAATTACAGGCCATTCCTAATTTAAGTAGGGAGGGCAGGTACTGTGGCTCATCTCCCTGGGACACCAAGCTCACTGTTGCCAAACCCTTAATTATGAAATCCTCTGGCTTTGAACTCTGACTACAACTCCAATTCACCCCCACGAACTGCAAACTAACACTACCCCACACCATGGACTTATCACATATGCACTTCCCATTTTATGCATTCAGATAGGCCACGCCCTGAAAGAATGTCATTAGGGACGGCGCGGCGTTGACTAAATTATGCACTAGGACCCGCGATCCACTGATGCCAAATGTATTTTCAACAGGGAGGGAATTCTTGAGCGCTGAGCAAACATCGTGTCAAGCGGAATTTAAATTGGGACTTATTTCGCCATTTTCTCCTGGGTCTTATTCGCGAAAAAAAATGGTCCCATTTCACGCGTATATTTTTGAGGTTTATGTAGTCTCTAGATTCGATAGTAAATTATTGATTTCGAGCCCATTTATCACATTTATTCTCCTCTGGCTGAAAGTCTGTTCTTGGCCCAATCGACTTCGAAGTGTGAATAGAAGTATCTCACAGATTTACAAATATCTAAATTTTTATTCATAGAATCAGAGAGAAAATATTATGCGTTTTTATATGACCTACTACCGAAGTACTGCAGAAGCCCTAACAACGGAAATATGTTGGTCTTGACTCAAACATGGACGCAACCGAGAGCGAATTTCGGTATAGCCTATTCACTATCTTTTTCTGCCACGTTTCAAAAGATGTACCGTCTAAAAAAGCACAAAGTAATTATGTTCCTTATACTTTGGGTTATGGAATCATAAGATTTATCGAACGGTCATGGGGATCGTTTATACAGTTAGGCAGTGCTGCCTAGCTAAGGTAGATTAATGCAGAGAATTGGAAAGGTCTGTATTTTAATGCTAACATAATGCGGAATAAGAAGTCCCTTCCGTCAAAATTCAGTGATTGCTAATATGTAGTTCTAGTAAGGAAATATTTTGTTATTTTAAAAAAACCTTTCAATGTTCTGTCGATTGTGAGCGTGCATATGCGACGTCTGACACCAACAGCTCGCTATGCCGGAGGATAAAATAAGACGACATTAAACTTAACATCGACTCTAACCCTCGTTTCCATGCAATTTGGCGTAGGTTCACGCGAATTATGGGCAGGGCTCCTATTTCCGTATAATACCTATAGATTGAATCCCTTTTCTACCGTCTTTCAATTTGCGAAACAAATTACATTTATTAGCATCCTAATTTGCTCTGTCTTAAGGAGGGGGAGTATTATTATGCACACGTTCAAATAATGGGCATTGTTCAGACGTTTGATTGAATTTAGCCCCTCTGCTGTCTACTATCGGTAGGTCGATTAGTGTATGTTCCAGAATAAGAAAAATAAGGTCGAATATTTTTGCAATTTTGATTCGCTGTGAAGTAAAAAGTGGAACAAAAAAGTTTTCGAGCCGGGGTTGGGTTTGGTGAGTCTGAACTAAGGTAAACGTTCGTCATACGTCAACCCCGCAGACTTCCAAGAAGAGATCCTTAGCATTGTTACCTCGTTCAAATTTTGGCGAAGCTTGGTTCTGCAGCCCCACCTGAGTGCTATCATATGGCTAGCGTCCTGAAAACCTTTTTTGTAGATGTGAATACGCTGACTGGTAACAATCGGGAGATGGCACCCGAAAAAATCCGCCTAACCAAAGCAGCCTGGCTTACGGGACAGGTAGTAATAGGGGTTTTATGGGTGTTAGCTGGTCGGGATGTACGATACTAGCCGACAGAAAGCCTTATTTGAACAGGTGAATGATCGAAATTGGCCCGCCCTCCGTTCCGTTATTACAAAATGCGTCTCCAAAGGCAATATAGTGGTAGCGGACGAGTGGAAGGCGTATAATCGTCTTCCCTCAGAACGTTATCTACATTTCTCTGTTAACCACTCAAGGAACTTTAAGGACCCTACCACCGGACGGCACACCAATGCCATTGAGGCATACTGGAGTAGACTAAAAAGGAAACTCCACTAGGGAGACCCTGCATGTGGTCAAGCTGTGTGAGCTCACATAGACGAAGTACAGTATCGTCTTTGGTTTGGACTCAATGCCCTACCTTTGGCAGATGCCTTGGAACTGTTCTTGCCACATGCTGTGCAGAATTACCCTATTTAAAAGTGATTTTGTTTTGTGATAAACTGCCATAATGCGAATGTATGCCGTATATTCAGGTGTACGTGTATAACGATGGGGAAGGAAGGGTAACAGCGACCATCGTCCACGTAACCTCCTGCGATGTTCGTTCGGCCAGCCCATGTTAGGCCGTCGCGGAAAGTCCAAGTAGTGCGTAAAAGTGGGCCTGCAACCGCTGATATAGACTTAAGGCGTTTTAGTTCACTGTTAAAAGTAATATTTCTAGGTAATGGGATTTTTGGGTGCCATCTCCCGATTGTTACCCGCTGACTTCCATTCCATTTTAATCCGGCGAATGACTGTGTCACGGGGGAGCAGTGCTTATACGCCAGCCCCCCTTACTTCAAATATCAGTTCACATGCGCTTTCCTGCGCGTTCTTTGAGCCCTACTTGCACCCTCTTTATTATTTCAGCCCAGCGAGTAGCCAGGTAGACTTGTTAATGGCATTATTCCAACCGTGTGGAACTCCGCCGGTTTCACAACGAACTGCTATGCGGTTCACCTAGTGGCCTGCCAGTTGTGATTACGCCCTCCGTATCCTCTACATCCAGCGAGCGGTTGTGCCGGGGAGAGAGTTTACATGCCACCTTCACTCGCTTCCCTGCTGCGCTCTTTTCCCCTTCCTAATCCAGCGAGTGGCTGACTTAGGTATGTTAACTACAGTAGATGAGCTAACTCATGAAATGTCAACCAACATTTCGAAATGCGTTCTCATTTCGAAAAGACAAAGTAAGTAGTGTTGTAAAACTAATCATGATACAGCAGAAATCTATAATGATCCAGTTACTGCAAGGTGTCGGCTTTCGAAAGAACTTATTTTCCGCTGCATTCAAGATCTATATCTGCAATTTTCTCGTTGATTTTCGATGCCCTTGAATATCTAATCATATTTCGTGGAAAACATGCATGAAAATATTCATTCTCTTACTTATTCGGTAGAAAATCACGTCTTCTTCCAACTTCATACTCAGCAGAAGAGTTTAATTCGGTTTTAAAAAACTTTTTTTAATTCCCGAATTATTTTGAACCCGACCTGCTGTTAAACTTGCATTCAGGGTTTCAAAACTACAAGCTGTGTATTTTCCGTGTACGGAAAACCATGCATTTCTCTACGGTGTTAAGAGGAGACTATATGAGGTTCATAAAATTAAGCAGTGGATTTGAGCCATATTGTTAACTTTACAAGCCACATTAGTAAATGCAGATACATGACGTTTCATGAACGGCCAATTAAAGGTATTAAAAAATCTCACAATTGGAAACTTTTTAAAACCGAATTATACTGTTCTTTTGAGTACGACATTGGAAGAAGACGTGATTCTCTGCCGTATAAGTAAAAAAATGAATATTTTTATGCATGTTTTCCATGAAATATAATTGAATTTTCAAGGGCATCGAAACCCAATAAGAAAATCGCATACTACTTAAGTAGTTATTTTTGCTGAGTATAGATCTTGAATGCAGCCGCAAATAAGTTCTTTCGAATGCCGACACCCTGAGGTAACTGGATCATTATAGATTTATGCTGTATCATGATTACTTTTACAACACTACTTACTTTATCTTTTCGAAACGAGAACGCATTTCGAAATATTGGTTGACATTTCATGAGTTAGCACATCTTCTATAATATCGTTTTAGTAAGCTAACTATGTAATATCACTCTGATGGGGCTGCCCACTCTCTGAACACAGATGTATGTCAGGTTAGCAGGAAACATAATAAGTGCGCATCATTGACCGCTGTTGCCACTGATTGGCTAAATTTTGGCAGATCCATAAAAGTACTCACCGGCGGTGCCCTCTTGAAGAAGATACGAGTATACAGAACATTGAAGATCACCCAGAGCCACAAAGACGTCCGCGCCGGCTGGAATGCCCTCCCACTGAAAGGCCAGTTTACCAACGATTTCGCCGCACGGACGGACCTCGGGTAGGAGATGCATTGGGAAGCAGGCAGCCTCTAGTCTGTCGGGGGAAATAGCCACAGAAAATATGTTTAATTTCACACTGGCGATAAATCCACGACTGGAGAGGATCGAATTTTTAAAAAGATTGCGCGATATAGCATACTTGAGAGCATAGTATTCGGTTAAGAGCCCAGACACGTGTTACGCCGATATTCTGCTGCTGTGTGACACTGGCGCGACGCATTGGGCTCATTATTGAGTCCGCCAGCTTTCTGCCTGCGAGAAAATTAAAAATTAACAATTTCAAGACACGAGAATCTGCTAGAGACTACACGTGGGATGCTGGGAGGCTCGCTGATGAATCCATTCCCTCGCCAATATGTCGACGAAACACTTGTCTGGGCTTTTAACCAGCAACTCTGCTGTCACTTATGGTATATGTATGTATTACTGGCTGCCTGTCAGACAGCCTGTGAATATTAGGCGGTTATTCTGCTGTAGATGATGGACCTCGAGCCAAATATTCCTGTCGAATTTCAATCTGGATATAAAAGTACCAAAAAGACTGATTTACTCCAAGATAACGATTAATTTATGGGAAAATTTAAAAACTGCACTCTCAGTGTCTGCCAAGTAAGCATGCCAAACTCGCAAACGGAAATGCACGCACCGTGTGGAGTTCGGATTGGCGTTTTGGTGCATAAGACACTCCTATAATATTTCGTGCCTTTTCAACGGATTTTCAGATCAGCGATTGCCTGACTATGGGGGGAGGCGTAAAACCACTATCTGTTCAGCTTCTTTTCAGGCGTTTCATTAAAATTGAATTGCTTTATTTGTCACAACGAACGTGTAACAGGCCAAACGGCTAGACCAATGACAGGAAAACAGAGCCGGGACTCGAACTGCTTCCAACTCCTCTTCCCCCCCCCCCCCATGAACAGGCAAATGCAGGAGTTGGCTCGGACGATGTGTCACAACTGGGCTGCTCATTTGTTGTTAATTCTCCCCAGGCAGCAAAATCGTACGCAATCTACTTGGACTCCTGCAGCATCATCCAGGTACCGCTAACCCATACGTGGCAGAATTAATCGCAGTCTGTCTGGCATGCACAAGCCTGTCGTCAGCGAAATTCTACCAAACGGGGTTGGGGCAACGGATATAATCCGAAGGTGGCCTGTGCATTGAGATATGCCCGGCAACCAACTATGCAGACTCCTCGAACAGAAAATCCCGACGCGTAAACCCCATTTCAATTTCAAAGGGTCAAATGGGATTCCTAGAATTTGGAAATTTACTGGACAGCAATTTATGCACTCGATTGGGTGGGTTGCTGGACATCGGGGACGAAGGATTTTACATTTTTTCTGAGTCACTAGAGATGAAATCACAGCAACGTTAATTTACCCCTTAGGGTATTCGCCCCACTTTTGTGCGCATTCGATGGAGGCATCCCCGTAGTATTTTCTAAAAACTCAGAGCGTGTTCAAACATCAAAAATGGTTGGATAGGCCTAGAAAAACCAGCCATTAGGTCCGAGTATTTCAGATTAGATTTATGATCCAGACGATAGGGCCATAAAATCCGTTAAGAACAGATTTGTTTTAAACATTAAAGTGTGGAAGAATTTCACCTACTGGGAATTGACCATGAGAAATTAAAAACTTCGTCAATTATTTCGTAAAAATTAACGGTTTAAGCGGAAATAAGCACCCTTCATTATTAAATGTAGCCTTGCGCCAAATGTTAGGTAGCATCTACTCCCGTTTCCTAACTGACACAGTCATCATAAGCATAGGCAACTACTTTCTAAGCCAAACTGCCTGAGTGACACTTAAAATTAAATTCACTAAAATACACTTCTTAAATACGCTTCCGCATAGCATTGCCAATATTCATCAGTGGCGCGTTTCACTTGAGGGCGTACATAAGGAGGCTGCTTGACATTTCTTTAGACTCGGAGTCCAGGGCGTTCTTTCGAGGAATGGTTTTCGGCTTTCGAACTGGGCTATAGGAAGCCTCCACTAAGCCTCTGATCTCCGTTTATGGTGATGGTCGCCAACACAGCTGTCAACGGAGCCTATCATTTCATCATGTTCATGTTTGTTTGTCTAACGCGAAATCTGCTGACAACCAAAATCTCTCACTACTGACAAGGAAATTCTGTGCATGCACTCGACTAAAGTTGTTGTTATTTTTATGGAAAAATTGGCCGAAATCCAGAAAAAGTCAGTTTTCCTAGGCAATTTTTTACAAGCAGAGGCCGTACCGCATCTTTGGGCAA
>CACRXP010000492.1:461757-483712 GCA_902702965.1 Spirometra erinaceieuropaei
GGCGTTAGTCGTCAGAGCTCGGGGAGGGGGGTAAGATAGTCTTTGAGTGATGTTCTTGGGTTGAGTACACGGAGTACCCATCATCGTGATTAGGGATTTGAGGCGGCATGGCTTCATCACTTGGGGTTGGCGTTGGCCACGGTAGCGAAAGCGCTTGTGTCAGAGTTTTCTGACAGCATAACACCGGATTCGCTAACCGTATAGCTACTGCCTCGGCCGTTGCTAGTATCCGTTGGCGTAGGCCTTTAGAGAAGCATGTTGGTGTCCGGTAGACAACCTGAAATGCTTTCTTGGCATCGACTCGGTGGTTCGTATCGATTAAATGCGCGAGAATAGAACTCGAAATCGACCGGGTCTCACCTCTGTCTAGCCAGGCGAGCAAATGTTCACGCACCCAAGTGATGAAGCCATGCCGCCTCAAATCCCTAATCACGATGATGGGTACTCCGTGTACTCAACCCAAGAACATCACTCAAAGACTCTCTTACTCCCCTCCCCTAGCTCTGATGACTAACACCCGCCGACCTTCTCATGCGGGCGGCGTGGGGATGATGAGTGGTAGTGACTAAATAGCCCTCGAGGCATCTATAAGCACTGTTGATTTTGTACATTTTTCATTCCTTCATGTAATTGTATTGGCCTGAGGAAGAATAACCGAAAACGCGTGTTCGCCAACTTGACTTTTCAATGAGAAAAGTGTGCTACTCTTGCGTTTTTATAAGTAGCATCTTTCTGTCGCGCATATACCGACAAAAAATGCACCAAAAAGGCAACGCGCCAGCCAATTTAACCGAAAACCCACATATCACACACACGTCTCGGGTGTTCTGGTATGGGAGGTTGAAAAATAACTGTCTATCAATTAAAACTAGTTGGGTTTAGAGTAAAAACACTGCCCACGCTGGATCGGTTGTGCCGCTGCGAGGCCGACATGCAGAGCTGCCAGACTATAAAAAAAACCTCCTGTAGAGGGAGAATAGCACAATATAGGCCAGCCCCGAAAACATTCAGAGGTACCATTTGGCGGCGTTCACGCGAAGTAATGCCACCTCGGAGACTTAAACGAGGTGCTCTGCGCACTTGATCCCAATGCCGGGTTCTTGCTCTCTGAGCGACGGTTGTGCTAAAAGTGCGTGGAAAAAGCCAAGGGGAAAAACGTTGACTGTTGTCTGCATCAGCGTATGATAATTGACGTAGTCTGGGATTCCAGCGGAAAGTCTGGCGGGAATTCAGAAGGAAGCTGAATCGAACTCCGGTTGAAATTAATGTTTTCTGTCTGCTCGACTTTTCTACTCTCCACCTGGCGCTGGGTTGTCAAAAATGTCTGCTGAAACACTTTAGTTCAGGGAAATAAATATGCTGAACCCATTGCCCGAAGTAGCCCCTTCATGGTTCATGACCAAATGCGGACGAAAATCTAACGAAATTAATTAATCAGTCAGCCCGGACTTCAGCGAAGTGGTTATATTTCAGTCGAAGCAAGACGCTCATTGAAAGAAACGGTAGGTCTCAAGTGACTGGTCGACTATCCCAATGCAGAGGCTGAAACCATCCGGGCAGGGGTCGCGATACGGGCACTCGAGTGTTGTGGATGTCAGGAAGGGAGCTTAAACCTCAGGCGTCGGTTGTATGTAAGCCTTCCCTTCCCCATAGCGAAATTTGTATTCGTGATTGGCCTTCTTCGTAATTGCTCTCATTCTGGCCTGATTTGTCAAGGATTCTTTTGGCATTGTACGTCCAAAATAGGATATGAACTTCGCTATAAGTGTTTTTCGAAGTTCGATGGTCAGATAATTTCTGCAATCAGTGATTGATCTTCCGAAATACTAACCAAGATTCTGAAGTGCGCTTCCGACTAGGCGGGCTTAGTTTAATGGGACTGTTATATTGACTATCGTGTAGCATAATTCCAGGATATTTCAGTTATGTCAGGGTGTCGAATTTTTAATGCAATTCTTCTCGGCTACCTAAAAAAACCGAACTCGGTTAAGCAGTAACTACTCAAGTAGTATAATTCCTATTCCACTGATTTTCGATGGCTTTGTCGATTTAAATATTTTTTGGAAGGTATAATTAATAAATTCCGTTTCTGGCACATATTTGGCAACAAATTACGTCTTCAAAGCTGATGGACATGCAAGGATAGCTTTTTGTTTTTTAAAAAGCTTTTCAATTTCGGAACACTGTTTTAAGTTCGATCTGTCTTTGGATTTGCGTTTAGAGTTTACAGACTGCAACTTGTATCATTTCCATACCCGGAAAATTGTACATCCTTCCATGGCATTGAGAATATACCACGGAAGACCCAAAAGTGCTGCAAGAAATGTGGATTACGTTGTATATTTCACAAGAAGCATTAATAAATGGACAAGTGGGAGACCATTTGAAGGAACATTGAACGGCCTTAAAAAATCTCATAGTTACAGTTTTGTTATAACCGAAAGATACCATTCTTTCAAGTATAAAAGGTAGTGGCGTAAGTTTTTGCCAACTGCATACCAGAAATGATGCATCCAATCGAGATTTCTAAAACGCTTGGATTTGTATGTGGAATGAAAATCAACGGAAAATGATCATAATGTCTAAGTAGTCACTTTGAACTGACTTTTTCGTAGGCGGCGTAAGTAAGTGTGGCAAATACATGGAATCCTTACGTGACTGAAATATTTTGGAAGTATGCCACACGATCACCAATGTCAACTTTATTTATTTATTTATTTAATACATCCTAATGGAAAACGAATTTCACTATTTCGGCTTCAATTTCATGCGTTTGATCACCGGCTGCAGATTGGAACTCGGAGCTCGCTTCTGTCGTTCAGTCAAATTGGAATATCTGTTATTCGGTAAACCACCGACTACCGTTAACATCCTGATTTTCCTGAAATTATTGCTTTTCATCATGAATATGTAACGGTTGTTCTTTTCAATATTTCATCAACCAGAGGCGTTCTTCGCATCGCAGGAGGAGTCTAACGATGTTTTGTGGGCCAACTTCAAAAGAAATATAAGGACGGCACGACACATTTGAGCCTCGACGAAGCCGTGCTTAATTGGGCCAGTAGGAATGCTGGTATGAAAACGAAACATCACGATCATTAATATCTTTTGTACGGCTAACCTTCGTCAAAACTGAAAGCATTTTTTGCGTTTGAAAATCGCACTCTCAGCCTTTAAAAAAGAACGCGAAATTCTGTTCACTGTCCCCTTTTTCGTATACAGTTAGTATGAGGAGAACGTTCATGTAAGGGGCTGTTTTGCAGTTAATTTATTGAACACCATTGGTCAGTTTCTACAAGAAGGCCAAGAAATGCACAAGGAAGTGTGTGGACCCCATCTGACAGGCAACAATCAAATTGCATGTTAACATGACTATCTTTCAAATAGATACAAATTTAGCTTAGTCATTTGTCTAAATTGGAAACAGAGCTGTAAGTGCAAGTTCTGGACATTCGCAATATAAAAACAAGCCTACGTTTACACTGTATGAATCATGTGACATTATTTATCGTGTGATATTTCCCCTATAACTATTAGTTGGCTCAAAGGGTTTCCTTTCCCATTCATGTTTTGTGGCGCGCATACGTTCGAGTCGTTTAGAAAATATCTACTTTCATGGAACATACAAAAGTTTGAGGTATACTTTCCATACAGTACGAGATACAGATCTTTGATGAGAGAACAACCGAAGTACATAAATCTCCGCTTTGCAGGCGCTAAACTATATGTAAGATAAATGAAGCCAAACAAGGGTTTTCTTGTTTAAAAGCAGTGCTTATTAACCTACATCAAATAACTCAACCCACGAAAGACATTGACCCGCTTTTGGCTGCAACGGTTTAAAATTATGCGAAAGTAATTAACACCTCTTAAGAAAAAGGCATTTCAGCGGTGAAGAACTGGCCCATGCTTTAAAGAGCTGCGTCGTTTCTAAGCTGCATCTTAACGAAAGGGCAGCAAAGGTAGAAGCACACAGCATACCAAGAAAGCACAATGTTCCTCAAGAAACCCCAATTTACTTGGTCACTTTTTCCGAAAAACCTTGTCAATACATGAAATTCCCCTAACAGAGTTTTGATCGGTAAGTTCGTTAAAGGTTGGCTTGGTGGGATTTATCCTAACTTCTCGCCGTCTAGTTGAAACTCGTCCTATGACGTGTGGCATATCAGTCATCAGTTTAAATCGGATAGTAGGCATTAGAAAACAACTTTCGTAAATAATTTGTATCATCTACATGAAAGTCGAAACTGTGGTAACAAGCGTATAAAAACAAGGGATATGCATAAAAACAAAAACGGAATCACTAATGATTCCTTAAAATACAACACCAACCTGAGTAGACTTAGCCCTGTAAACCACTAATCTTATATACCGATGATAAATATTTTCTGTCACATTTTAACTTCTCTCACGACTGCATAATCATAGTGCACGTATTTACTTCTACGCTACATACTCAATCCATGTGTATGAGGGAGGAATGCGTACATAAAAGATTATTCTGCTTCCTATTCAGCATCGGTGTCTACAAAGCACGCGAGTTGAAGCAAGAAACAATTATGAGTCCTGAACAGACGGTGAAATAATGGCGACTTCGAAGACGGTCAGAAGAAAACTAGCTGTGATTGCCGGTCTTGCGTCTTTCGAACTCATGCTCTGTTGAAAATACCATTCCAAAACGTTAGTCATACCCAAAGGATATTCGCTTAGAAGACCCATATTTGATGCTTCGCGGCATAATCAACACCAATGAACCGAGATACCCTAGCGTCGGATGCCTTAAAAAGAAAGAAAGGATGAAGGAGAAGAAGAAAAAAGAAAAAAAAGTGAAAGGTGGGTGAGCAGGTCGGTGAAACCGATTTTGACTTCTGATCAGTAGGGAAAGTCCCTTCGCCAACCCAGGGTCAGGCAGTTTTCCAGCCAGACAACTCCCGCTTTATGGGCTGGAAAAACCAAACTTTTTTGACTGTCGGACTTACGTGATCGTCTTCCATGGCAGCACAGCCCAGCTGACGGCACCAAGCACGCAGCATCTTCACAAACCGGTCAATTACGTTGCCTCCGTTCAGACTGGCGGCTACCACCACGCGCTCGTCGGGAGAAAAGTAAGGCCATTCAGAGATGTGGCCCATCGAGAGATGACGACTGTAGATGGTTTCTGCTGTATCGCAGTGGTTATGCGCATTTGTGGGGCTGAACTGCTTCGGCAGCATGAAGGCGATTTGAGCAGAAGTACTCAGGTTGCACGCTAGAGCACAAGGAGAGATTACAATAGTGTTTTTAAAGAATTGGTCTAATGTTGCTTTTTAATATCATCAAGACATAACCACCAACGTGGAGTAAATCGACTTTAATTAAGGTCTATAGGCGCAAACCGAAATATTTGGGCCGACGTCCATCAGCTGCAGTGGAATAACCGAGTAATATTCATCAAACTGCCAACAGGTAGCTAGTAGTATATACTTGGGCTGCAAGAAACCATACAGGTATTAGAACTACTAATTGTACGGCTGGTGGGGTGTCCTATAACACCAGAAACCATTTTACGGCTGAATGCACAAGAGTAAACGACGTAGACTGTCGATGGTCTTGTAGCAAACATACGACGATTTTCTGGAGGTACTGAGATAATAGGCTAAGCTGCACCTATGAGAAATAACAGGACAAATCTATGTATGGGTGGAGATCACGGATGAAACTTCTTCCAACCGAATTTCACATCAACTCATAGTTACATACTGGGTTGCGGAATACCATACTAACAGCAAAGACAATACCTAAAAGCTCAAACACACTTATTTCGCCGATTTTCTGCCGCTGCATGGCGCGGCTGCGAGGAGTTCGGCTCGTCAGTGATTCCTCGAGCATTCCCCCTGTGCTTTCTGATGCTCCAGTTTAGAAATTGTAGCTTTTTAATTTCCTCAGAAACTAACTGTTACCTTGGAGAGAATCAGTTTGAATTAAGGTCTATATAAGGAGACTGAAATTTGATATAGGAATACTTGGGTCGATGTCCATCAGCCGCATAGCCAGAAGTTTCCTGGTAACTACGTACCCAGGAACTTCATCGACCCATTAAGTTATACTCAGTCGTCCTCCAAGGCTCCAGATGGGCGCTCCAATAGGAAAAAGGGAACCAATTAAACAAATCAAGGTAGATTGGCGCAAATTATTTCCCACTGTAACCGAGAGAACAAAAGACGATAATCTATCTGGTAGACCAGCTTGTTAATTCACAAAATGAACCCCAGCTTGAGTTCTAGGTCTTTCTGAACCATGGTAGATGTTTGTCTGCCTACCAGATACACGTTTGAAGGAGGCATCCAATGCAGTCGCCCGTAGGGCTTGTTTGTAACATCTCCAGATTTCCCGTTAACAGTTATTCATTGACTGTTCGCGAACAGCAGCTGTACCGTCTCAACTCTCACGAGGTTGTTGTGCAAGCACATTTGACAGTCGTCAGGGGGATTTTTGAAGATACATTATAAGATCACGATTTTCATTTGCACAAATGCTACTAAAAATCACGCACTGTTAAATTCTCAGCAAAACTTCAAGGAAATTCTTGTGCGCACATGCGGCAGCTGGGAGAGGGGCAACAAACAGCCCGCGAGGAAACAATTTTATTCATAGACACAGCTTAGATGAGCAAAATCGCGTGGCGCCAGCAATCCCCCTCCCCCCAATGCTGAATTCGAGTCTTTTAAAGGTTCAGTTGGTAAAGTCCCGTCCTCCGCATTCGCAATATTTCCTTAAGTGGCCTCACCAGAACCTGGGATTGCAGTTTGTTTGACACACCGCATCAAGGTTACGAAACCCCTGCAGCCAACGGGGAGCGAACCGGAGTTCCAGTCGAGAGTTTGACTCCGGATTATGTATATCACAAATGCCCATTATAGGCCTTTAATCGCTTTTTTTAGTAGGAAATGGAAGTTACACCAAAAAATACTACGCCCACCTCCCTCCCCGAGTTTCACAAGGACCCCTTGATTACTTCTGTTCTGCTGAATAGCAGATGCCTTTCCAGGACACTTATTAGGAAGGCACTTGGAGAGTTTATGCGCGAAAGGACGGCGATCATGCCCAGTAGCCTTGTCATTCAATTATCAGCATGAGTAAATAAATGGGCGGCTGCGTGTTTACTAACTTTTGTCAGTTTTTTCCTTAAGCAGCAAGCGACAAAAAGTAATTAAGTGCCTTTAAATGAAACGTCCCTAATGCTATCCAGTAGGGAAGGTTACTTAATAGTGATTGTGGGGGTGATTAGCATAGGACGTTATACCCGGATAATTCCTGAGGTGCTCTCCGATGGGCATTTTAATGATGTCTGATTTGTTCATCAAGGGGATAAAACCAACATTTGAGCATTGAACCGATTCTTGGACTTTACAATAGGTACGGTGTATTTCATAAAACATAAGCACCCGGTGATTATACTGCTGCTAAAAAATATTAAAATTTGCGTATTTTTGATACGGCGTTTTAAGTAAGCGTAAGGTCAAAAACGTGATCATTTGAGAACATGGCATAAAATACGTAACACTGGGTCTATTAACATTTCTTTTCAGTCGGGCATAGATAGTGTATTTGCTTTCTTTAGACAGAAATTAGTTAGCGTTCAGAGTCAGAAAATCTATACGTATTACACAAATTTAATAGGAACTAAGGACGTAATCGAACAACGCAAGTTCGATAAGAAGACACAGCCACTTGCAAAAACATTGTGGACATTATCCGTTCGTTTGAACTTCCAAGAAGAACAATAAAATATCTATAAGCATAGATGATCGCTGAAAAGGATCCAAACCACGGAAAAAAATTTTCGCAAACGGTTCCGACATCCAAAAGACCCACTGCCGCGGCTAGAAACGTCTGGAGTCGTTTATCGGATCTAATGCAGTTGCAGACAAAGCATCTACTTCGGAGAAACCGGAAGACAGCTCCGAACGAGAATGGCCGAACACGCTGTAGCGGTACGAAGAAATGACGCCAGCTCTCAAGTTGCGGATCATTCGACGAGATCCGGCCACAGATTCAAATTCGGCGAGGCCGAAACTCTTGCAAGAGGTGACAACTGCATGAGCCGGGAGCTACTTGCATCATGGTTTACTGGCCCCCAGTCCATCAACAAGTGCAACGATCTTCCCACTCCATACTCCGTGCTAAAACTTCGTCTAGGCGGAGTAACAAGCCATGCGAGGAGCACAGCGGTGAACACTTTTCCCAACACCGGAGTCGGTGCGTCAGATGCTCGAGCAATCATCACGCAACATCCAACGCACGAGATGAAATTGCAGCAATTATCGACTCGAATGTCAGCCATCGAACAATTAGCACACCAAGTGTTACGATCCCCGGGGGGTGGGGGACGTGAATGTTCATAGGTATGCGGTAGCATGGCGACTACATCCTATAAGTACTGCAGCCCCTTGTGCATGAACCATCCGTATCTGCTTTTGTCTCTGATGATGGGTTCGAGCAGGAATCCAAGACGTAAGACTAATAAACCTCTTGTCCCAGCGATCGTGTCTCCTTCTTCAAGGCTTTGGCAACTGTCAACTAGAATGCTTCATGCAAGCAATTATGGAAAAGCTTTGCAGATATCAAGTGGTGTTCAATCTGTTGAGATGAACACCTGATTTCACCTTAGCGTCTCGGACGAGCCCTTCGTCAAATGTGGCCTTCAAAACTCAAAGAAAACTCTATCAAACAAGGTGGAATTAATTTCCAAAAGTGTCCCAACTCACTGCTCGGACGCCAAGCAGTACAGCCATGCATGTGTTCTTGTTAGTCTCTCGGAAGCGCAAAGTGGGGTCTGCTCGTCCCGGTTTTCGCTTTGCCTCTTCAAGGCGGATCGCCGGCCGGTATTCGACTACCGCATGCTGGCTCATTCCTGATATATATGAACTCATCAGCCAGCTATGCCGGCAGCAAAATTAAAATTGCTGATATTTTCGGCCTGGTGTTGGTGACAAGGGTACAGAGTTCACGAACACACATATGATAGATAGCCTGGTGATCACTCACATTCGCATTCAAAAGTCAGACCACTGCAGCATGCTGTGATTGGCTACTGGAGGCAGACAAGCCGGAAATGGCCATTACATTGTTACTTTCTCCGCCTCACAACTCCCATTTGGACACGTGTGACTGCCCGTTTTTAAACAAATTAATTGCTTCACACTGCGACCAGAGGCCTCATTTAATTTAGAGGGTTAAATGAAAAAAGGTATTAAAGTTCCGTCTGATAACTAGGCCTAATCATCAATGTCAAACGATTTCTCGTGCTACAAGCCTTTCTACAGAAATTCCTACATAAACTCGGGCAGAATGATACATTAGGCGAATGAATTCGCCATTCGTATGCAGTGTCGGCAAGGAATCTGAGACAAGAAAGGGGGCACAGTCGCGTCTTCACTGGGCTAAATCTTCGCTTTCGTAGATAGGGGCTCTGGAGAATTTAAATATTTTGTTGTATATCTTCGGCAACAGCTTAATAATAGGGAAAAAATTAGGGCGCAATAACGCTGAATCGGTGTGCACTGAGAGAATCCGCGGCTGTCTACATTCAACAGCAGACGCCTCCGTTGAATAACGCTACATAACTTATTAATGGATTGAATAACGGTAGACTAAAAATTAGCACGCTATATGATGGCAGCGTGAAGCGCACTGCTGAAGTCAAGTGGTCAGTCATTTTTTGAAAGTCTATACAAACGGACAATACGGCAAGCTCCTTTTGAATAGTAGTACTCAGACGTCAGGTAGATTCCCAGTAGGCAGTCTTATATTTTTAAAAAAGGCTCTGCTAGTTGATGGGTTTAAAAAATAAAGTTTGAGTTCCGTGTGTCCAAAGCGATTTAATATGAAAAATACAGAAAATGTGATAACTGTCTAGGCGGGTTTGCATCCGTGCCGGAACTTGTAAACAAGGAATCAAAAGAGTTATACATCCTGGTACCCAGAGCCAACTGCTCAAATTTAGTTCCACTACTATTACAATTGCAGCATAGTCTGTTTAGTTGGGCGCAGTTTCTTAAAAACATCATCAATAATGCATATTTATCATACCGCTCTTTGAAGGTAAGCACCTTTCCATCCCTGCTGAATGACAACTAAAATATATTTAACACTTCAGTTGCACTGCAGCCGCTGTAAATGTGGCCACAACGGACTGGACAGCATATACTAATAAGGGAAATTATTTAAAGATCACGCTTGCGTGGTTTCGATCAATGTCACTACCAAGGTGCCCCTCTAGACGAATGCGTGTCCTCGGCTCACTAGACCGATACGCCATGATACCCTGGTGAGTGTTAATCGTCATATCGGCTCATAGTATCTAAACACTTCTCGGAGAGCACTGGAGCGGAGAGAGCGGGAAGAAAGAGCGGGTGAGCTTGGCGCGGAGCATGTCCTCCTTCACGCGCATGTCTCCACAGCACCGTTCCGAGTGCATTGGTAGTTCTCGTCGCTGGCAATAAATAAACTGCCATCATCTCATGCCAACACTGGAGTTTCTCATCGTAAAAGACTAAACGACCACAGAACACCATAATTCCAAATAACATTTTACTAATTAAATTATCCTCTTTGCTTCGTAGCTGGTTGGTTAGTATGAAGTCGGGAGCCTACATCCCTTAAACTCTTTAAAAATCTGAGTCGAAGCTTGAAATCGCCATATTCGGACAGCATTTAGAATAATAGAAGCGTTGCAAGAAGCCAGCCTTCGAGAATACAGAACGGCCTGCACATCGAATTTTATACGAACACATGTGAGCAAACTTGTGAAATTTAACAAGGTAGAACCAAAGGTGTAATTGGCAAGGGTATGGTTTATGGCCGGGGCTACGTACACTAGGGAGCATTTGTGTTGGGCAGAAATAGTTGAATGTTTTAAGAACTTTCTGGTATCACAAATTTTTCATCGTCTATATTGCAACCGATTGAAGGAGGCACTATTTCTGACATCTAACATGAATAGTAAATAAACTTAATGCTACTATGCAGGCATTGTCAAAAAGGTATTGCATTGCTGTATTTTTACTCCGATGACTACCTTAAAGCATCTTAACCGCCCTCACGCAACAGAACCAACGAGGTCTTTTTATTTCTTTACAGTAGATGTGCTAACTCATGAAATGTCAACCAAGATTTCGAAATGCGTTCTCGTTTCGAAAAGATAAATTAAGTAGTGTTGTAAAACTAATCAAGATGCAGCATTAATCTATAATGATCCAGTTACCTTAGGGTGTCGGCATTCGAAAGAACTTATTTGCGGCTGCATTCAAGATCCATACTCAGCAAAAATAACTACTTCAGTAGTATGCGATTTTCTCATTGATTTTCGATGCCCTAGAAAATTCAATTATATTTCATGGAAAAAATGCATTAAAATATTCATTCGCTTACTTAGTCGGTAGAAAATCATGTCTTTTTCCAATTTCATACTCAAAAGAAGAGTATAATTCGGTTTTAAAAAAGTTTCTTATTGTGAGATTTTTTAATACCTTTAAATGGCCGTTCACGAAACGTCATGTGTCTACATTTACTAATGTGGCTTGTAAAGTTAGCAATATGGATCAAATCCACTGCTTAATTTTATGAACCTCATATGGTCTCCTTTTAACACCGTAGAGAAGTGCATGGTTTTCCGTACACGGAAAATATACAGTTTGTAGTTTTGAAACCCTGAATGCAACCGTAACGGCAGGTCGGGTTCAAAATTATTCGGGAATTAAAAAGGTTTTAAAACCGAGTTATACTCTTTCTTTGAGTATGAAATTGGAAGAAGACGTGATTTTCTACCGAATAAGTAAAAGAATGAATATTGTTATGCGTTTTTTCCACGAAATATAATTGAATTTTCTAGGGCATCGAAAATCAATGAGAAAACTGCATACTAATTAAGTAGTTATTTTTGCTGAGTATAGATCTTGAATGCAGCCGCAAATAAGTTCTTTCGAATGCTGACACCCTGAGGTAACTGGATCATTATAAATTTATGCTGCATCATGATTAGTTTTACAACACTGCTTAATTTATCTTTTCGAAACGAGAACGCACTTCGAAATTTTGGTTGATATTTCATGAGTTAGCATATCTACTGTATTTGGCACGTACAAATAGATATTGTCAGTTAATTTCTTCTAGCACAATTGCCTCCCGGAGCAAGTACTCATGGCCATAGACCATACCCTTTCTGTATGACTTATTATATGCGGCGTCATTTTAGTAACCTGATTTCCTAACTCAGAACCATGGTTATTTCACGTACATGCATGGTCCCGTTATAACTTATCTATGCTAGTTCATATTCTGGTTTCAAGGCAGAATTCGCGGTTGGGGATATGTAAATAAGTGTGCGTTTTCGTATTGCAGATGGCATACGCTAAATTCCAGGGCGCAACCTATTAACGTGTCTTAACTTTAACCCTAACCCCAATATCAACACTGACTTCCCAAGTCATAATACTCACTCTAACCCCCCCCCCCTCCTTGGGAATTTAGCACAAGACCACCTGCAATAGGGAGTTACGTATTCCCGTGCCTAAATTAATTCGAATCAAATCAGAAAAATCTATAATAATAATTTAACTTAGACTACCTAGATAATTAATTTCTCCGTCTTCCCATTGACCAGCTTCCAATCTGGAGCACTGGAGCGGATGCCGTGCTTTATATGATACAAAACGAACCGCTGTTTGAAAGGACTCAGCATTTGTCCAGATCTTGAAATAGGATGTTTAAATCTCACAAAGGATAGATAAAAACGGTACAGCCGCAAAATACTGAAGACAATGACTACGAATCGGTTGGCTGAGGCGGCCACTTTACTCAAAGCAAGTCCGCTGTACAAAACATATCAGCCTAAACGCGCATGCTTTTAACAAACAAAAACCGTTTTGACCAGGCAATCTACTAAAAAACAGAAAAAAATAAATAAACGCCACCCAGACTTAGGTTGTGGCGTTTGATCTTTTGCGGTGCTCCTTTGAAGCGGTATCCGGGGCGTGGTTGATGGCTACTTAAGCATAAGGAGGAGTATAGCATTGTCCAGGTGGTGGAAATTCAAACGGACTGTTCACAATTACTTTCACCCTCTCATTTAAGTGCAGGGAATAACTTTTGGACGGAGACTTCATTGCATCAACCTCTCTATTTTGTAAACGTACCGGACAGTTCAGATAGTATAGAACGAATGGCAGAATTAAAGTCTGCTGAAAAGATTGCGCCTTAAAATCGGTTGTTCATTTTCAGGTTTTTTGACCGGCGAAAGACTTATGGAGAAGTCCGCACTCAAATGATCATTTTCTGTAGAAGACACTCTAAAAATTCAATACTATCTGCCCAATCAGGCTGTCCAGGCCAAAAGGCGCGTTTGTCCTGGTAAGTGAATCCGTCCAATCTTCAGGAGCTTTACTTGTAAGTCCTCCCTAATCGCATGCTTTAACGTTTAGTCATATACCATGCACATTTTTGTGGTTCTCGTTAAATAAGGCGCGCCACGATATTCCCAATATAAATTTTAGATGCTTCGTTTGTCTTAGGTTTGACTGGCAAAGAAAATAGCAGGCGTAACCTAACGGCCGAATGCTGCACTGCAAACAAAAGAGTCGGTATTTAATTTTGGGTAGGACATGGGAATAGGTAGCCCTCCCGTATTGCAGCTGGCCTGATGCCAAATTCTAGGGGACGGGGGTGGGTGGGGTTAGGACTATGATTAAATTCGTCGCTTGGATGCGGGAATAGGCACCCCTCGAATCGGATGCAGAGCCGTCTGTCATATGGTGTAACCGAACCCCGGCAGGCTACATCGACAATTCTGCGATCGCTTCCAGTCACGCGTGGGCGTGTGAATGCGTTTCATTTGGTTTAGTCGTCTTTTGGGCTGTCGCATGTCAGTGCTGCACCACCTGTGGGTCCGGCTGTCGCAATTTCACGGACGCATAAACCCTGGGTGGTAGTCGTCGTGGCGGCCTCCCACCTGGATCAGGGTGCCTGCGCACAGAAACGCTCCGACCTAGGCAACCTTTCTTCTGAACGCAGAGCACTCGCCCAAGCAATGCGAAAAATAGCTCGCCTACGTAAACCGAATTCATGCTAGGCCGAGAATGTTGCACTGGGACTTGAGATCCAACACCTTCCAAGGTCTGCAGGAGGCTCTTTGTCGCACGACTCGCTTAACCTGCGACCGAGCACTCCTCCGTGGTCTTCGAAGGGCATGAGGTCTGCTTACTCAGGACCTCGATTTCAACGAGGACTCAGCGTTCCTCCTACTAGAGTTACTTAAAAGCGAAGCCTCCGCCGCAGATTTCTTTCGGGAGCGGGTACTTCTGCGAGGCCAGCAAGTACTGCTGAACATTTAGTGGTGACGCCCAGAAGAGATCGGAGTGTTATCCGATCAGAGTAGTCAGGCAGAGATGACGCCAGTGCGTTTTTCTCCCAGCGCAAACGTCTATTGTCTACACTACCAGAAGGACTCTTCTATGGAGGTATCGCCACGGTTTCTCGTTCACCAGGAGATCAGGTCCGGCGCTACAAGGACACTATAAAGACTTCCTTGAAGCGCCTGCAGATCAACCCGGCCAACTGGGATGACCTTGCCCAGAACCGATAGGACATCGAAGACCGGCGCAGCGATCTACGAAGACAATCGAGCAAGCGCCACCAAAGGCAAACGCGAAGCTCCCAAATTTCAACTGCCACTACCTCGCAACGCCAACGCTTAACTGCTCCTGACCTGCCCACAGTGACAGCGAACATTCTGTATACGAATCGGTCTTATTTTGCATCTCTGGACCAACTACAGCACTCGGACGACACCAGCTGATGCCTCACCATCCACCTCTGCCTCGCTGCCATATTCATAAACAACCCTGACGGTGCTCCCGATCTCCCGTAGCTATCCTCTAACAGCCTCCCCACCTCAAAATGTGCTACGACGGCTCCTGCCTCCACCACCAGTGCGAATACTCATGACGTACCATCAAAAATCAACTTCGCCATCAACACGAGTGGTGTGGACTTGGTCCCAACCTTGAAGAAAGAGACACGATCGCTGGGACAAGAGCTTTATTAGCCTGACTTTTCGGATTCCTGCTCGAACCTCATTATCTGCCTTTGTCTCTGATGATGGGTTCTAGCAGGAACCCGAAACGTCAGTCTAATAAAACTCTTGTCCCAGCGATCGTGTCTTCTTCTTCAAGACTGATTCCTGGGACTCGTCCCTTGGCTTCTATTGATCTCAACCTGTCCACACTGCCACTGTAGCTTCACTTCGCGCATCGGCCCGGTAGGTCACTTGCAAGTCCATCTCACGGAGGCTGATCAACCATTGTCTGGAGCACCCAAATACAGCCTTTGCATCCGCCTCCGCTGTCCACACTGCCCACGCACATTCATGCACCGAATGGGTCTATCCGGTCACATGCTTATCCACGACAGCGGAATTCATCGCCTTATCGACTCACCTAGAACACCTTGTACACCCACTATTTTCAGCCCAATCAACGCCTCACCGTCCAGAGCGCCTACCCCGCAGCTCCTCCTCCTCCGCCATCACCATCATCACCACCGAGACGGCCTCTGGCGCTCCTGACCTATCCTGCTCAAACTGTACCCCCACCTCCACCTTACATATCGGCCTGGTCGATCACTTGCGAATCCATCGCATAGGGACTGGCAAATCAGTGTCTGGAGCACCCACATTCACTCATCGTATCCGCCTCAACTGCCCTTGCACGTTCACCCACGACATGGGCCTATCAGGTCACATGCGCATTCACAAAAACCTGTGATAGGCCACCGCCGGCTAAATCACATCATCACACCTTCCTCCGCCTACATCACGCAACATCATCATCTAGCACAAGCATTCAATTGCCACTTCCCACGCAAGCGTCTCGGCTCTGTCTCCAAGCTGTTTCTTTGCTGCATGTGTGATTCGAGGCTGAGGCTATCGGGCGCGTCAAGCGTCGTGGCTTTGGAGACTGCTGACTGACGCACCAACTCAGTCCACACAGTCTGCCCAGTTAGGTGTGGAGTGGCAGACTGGTGGGCTGAGAGTCAGGCTGCAACGGCTCCTACTTAATGTGACGTGATCTCTGGCAGTCTCACGCATATGAGATGTATGCCGCCCATCCTCTGATGTGTGACATCCTTGTGCTTGTGTTTATGGGGACAGGTCGTGCGTGTAGCGCGCGTAGACGTGGCCAATAGATATGCCAGCTATTGCGCCCACTAACCGCACAAGATGACCGGTCAGTTCGGACAGTGGCCGGGACCTGGAAATGAGAAGGGAGGCTGAGGTCGGCGACTGAAAGCATTTTCTTCACAATAAACAATCTGACGTACAGTAGGTAGGCTAACTCATGAAATGTCAACCGATATTCCGAAACGCGTTTTCGTTTCGAAATGATTAATTAAATAGGCTTGTAAAATTAATCAGCCTGCAGCATAATTCTATAATAATTCAGTTGCCTCAGGATGTTGGCTTTCGAACGAACATCCTTTCGGTTGCGTACAAAAACGATGTTCCGTAAAAAATGCCTACTTAAGTAGCATGGATTTTTTTATTTATTTTCGATGCCTTGCATATCCGATTATATTTCATTGTAAACATGCGCACAAATATTCATTATTTTGCTCCTTTGATACAAAAATAACGTCTTCTTTCAATTGTATATTTAAAGTAAGGGTATAATTCGGTTTTTCAAAAGTTTCTAATTTTGAGATTTTGTAATATCGTGAAATGGCCTTTCATAAATCGTCATGTCTGCCTTTACCAATGTGGCTTGTAAGGGTAACAATGTGCTTCAAATCCACTGCTTAATTTTATAAACCCCATATGGTCTCCTCTTAATACCGTAGAGAAATGTATGATTCTCCAAACGCTGAAATTATACGGCTTGCAGTTTGGGAACCCTGAATGCAACTGTGACGGCAGGTCCGGTTCAAAATTATTCGGGAATTGGAAAAGTTTTAGAAAACAAAATTGTACTCTTCCTTCAAGTGTTAATTTAAAAGGAAGCGTAATTTTCTACTGAATGAGCAAGAGAATGAATATTTTTATGCATATTTTCTATGAAATATAATTGAATCTTTAAGGGCATCGAAAATCAATTAACAAAATGCATGCTAATTAAGTAGTCATTTTAACTGAGTATGGTTTTCGGATGCAGTTGGAAAGATGTTTGCTCGAAAGCCGGCGTCCTGGGGTAACTGAATTATTATAGAATTACGCTGCAAGACGATTGGTTTTACAACCCTACTTCATTAATCTTCTCGAAACGAAAACGCATTTCGGAATTTCTGTTGAGATTTCATGATTTAACCCACCTACTGCACGTGAAGGGGGTCCCGCGGCCTTTGCGGTCAAGCAGCAGTCTGTGGGTAGGCGATGAAGCCAAAAGACCTCATACTTGACCAGGATGAGTCAGTCGTCCTCTACGAACTGCAGAGCAGCAGCGAGCGATGTAGTTAGGTCAGGAGAACTGGCTGACGGCTGCAAACGCGAGTGCTTGAACACCAGTCGGCCATTCGAAAGTTGAGCCTGAATTCCGATGTGGCAAACCACGCCGCGCAGACGGGACAAATTTTCCATAATTTTGGGTGTGATCATGCGTCAAGGCGGAAAGAAGAAGCTTGGTGTCCCACGACTGTCTAAACAGCCGCCACATAGACTTGATTTTGCACACCTTCTTGACAGAAGACATAGAAGGCGTGAATCAGGTGCGGCGACTATTATCCCCCGTCAGAAAGGCCAACTGCGGGACGTACCATGCAGTGGGCGTTAGTGACCTAACAATCAGACAGTGTGCGCCGTGTGATGACAGGTATGCAGGCGACGCCCCCCCCTGGTCCCTGAAGATGGCAGCTGAAGTAACTACTAGAAATGTCAGACCCAAAGCAAAGCTCTCCTGATTAATGCCCCTCATTCTGTTGACATGCTGCCGGGCAGTCGTATTGTTACTACGCTTTTATACCTTTTATGTTCCTAATCCACCTCGCACGCCACAGCATTAGGCTGGTCCTCCGCCTCAACTGTCATGACTTCATATATCAGCTCGGAGTGCACATTTGGGTTACCGTATACTGCCGTGATAGTTGCATGAAGCTACTTTTCACCCCACTCCCTCCGTCACCATCCCGTCTTCCTGGATAAAGTTGCGCGCAGTGTCAGACTTGACATTTTGCTTTCGCCTTCCGCGTTCTACGCGGACACATTGAGAACACGAAGCGAAGAGCCGTCTGACGGAATTGTATGCGTGGGCGAATCGTCTCCGTCCGTTCCTGTGGAAATGGTCCGGATCGCCTGTGTTCCGCCCACGGTGATGATTACGTCATTCATTCGCTTTATACGGCCTATATACCTGGGTATTCAGAACCTGGCAATCTCACCGCAGTTGACACCAGCCGCAAAAGTCTGGTAGCTGGGACATTAATAGTTTCTCTAAGTCAAGTTCTGGACGAAACTTATCTAGGCAAATTCACACCGATCAGACGTCAGCTCCAACTAGTCGCTTGCCGTCATCGTAGGTCAGTGGATTAATTGCCGCTTCTTACGCTTACAATGGTGAATCTGCTTAGTGTTAATTTTACTTCTGCTTCTTATCAACTAGTTCCTGGAACTAGTTTTGCCGTCAGAATGGTGGTGAGTGAAGATAATGTACGTAGGTGCCCTCAAAAATTCCTGGATTCCACGGTCTACCGTCCTGTGGTCAAGCCTTTAGTTAGTGATGTGAACTTTGACGACAGAGGGCAAGCTCAATTTGCAGTCGTAATTTGCCATGCGAACAGAGCAATTACCTACTGACAAACGGGCAGTAGTGAGAGATAGGAGACCTGGAAATGAGTGCTACGTTAACGGCGAAAGAGGTGAAGCCAACGAATTCTCTCCAAAGAAACTAAATAAATTGCAATTCCTCTAATTTTTTCAACGAGGGAGATACCAGATGACAAGCATACGCCTCTTCGGTCTCTGAAAATGGCCAGCCGAAATCACAACTCAAGACCTCAGACCCCAAAGAAACAATTATATTTTCGCAGGTCACGAACGCTCGTTTGGCGATCGTTTCCCAGGCAGTTGGCAAGTAAATTATACTTTTGTCTTTTGGTTTCGGCATTGTTTACGACTTGCTGCCTGCACTGCCAGCTTGTAGAAAGTGTCAACAAACAGTGCACATTTTCCAAAAGGCCAAATTTTCTCTTAAAGCCCTTAATGAAAATAACGTGGCAGTGAGTTGTAGTTCATGGGAAGCCCAATTACTCAAGGACTGTGGGAGTTTAAATGTCACTTGAGCGGCCAGTTGAGAAGTACGTACTCAGTGAACTGTTTCTTTAAACAGTAGGCGCAAATAGAACCTCGGCAGTTCCTGATACAGAATATTTTAGATCAGTCCAAAGGAGAGCCAGCAATAGTTATTTGATCATAATCCTCCCTCCCCCTCACCAGAAGCGACAATTCTCTGCAGTGTCAACAGATCGCGGGGGTTTCGCCAGAATCAAGGTGGCCCTTCGACAGACAAGCAAACGTTTATTTTATCAGCAGATGTTCACAGGATGCTGGGCAGCCTTGCCTAACTAGTTGGCATTCGTATTTAGTCAGCCCAAAGGAAGCATCTGTTTTCACGCTCGTAACAGCTCTCAGATTGGCCAAATAAGTTTAGTGTTCGTGCTCATGGAGTGTTTTTTTACATCGGGCTAGTATATTTCATCTCTCCTCATCCAGCCATTGTGAACGTGTGAAAGGCCGAGATCCTGCGTATGGGAAATGGAAACTGGATTACCCTTCCCTTTTTTAAATTATAATTCAACCATACAACTGCCGATGTTCTCTGGGCGCCCGGTGGCGCCGGTGTAAATGAGTATTTTCGTCCAGATCTACAGGGGGTGCAGTTGCTCTCTGGACGTCCCCTGAGATTTCTGACTATGCTTTTAACTAGTGAAGATAGCATAAGTGAGATTGATGCTCATATGCAAAGACTATTTCCCGACATCTTATTGGCCGCGTGTTTTTACTGACTAAAACCTGCACAATTTCTGAGCATCATGAGACATTCAGATGCCCTAAATTCTTTCATTTAAATGTTGGACACGGCTAATATTCCCCATGTAGTCTTGAGAACTTCATGGACCTTCAGGTAATCATCACAAGCTCTCCCAAATAATTTAGCTCACTAGGTACTTCGTCTCAAGAATGGATAATAAAATTGAAGCCATCCTGCTATTTTTTAGAAACGACACAAGTAAACTAAATGTGTGCATCAATAAGATATCTTAGAAATAAGACAGCTTTTCCCTGCTTCTGTAGTCGTCAAAACTTTTTAATCGGGATGGGACCCAGAGGACTGAGGCCAGAATCCAAATGAATTGTTAAATTCCGCGCATCACAATGCTCTCAAGGGGCCCAAACCAATGGCTTAAAATTGACATA
Source organism: Spirometra erinaceieuropaei (assembly GCA_902702965.1). Taxonomy (NCBI): domain Eukaryota; kingdom Metazoa; phylum Platyhelminthes; class Cestoda; order Diphyllobothriidea; family Diphyllobothriidae; genus Spirometra; species Spirometra erinaceieuropaei. The sequence goes on from CACRXP010000492.1 coordinate 482,195, forward strand.
ACTCAGGAAATACAAGCTGCGTTTTCGATCAGGAAGGACTGCTTCGGTAAGAATGCAATATTGATTATTGCGCAGTTTAGTCCTGCAGATATTTCAGTCGAACCATACCGACAGCATTTGAATGCAGGTCTTACAAGCCGCCTTCATAAACGACATTTGAGTGAAATAACTACTTAAGCAATGTTTATTTTTTATTTATTTTCGAAAACCTGTAAATTCATCTATATATTATAGTAATGACGTATAAAAATACCCATTATTCTATTCATTCTGCAGAACATAAGGTCAACCTCAAATTGTATGCTTTAAAAATATATTTACCAATTTAGACAAAAGGCCGGTCAGAATGTGAATATAAGCCAGAACTGCCGTTTAATTTGCGACTGCACTTTTCAGAGTACAAGCTGTGCAATTTCCGTTTGTGGAAAATCACACATTTCTCTATGCCTTTAAGAAGATGTCATCTAGACGTCCTAAAATTTAGCAATGGACAGGACTCGTGTTGTATGTTTCAAATGTGGTCTTGACAAACGGTCAAGTACGTCGTCATTTCACAATTTTAAACGACCTCGCACTTAAAACTTCTAAAACCAAAACCTGGCTATTCGGTGAGTTTAAAATTTAAATAAGACTTTATTTTTTACAAAAATATTACACGAATAATTATATGCGTGCGTCCTGCAAAATGCATTTGAATTCACAAGGATGTCGAAAATCACTATGCAAAGTCAAAGTGGGTAGTCAATATTAGCAACTGTAATGCCCGCAGGCGTCCAGAGAGAAACACGCTCAAATGCTAGCATTTGGGTTTCTACTGAGTACGAATCAATACTAGAACTCCACCTGTGGGGTCCTTTTTAATCGAAAACACATTTAAGAATTTCGAGGGATAGGCCACCTACTGCACAAGTCTTACTTTTAATCGACGTCATTCCGAGACGGGATATTGCGAAGCCCCTTATGTGTATGTTTATTTATCCCATAATCTTCGCATATTTCTCCGAAGCTGAAGGGAAGTCGATATCAGAATTCACTTTTGAAAATTACTCCATGCAGTGGCCCCAAGTTAAAAAGAGCTTGTCCTGTATCTTCGGTGGCGCGGTAGTGATAATTATACTATGAGTAAATTCCAAACGCTGTATAAATTATATATCCTGAATCGATCATTCAAAAAACATCGGTTGGTATTTCCTGCAGTTTCCAATAATTACTGAAGTTTTTGGATCGGTCCACAAACTCGGAACAATGAGGTGAAGCCTGGACGAACGTTATATGCAGGGTGGTCTGGTTATTGCATGCCTTGTAAAGTTTCAACATGTCACATTTAGCAGAAAGTAGGCTTCTCATTTGGTTAGGCACTGCTAAACACAACGAAAGCAGGCATTCTTTTGGGCTAATAGTGTTTATTACGGAGAAACAGTACTGCAGACTAAGCAACACAGGTGAAGTAAACAGCCCAGAAGATGCTGCCCCTTTATGAGTAGACCACCAGCGTGACTGCTCATAGTTGACATTTTC
>CACRXP010000492.1:483784-497114 GCA_902702965.1 Spirometra erinaceieuropaei
AAGCAGATTCACCATTGTAAGCGTAAGAAGCGGCAATTAATCCACTGACCTACGATGACGGCAAGCGACTAGTTGGAGCTGACGTCTGATCGGTGTGAATTTGCCTAGATAAGTTTCGTCCAGAACTTGACTTAGAGAAACTGTTTATGTCCCAGCTACCAGACTTTTGCGGCTGGTGTCAACTGCGGTGAGATTGCCAGGTTCTGAATACCCAGGTACATAGGCCGTATAAAGCGAATGAATGACGTAATCATCACCGTGGGCGGAACACAGGCGATCCAGACCATTTCCACAGGAACGGACGGAGACGATTCGCCCACGCATACGATTCCGTCAGACGGCTCTTTACTTCGTGTTCTCAATGTGTCCGCGTATAACGCGGAAGGCGAAAGCAAAATGTCGAGTCTGACACTGCGCGCAACTTTATCCAGGAAGACGGGAGGGTGACGGAGGAAGTGGGGTGAAAAGTAGCTTCATGCAACTATCACGACAGTATACGGTAACCAATATGTGCACTCCGAGCTGATATATGAAGTCATGGCAGTTGAGGCGGTGGACCAACCTAATGCTGTGGCGTGCGAGGTGGATTAGGAAAATAAAACGTATAAAAGCGTAGTAACAACACGACTGCCCGGAAGCATGTCAACAGAATGCGAGGCATTAATCAGAAGAGCTTTGCTTTGGGCATGACATTTCCAGTAGTTACTTCAGCTGCCATCTTCAGGGGCCAGGGGGTGGGGTCGCCTGCATATCTGTCATCACATGGCGCACACTGTCTGATGGTTAGGTCACTAACGCCCACTGGGTGCGTCCATTTCTGCATGGTACGTCCCAGCAGTTGGCCTTTGTGACGGGGGATAATAGTCGCCGCACCTGATTCACGCCTTTTATGTCTTCTGTCAAGAAGGTGTGCAAAATCAAGTCTATGTGGCGGCTGTTTAGACAGTCGTGGGACACCAAGCTTCTTCTGTCCGCCTTGACGCATGATCACACCCCAAATTATGAAAAAGTTGTCCCGTCAGCGCGGCATAGTTTGCTACATCGGAATTCAGGCTCAACTTTCGAATGGCCGACCGGTGTTCAAGCACCCGCGTTTGCAGCCGTCAGCCAGTTTTCCTGACCTAACTACATCGCTCGCCGCTGCTCTGCAGTTCGTAGGGGATGACTGACTTATCCTGGTCAAGTATGAGGTCTTTTGGCTCCATCGCCTACCCACAGACTGCTGCTTGACCGCAGTGGCCGCGGGACCCCCTTCAAGTGAAGTAGGTGAGTTAACTCATGAAATCTCAACAGAAATTCCGAAATACGATTTCGTTTCCAAAAGATAAATTAAGTAGAGTTGTAAAACCAATCGTCTTGCAGCATAATTCTATAATAATTCAGTTACCCCAGGACGCCAGCTTTCGAGTAAACGTCTTTCCAGCTGCATCCGAAAACCATACTCTGCAAAAAATGAGTGCTTAAGTAGCATGCATTTTGCTCATTGATTTTCGATGCCCTTAAAGATTCAATTACATTTCATAGAAAATATGCATAAAAATATTCATTCTCTTGCTCATTCAGTAGAAAATCACGTCTCCTTTTAATTTTATACTTGAAGGAAGAGTATAACTTTGTTTTATAAACATTTTCCAATTCCCGAATAATTTTGAACCCGACCTGCCGTCACACTTGCATTCAGGGTTCCCAAACTGCAATCATGGAGAATCATACATTTCTCTACGGTATTGAGGGGAAACCATATGCGGTTCGTAAAATTAAGCAGTGGATTTGAACCACATTGTTACCTTTACAAGTCACATTGGTAAATGCGGAGACATGACGTTTTATGAAAGGCCATTTCACAGTATTAAAAATCTCATAATTAGAAACTTTTTAAACCGAATTACACCCTTTCCTTGGGTATAAAATTGGAAGAAGTTGTAATTTGCCATCAAATGAGCGAAAGAATGAATATTTTTGTGCATATTTTCCATGAAATATAATTGGACCTTTAAGGGCATCCAAAATCAATGGAAAAGTCATGCCGCTACGTAGTCATTTTCTGCAGAGTATAAATTTTGCATGCAACCTAGAAGTTCGTTCGAAAGCCGACGGCTCGCGGTAACTGAATCATTATGGTATTATGCTGCACGATGATGAGTTTTACAACCCTACTTGATTAATCTTTTCCAAAAGAAGACAAATTTCGGAATTTCGGTTGACATTTCATGAGTTGGTCCACCTATTGTACGTACCGCGCTCTTCATTCCGCTTCCTTAGGGGAATTCGACTCATCTCAGAATATGTGCGTGGACAGCTGTTGGCTCTGATTGGCTTTTGGAGGAGGTTGATCTTGTCTTATTAGATGAACGCGGTGCTATAGTGAGTTTCGTTTGCATCGTAGCCCGATGCTTGCTGTTCAGACTGGCTATTTGTTAGTGTTGATAGGTTCCTGTAAACTGCCGTCGTCAGCTGGACGTTCAGCTGGCGGCTGCCAAGGGCATCCAAGGACGGAAGTTCGTCCTTCATGTCACTTTCTACCTTGTCGAGTACTGCCGTTTCCTGCAGTAGACAATCTTGTCCCGTTCGGTGAGGAGAAAGGTTTCGTCAGAGTGGTGCGAACAAAGGTCCTTCGAGCTTTTGGAGAATCACGCCTGAAACAAGCCCATAGTTTGATGAATCCGGTGGACTGCCGTTGATGTGGTCCCTTGGAAGGTAGAGAATGTTCAGTGGATGTGCCCTATTTGTTCTCGCCGGGATTGCGTCCGTTACGGGGCTTCGGCGCCTCGAGGTGTTTATACTGTAGGCGCCCGTTATACTGACGCGAACAAACGACACCATCGTCTAATTCAGTTGGTTTTCGATCGCTCCTTTTCCATCCAGAAATGTTTTTGTTGAGTGTGCAATATTTTGTGAGCCCGTGGTAAGTAACATCAGATTCTGGGATGACGATTTCTCAAGCCTGTATGTGGGCGTGCTCCTATGCGAGAAAAATAGCCAGAAAGGACATCTGACTTGCATCTGTTTTTTGTGTTAGTAACCCTATTTTCTTTTGTCGGACCAGAAGGCTTTTCATCTTTGTGAGCGACAAATTCAGCGTAACGACATCGCTGATTCTGCAGAAATGCAGCTTGATTAGGCACACTAGGGCTTTGTTTTGATGGTCCGCCTTGTCGATGACAACGGCTGGCTGTTCTTTGTCAGCAGGCTGAATCAGTATTTCCATGTCGACTTCAGACTCCTTCAACGTCATTTATTTCGCCTTAGTATTATGTTGACTTCATAGTGTGACATGAACATCGAGGTAACCTGATGTCGAAGGAGGTCTTTTAACTGGTTGACGGAGCACTAAACCGAAGGAAGCAGTGAGGGCGACTGAAGCCATGCTGCACGAAATGTGTTTGAGCCTTGATAAGGCAGAAGTAGTCCACTCGGCTTTAGTAGCTATGTGGTCGGATTCCGGACCATCGGTAATTGTCGTTCATAAGGTAGCACGCCAAGTTTGGAGATACTACGCGTCAGTCTTTTGCCGTTGGTTATCACAGCGGCGGAGTCAAAATGGACGGGGATTGGAGCGGAAGCGATAAATTCGCTCTCAACCTGACTAAGGAAATTTCCGAACTTTTCGGCAATGCAACTTCCCACCTAGATATCAATAGGGGAGGAACCAGCAGCCAAAACCGCACAGCTGTAAGAGTTTTCCACATGTGCCAGAGCTGTCTCTTACCAATCTCCGAACGACGGATGTCCACCGTGTGCTCCACAGACAAAGTGAAGCAGAAATGTCGACTTGTGCGTGGTTTCGTTTATAGTGAACGTAGACTTGCACAGCATCTATCACACTCCCTCCTCCTCCCCCACCTGGACCCGGTGTCAAGACTGTCAAGAAGACCGGAGGACGTTTCGGCGAGTGGTCGTATAGAACAGTTTAATCAGTTTCTGGGGCTTGAGCGGTCTTTAGAGCCCTAACCTTCACTGACAAGTTTGCAAGCTTGTTCGTGCGTTTCGTCATCCAGAGGATGTAGTGGTATTCTCAACTGTGGTGTCAGTCACCTCGTCCTATCGTTTGAGCTCTCTAAACGCGATATTTGTAGCCGGTGGTGTCAATCTTACATGAACAGCCATGTCATTCGTCGACTCTGAGTTGACAGGAGGCCTGTTGGGGAGGTTTATCGGCTAACTGTATTTGGCCAGGAGCTTACATAGGGCAAGGGCTTGTCGAAGGACAGCTTCCTTCAACCATAAGTCAGTTGAAGCGTTCCACGCCCAGAATCCATATGGATAGGAGAGTGAAGCTGCGGACAGCAGGTTACCTACCAGAAAGAACCTTGTTTTGTGGTTTCGGTTGATAGAAGCGAACAGGCGAGTTCCAGGTAGCAGTTCAGAAGACGAAGATACGATCACTGGAACAAGAAATTTATTGGCCTGCCGTTTCGGATTCTCACTCGGACTGACAAGCCACCTTCGCATCAATTAGGACCCCAGCGCTGATCGCGAGGACTGTTAATTACAGTACGCATATGGTCCCACGGCAGCCACGTGCTATAAATACTCCACTCCTTGTGCCACCACTACCCTTATCTGCGACTGTCTCTAATGATGGATTCGAATGAGAATCCGAACGTCAGGCCGATAAATTTCTTGTTCCAGTGATCGCATCTTCGTCTTCTATGTGGTTTCTATCGTGTGAGCAGATCATGATGCACTTTGTCTTGACATTTAGCTAGTAAAACTCGACTGGGAATACGAGCAGGACCCCCGGCCCACCACGATCTGTAATGTCCCCACCCTCGTTGACCGACGGAATAAGTGGTTGTCCCGCTTGTGTACTGTCTCCACCCAAATAGATTCGAAAAATCAAAAATAACCCTCTCTGTTAGTGAAGAAGAAGAGTCGAGCTCCGGAAAACACGGCTTGATCGCAGTTGATAGCCATGCCCGTATTACAGATGGCGGGGGGTCTGTTTATTGGGGCTATTTTGTGGGGTTCCATAATCACATCCACCCTATTTGGCTTCCGTTTTAGGTTCGAGGTTAGGATTAGGGTGACGGTTAATGGTTTCCGATTTTCGGGTTAGGGTTATGCGCTTTAGGCTTAGGTTTTCAGTTAAGGTTAAGGTTTGAGTGTACGATTAGGTTTCAGTACTACGGTTAGGTTTTTCAGTTACGGCTATGTCTAAGGGCTACGGTTACATTTACGATTTCGGTTAGGGTTAGGTGTGCCGTTAGGGTTAACGGTTGACGTTTAAGGTTGAGGTTAGAGTTAGGGTTAGGGTTAAGGTCGCCGTCTGCTACCTGGCTACCAACTGTGATCTAGCTCGGAACACTTTGTCTATTCTCCTGAGCTTTCGGACTCGTACAGCAGTCCATCGTCCGAGCTAGTAGCAGCAACAAAACAAGCGACAATTATAAGGCATGTAGACCGACGGCGTGTGATCTCCTCCCTCTTTTTCGGCATTCTGCATGGTAATTTCACTGCCAGGGATACTTTTTTTTCTAAGGAGTCATTGTCGTCCTTTATTTGCTAAACGGCATCAGACAAGACACGGGGTTAGATATGACAGTTCGAACATCGTTGCCGACGGTGTTCACCGTGTGTTCCCTGTCAGGGCCAGGGCAGGTGGGGTGACTTAAGCGCGAACTTGCGCAGCACCTACCTCGCTCTCTTCTCTCTTACCTGTGTACGGTGTCATAAGGGTGTCATAAAGACTATCTATTACAGCATGGCTCTTAGAATGCCTGTCGGCCACTCCACACGCACACTAGTCCGACTTCGAGGCCCATGCTTACCGTCATTTGACAGCCTATCAAGCTACAACACGTGGGCTAACTCATATAATGTCAGCTGAAATTCCGGAATGCGTTTTCGTTTTATAAAGATTTATAAAGTAGTTTTGTAAAACTAATCAGTCTGCAGTATAATTCTATGATAATTCACTTACCTCAGGATGCTGGCTTTAGGAGGAACGTCCATTGCATACAAAAACCATACTCCGCAAAAAATGACTACTTAAGTAACATGCATTTTTCTCGTTAATTTTCGATGCCCCTAAAAGTCCAATTATATTTCATGGAAAAGATGAATAAAAAATTCCTTCTTTCGCTTTTTCGGTAGAAAATTACGTCTTCTTTCAATTTTAAACTAAAAGGAGGGACATAATTTGGTTTTAAAAAGTTTCCAATTGTGAGACTTTTAAATACCGTGAAATGGCCGTTCATAAGACTTCATGCCTCTGCATTTACCAATGTGGCTTGTAAAGTTAACAACCTGGATCAAATGTTAAATTTTTTGAACCCCACATGGTCTCCTCTCTATACAGTAGAGAAATATGTGGTTTTCCGTACGCGAAAAATACCTGGCTCATAGTCTGGAAACCCTGGATGCAAGTGTGATGGCAGGTCGGGTTCAAAATTACTAGGCAATTAGAAAGTTTTTGGAAACCGAATAATACCCTTTTTCGAGCATAAACATGGAACAAGACGTAATTTTCTACCGAATGAGCGAATAAAGGAATATTTTATTCATGTTTTCCATAAAATATATTGAACCTTTAGGGGCATCGAAAATCAACGAGAAAAATGCATGTTACTTAAGTAATCATTTTTTGCAGAGTATCGTTTTTGTGCGCAACCGAAGGGATGTTCGTTTGAAAGTCAACATCCTGAGGTAACTTAATTATTATAGAATTATACTGCAGGCTGATTAATTTTACAACCCTACTCAATTAATCATTTCCAAACGAAAACGCGTTTCAGAATATCGCTTGACATTTCATGAGTTAGCCCACCTACACTACGTCAGATTTTTTATAGTGAGGAAAATGCTCTAATTCGTCGACCTCAGTCTGCCTTCTCATTCCCAGGTCCCGGCCACTGTCCGAGCTGCCTGGTCATCTGGTGCGGTTAGTGGGCGCAATAGCTGGCATATCTATTGGCCACGTCTACGCGCGCTACATGCACGACCTGTCCCCACAGACACAAGACCAAGGATGTCACACATCGGAGGGTGGGCGGCATACATCTCATATGCGTGAGACTGCCAAAAGGTCACGTCACATTAAGAAGGAGCCGTTGCAGCCTGACTCTCAGCCCACCAGTCCGCCACTCCACACATAACTGGGCAGACTGCGTGGACTGATTTGGTGCGTCAGTCGGCAGTCTTCCAAGTCACGACGCTGGACGCGCGTGATAGCCTCAGCCTCAAATCACACGTGCAGCAAAGAAACAGCATGGAGACAGAGCCGAGACGCACACTTCCCGCTTGCGTAGGAGGTGGCAATTGAATGCTTGTGCTAGATGATGTTGCGTGATGTAGGCGGAGGGAGGTGTAACGATGTGGTTTAGCCGTCGTGGGAGATGGAAATTGGATGCTTGTGCTAGATGATTATGTTGCGTGATGTAGGCGGAGGAAGGTGTAATGATGTGGTTTAGCAGGCGGTGGCCTATCGCAGGCTTTTGTGAATGCGCATGTGTCCTGATAGGCCCATGTTGTGGGTGAACGTGCAAGGGCAGTTGAGGCGGATGCAATGAGTGAATGTGGGTGCTGCGAGCACTGATTTGCCAGTCCCTGTGCGATGGATTCGTAAGTGATCGACCAGGCCGATATGTAAGGTGGAGGTGGGGGGACAGTTTGGGCAGGATAGGTTGGGAGCGCCAGAGGTCGTCTCGGTGATGTTGATGGTGGTGGCGGAGGAGGAGCTGCTGGGGTAGGCGTGCTGGACGGTGAGCCGTTGATTGGGCTAGGCATAGTGGGTGTAGAAGGTGCCCTATGTGGGTCGATACGGCGATGAATTCCGCTGTCGTGGATAAGCATGAGACCGGCTAAGCCCCTTCGGTGCATGAATGTGCGTGGGCAATGCGGACAGCGGAGGCGGATGCGGCGGGTGTATTTGGGTGCCCCAGACAATGGTTGATCAGCCTCCGTGAGATGAACTTGCAAGTGACCTACCGGGCCGATGCGCGAGGTGAAGCTGCAGTGGCAGTGTGGACTGGTTGGAATCAAAAGAAGCCAAGAGACGAGTGGACTTGGTCCCAACTTTGTAGAAGGAGACACGATCGCTGGGACAAGAGCTTTATTAGACTGATGTTTTGGGTTCCTGCTCGAACCCATCATCAGAGACAAAAGCAGATGATGATGAGGTTCGAGCAGGAATCCGAAACGTCAAGCTAATAAAGCTATTGTCCTAGCGATCGTGTTTCCTTCTACAAAGTTGGGACCAAGTCCACACCATTCGTGTTGACGGCGAAGTTGATGTATGATGGTACGTAATGAGTGTTCGCACTGGTGGTGGAGGCAGAAGCCGCCGTAGCACATTTTGAGGCGGGGATGCTGTTGGAGGATAGCTACGGGAGATCGGGAGCACCGTTAGCGTTGTTTGTGAACACGGGGGCGGGGCATAGCTGAATGGGGAGACATCAGTTGGTGTTGTCCGAATGCTGTAGTTGGTCCAGAGATGTACTACAAGAACGATTCGTATCCAGAATGTTCGCCGACACCGTGGGCGGATCAAAGGCAGTTGAGCGTTGGCGTTGCGAGGTAGGGGCAGTTGAAATTTGGGAGCTTCACTTTTGCCTTTGGTGGCGCTTGCGCGATTGTCTTCGTAGATCGCTGCGCCGGCCTTCAATGTCCTCCTCCAAGCCTATCGGTTCTTGGCGAGGTCATCCCAGTTGGCCGGGTTGATCTGCAGGCGCTTCTAGGAAATCTTCATAGTGTCCCTGTAGAGTCGAACTTAACCTACTTGTCAACGAGAAACCGTGGCGATACCTCCATAGATGAGTACTTCTGGTGGTATAGACAACAAACGTTGGCTCTGGAAGAAAAACGCACTGGCGTCATCTCTGCCCGACTACTCTGATCGGATAACGCACGGATCTCTTCTGGGCGTTACCACTACGTGCAAAGCATGACTTGCTGGCCTCACAGAAGGACCCGCTCCCGAAAGAAGTCTGCAGCGGAGGCTCAACATTTGAGTAACTCCAATAGGAGGAATGCTGAATCCCCGTTGAAACCGAGGTCCTGATTAAGCAGGCCTCACGCCCTGCGAAGACCACGGAGGAGTGCTCGGTCGCGCGAGTCGCGCGACAAAGGGCCTTCTGCAGACCTTCGAAGGTGTTGGATCTCAGGTCCCAGTGCAACACTCTCGGCCTAGCATGAAGTCATTTGACGTAGACGAGTTATTTTTCGCTTAGCATGGGCGAGTGCTTTGCGCTCAGAAGAGAGGTTGCCCAGGTCAGAGCGTGCCTGTGCGCAGGCACCCTGATCCAGGTGGAAGGCCGCGGCGACGACGACGACGACCCAGGTTTAATGCGTTCGCGAAATTGCGACAGCCGGACCCACAGGTGGTGCACCACTGACATGCGACAACTCAAAAGACGACTAAACCAAATGAAACGCATTCACACGCCCACGCGTGACTGGAAGCGATAGCAGAATTGTCGATGTAGCCTGCTGGGGTTCGGTTACACACCATATGACAGACGGCTCTGCATCCGATTCGAGGGGTGCCTATTCCCGCATCCTAGCGACGAATTTAATCATAGTCCTAACCCCACCCCGCCCCCTAGAATTTGGCATCAGGCCAGCTGCAATACGGGAGGGCTACCTATTCCCATGTCCTACCCAAAATTAAATACCGACTCTTTTGTTTGCAGTGCAGCATTCGGCCGTTAGGTTACGCCTGCTATTTTCTTTGCCAGTCAAACCTAAGACAAACGAAGCATCTAAAATTTATATTGGGAATATCGTGGCGCGCCTTATTTAACGAGAACCACAAAAATGTGCATGGCATATGACTAACTTTTGAGGCATGCGATTAAGGAAGACTTACAAATAAAGCTCCTAAAGATTGGACGGATTGGCTCACCAGGACAAACGCGCCTTTTGGCCTGGACAGCCTGATTGGGCAGATAGTATTGAATTTTTAGACTGTCTTCTACAGAAAATGGTCATTTGGGTGCGGACTTCTCTATAAGTTTTTCACCGGTCAAAAACCTGAAAATGAACAACCGATTTTAAGGCGCAATCTTTTCAGCGGACTTGAAGTCTAGCATTTGTTCTATATTATCTGAACTGTCCGGTACGTTTGCAAAATAGAGAGGTTGATGCAATGAAGTCTCCGTCCAAAAGTTATTCCCTGCGGTTAAATGAGAGGGTGAAAGTGGTTGTGAACAGTCCATTTGAATTTCCACCACCTGGACAATGGTATACTCCTCCTTATGCTTAAGTAGCCATCAACCACGCCCCGGATGCCGCTTCACAGGAGCACCGCGAAAGACCAAACGCCACAACCTAAGTCTGGATTGCGTTCGTTTATTTTTTTCTGTTTTTTAGTAGATTGCCTGGTCAAAACGGTTTTTGTTTGCTAAAAGCATGCGCGTTTAGGCTGATATGTTTTGTACAGCGGACTTACTTTGAGTAAAGGGGCCGCCTCAGCCAACCAATTCGTAGTCATTGTCTTTAGTATTTTGCGGCTGTACATTTTTTATCCATCCGTTGTGAGATTTGAACATCCTATCTCAAGATCTGGACAAATGCTGAGTCCTTTCAAATAGCGGTTTGTTTTATATCATATGAAGCACGGCATCCACTCCAGTGCTCCAGATTGGAAGCTGGTCAATGGGAAGACGGAGAAATTAATAGTCACCCAGGTAGTCTAAGTTAAATTATTATTATAAATGTTTCTGATTTGATTCGAATTAATTAAGGCACGGGAAAACGTAACTCCCCATTGCAGGTGGTCTTGTGCTAAATCCCTAAGGAAGGGGGGGTTAGAGTGAGTATTATGACTTGGAAAGTTAGCGTTGATATTGGGGTTAGGGTTAAAGTTAAGACACGTTAATAGGTACTGCACGGGAATTTAGTGTATGCCACCTGCAATACGAAAGCGCACACTTATTTACGTGTCCCCAACCGCGAATGCGGCCTTAAAACCAGAATATGAACTAGCATAGATAAGTTATAACGGGACTATGCTTGCACGTGAAATTACCGTGGTCCGGAGTTAGGAAATCAGGTTACTAAAATGATGCCGCATATAATAAATCATACAGAAAGGGTATGGTCTATGGCCATGAGTACTTGCTCCGGGAGGCAATTTTGCTAGAAGAAGTTAACTGATGATATCTATTTGTACGTGCCGAATACAGTAGATTTGCCAACTCATGAAATGTCAACCAAAATTTCAAAATGCGTTCTCGTTTCGAAAAGATAAATCAAGCAGTGTTGTATGACTAATCAGGATGCAGCATAAATCTATAATGATCCAGTTGCATAAGGGTGTCAGCCTTCGAAAGAACTTATTTTCGGCTGTATACAAGATCTATACCCTACAAAAAATGACTACTTAATTGGCATGGAATTTTCTCATTGATTTTCGATGCCCTTGAAAAAAATTATATTTCACGGAAAAAATGGATAAAATATTCATTCTTTTACTTATTCGGTAGAAAATCACGTCTTTTTCCAATTTTATCCTCAAAAGAAGAGTATAATTCGGTTTTAAAAACCTTTTTAATTCCCGAATAATTTTGAACCCGACCTGCTGTTACGCTTGCATTCAGAGTTTCAAAACTACACACTGTATATTTTCCGTGTACGGAACACCATGCATTTCTCTACGGTAGTAAGAGGAGACCATATGAGGTTCATAAAATTAAGCAGTGGATTTGAGCAATATTGTTAACTTTATAAGCCACATTAGTAAATGTAGACACATGACGTTGCATGAACGGCCATTTAAAGGTATTAAAAAATCTCATAATTAGAAACTTTTTTGAAACCGAATTATACTCTTCCTTTGAGTATGAAATTGGAAGAAGACGTGATTTTCTACCGAATAAGTAAAGGAATGAATATTTTTATGCATGCATTCCATGAACTATAATTGAATGGTCAAGGGCATCGAAAATCAATGAGAAAATTGCATACTACTTAAGAAGTCATTTTTTGCAGAGTATAGATTTTGTATGCAGCCGAAAATAAGTTCTTTCGAAAGCCAACACTCTGAGGTAACTGGATCATTATAGATTTATGCTGCATCATGATTAGTTTTACAACACTACTTAATTTATCTTTTCGAAACGAGAACGCATTTCGAAATTTTGGTTGACATTTCATGAGTTAGCACATCTACTGTAAAGAAATAAAACGACCTCGTTGGTTCTGTTGCGTGAGGGCAGTTAAGATGCTTTAAGGTAGTCATCGGAGTAAAAATACAGCAATGCAATACCTTTTTGACAATGCCTGCAAAGTAGCATTAAGTTCATTTACCATTCATGTTAGATGGCAGAAATAGTGCCTCGTTTAATCGGTTGCAATATGGAGGATGAAAAATTTGTGATACCAGAAAGTTCTTAAACATTCAACTATTTCTGCCCAACACAAATGCTCCCTAGTGTAAGTAGCCCCGGCCATAAACCATACCCTTGCCAATTACACCTTTGGTTCTACCTTGTTAAAATTTCACAAGTTTGCTCACATGTGTTCGTATAAAATTCGGTGTGCAGGCCGTTCTGTATTCTCGAAAGCTGGCTTCTTGCAACGCTTCCATTATTCTAAATGCTGTCCGAATATGGCGATTTCAAGTTTCGACTCAGATTTTTGGTGAGTTTAAGGGATGTAGGCTCCTGACTTTATACTAACCAACCAGCTACGAAGATTAGAGGATAATTTAATTAGTACAATGTTGTTTGGAATGATAGTGTGTTGTGGTCGTTTAGTCCTTTACGATGAGAAACTCCAGTGTTGGCATGAGATGATGGCAGTTTATTTATTGCCAGCGACGAGAACTACCAATGCACTCGGAACGGTGCTGTGGAGACATGCGCGTGAAGGAGGACATGCTTCGCGCCGTGCTCACCCGCTCTCTCTGCTCCAGTGCTCTCCGAGAAATGTTTACATACTATGAGCCGATATGACGATTACCAGTCACCAAAGTATCATGGCGTATCGGTCTAGTGAGCCGAGGACACGCATTCGTCTAGAGGGACACCTTGTTTGTGACATTGATCAAAATCACGCAAGCGTGATCTTAGAATGATTTGCTTTATTAGTATATACTGTCCAGTCCCTTGTGGCCACATTTGCAGCGGCTGCAGTGCAACTGAAGTGTTAAATATTTTTTTATTTGTCATTCGGTAGGGAGGGAAAGGGGCTTACCTTCAAAGAACGGTATGATAAATATGCATTATTGATGATGTTTTCAAGAACCTGCGCCCAACTAAACAGGCTATGCTAGACTTGTAATAGAAGTGGAACTAACTTTGAGCAGTTGGCTCCTGGTACCAGGATGTATAACTCTTTTAATTCTTTGTTTACAAGTTCTGGCACGGATGCAAACCCGCCTAGTCAG
>CACRXP010000493.1:0-18099 GCA_902702965.1 Spirometra erinaceieuropaei
TACCGAGAACGACAAAACTGGAATGGCCGTTTCTGGTTTAATGGCCGTCATTAGCCAGCCAAACCCAACCACGAAGTATGCAACCCCCGAGATTAGAAGTTCAACGTCCCCCACCACCTTCGGGGGTGAAATAAGCCCGAAAGAACGCTGTGTCAAGTAACCGCATCTCTTTCGACGCAACATCGGAATTTTTCAGAGTAAAATCTCGGCTGCCATATCTTGGTAAGATCCTATTTCGTAGCTGTACCTGCTAGGGGTTGGGGGTCGGAGGTTAGGATCTGGCGTTAGGAATAAAGGGGTCAGGGTTAGGGGTTAAGCTTAGGGGTTGGCGTCTGGGGTTAGGTTTAGGGGTTAAGGATTGGGGTTAGGGGTTAAAGTTAGGGGTTAGGAGTTGGGGTTAGGGGTTAGGCTGGGGTTTGGCTACCGCAGTTACGGCTACGAAATATGATCCGACTCATATTTGGGTGAGGGCTTACTTTGGTAACCATCCCCGCCATGAAGAAATGGCTGTTTTCTCGTCGGGGTTCAGGACACGTTCGGCTTCACAAACTCAGGAGTATAGTCAAATCATACAATTTTAGCTCATTGAAGGTTGCAGAGAATTCCTGAATATCAACGGGGTATTTGTAAACAGATGTGCGTTCATTTTTCATAACGACCATAGATATGGTTCCACCGGTACAAAAGTGGTTTTTTTTTCACCAACAATTGGGCAAAATGTGGTGACGCACCTTCTGCATCAATGTCCGTGTCGTAATCCATGGATCTGACGTCGGTGGATATATCAAACGGTACTGGCGAAGCAAACTGGCTATCAGCACCCTGCACGGAGACAAAAAATATAATGTTATAAAAGAACCTGAACCCAAAAGTAGGCCAGCAGTTCAAAGAACTTGAAAGAAAACACGATCTAGCTCGGTGGAGAATAAGGTAATACCGAATAAATACGCCAACAAGATCGCTCTGTGTAGTTGAAGAGTAGACTGATCAAAATAAGTCCGGGAATCCCACTCACGCAACGCAGATGGCTCTCCGCTAAATTCCAAAGGCGCTGAAGTTAGCGTTGGTGCTGGAGTTATGATTGGGGTTGCAGCAGAGAAATAGTTACGCTTTCTGGAATTTCACGCAAGGCCGCCTGCAGTGCGGGGGAAGTTCCCCAGTCCCGCGTCTACTCGTTATTTGAAATGATTTAGTTCCAGAGTCAAATGAACTGCGGCACCAGAAAGGGAATATTAAGCAGACTTTGGTGTTTGCAGTGGAATATCCAATGACTTGCGTCTCAAGCACACGGGGGGAGAGCCAAGGGTACGGTTTATGAAAGTCTTCTTCATAACTACTTAGATATTACGACGTTTTCCTGTTGATTTTCGATGCCCTTATAAACTACAGTATATATACGGAAAACATACACAAAATAGATGTTGTGGCAGATTTTGAATTATTCCTGTTGACCCAACTGAAAAACTCGGCGCCTCGGTGGGATTCGAACCCACGCAGTAAGGGGAAGGCTGTAGTACAGCCAACGCTCTAACCACGTGAGCTACGAGGCCCCGCCGGACGATGCGAGGTTAATCACATTTGAGTCAATTTACCCGCCCAACCTACTGCAACGTCTGGAATCCACCAAATCTGATAGAGTAAGTTGATTGCCCAAGCAGGGTTTCCTAATTAATTAAAAATCTGCCAAAACATCTATGGATTACGTGAGCCTGGTAGTCATCTGGTGGATTCTAGATACATTACTTAGGAAATCCTGCTTGGGCAATCAGCTTACTGCATTAGATTTGGTGGATTCAAGACGTTGCAGTAGCTTGGGCGGGTAAACTTGACCCAAATGTGATTAAACTCGCGTCGTCCGGCGGGGCCTCCTAGCTCAAGTGGTTAGAGCGTTGGCTGTACTAAAGCCTTCCCCTTACAGCGTGGATTCGAATCCCACCGTGGCGCCGAGTTTTCCACAGTTGGGTCGATATGAATACACAAAATACTCCTTTTGCTCACATGAGAGCAAGATAAGTCTTTTTCAAACTTCGTACTTGAAGGAAGGGTGTATTTCGGTTTTTAACTAGTTGCTAATTACGAGATTCTTCCAAACCGTGAAAAGTTCACTTGTACAGAATCGCATCAGTACACTTATAAATGTTACTTATAAGGTAGACGACACAGTCCGCATTGGTCACACATTTTTGGAGTCCTATACGTGTTTTTCATAATAGCATATAAAAAGGGCATGATCTTCTTTGTATGAAAATTATACAGATTTCAGTTCAGAAACCCTGAGTGAAAGTGTAATAGCGGGTCGGGTTCGAAATTAGTCAGTAATTGGGAGAGCGTTCTTAAACCAATAGATACTCGTTTTTAGAATGCAAAATTTAAAGAAGTCGTTATTTTCTACCCGGGAAGTAAAAGCACGAAGAATGCATGCTTTCTATAAAATCTATTTGAATTTATGAGGACATCGAAAACTGATGGGGATGATTCACGCTACTTAAATAGTTATTTTTGCAGACTATAATTCATGTCGGCGGTCGATAAGGAGCTCGTGCGAAAGCCGGCATCCCAACATGGCTGGAATACCTCAGCCTTATATGAAATGATAAGTAACATGACAACCATGCTATTTTAATCATTTCCGAATTTCAGTCAACATTTCGTGAGATGGCGCATCCTCCCAACACACCACTCGCAAAATCGAAAACATGTCTTACCCGATGTGCTCATACCGCAGCAGGTAACTTTGACGACCCCAATAATCAGTCAGCACGTGCAACCTCCTGTTCCACCGGACATCCGGCACTGCCCAGAGAGGCCCGTTAACAGACTGGAATGACTGCGACGTCCTAATACTCAAGACTACTAGCTTAAAGGAGTTAGAACTACGGCGGTCATTGCGAATGTACTGTCGTGACAACCAGTAGGCAAGGATAGGACTTACGGCCGGGGTCACGTACTTCGAAAAGCATTTGCGTTGAGCAGAAGAGCTGAACACCTAAGAACTCTGTGGTGTCACCAAACAAAAGAAGACACTATTTTATCATAAAAGTAGCGCATGCATGTAATGCCCCTTTGCAGGCATTGTCAAAAAGGGTATTGCATTGTCGTACTTTTTACGCCCTCAAGCAACAGCCATAACGAGGTCTTTTTATTTCTTTCCGTGGAACGTACGAGAATATATCACCAATCAATTCTTTTCAGTACAATTGCTCCCAGGAGTAAGTAACCCGGGCCATAAACCATACCCTTGGAGAGCGGGAGGGGGCGCTACTGTTTGTGTGTGCGGGTGAAACTACAAAATTCTGAAAGAATGACAATAAAGGCGACAATGGCTTCAATTTTAAAACACCTGAATGACCTCGAATGCTTTTAGAATACGTATCTTAGGCGGCGGAAAGGGCGTTACCTCCTTTTATGTTTAATTTAACCACGTCGACATCCATTAGCAGGGTGCGCGGACTCATATACCGGTTATGCTTGGTACTGTAGCCACACCTGGGGAATATCATACTGTTTGTCTACTGAACTGTTTTGAGTAGGCGTGATTATGTCGATATAATGTGCTTTGAAAAGTTACTGTTGAGGTATGTTCTAACTGCATTTACTAGGTACGTCAAAAGCATTTCAAACCAAGTGCTCCACGCAATTGCATCCCGCTCCCGCTATGTTTGCCCTCTACTTCTTTTCTAATCCAGCGAGTGGCTAGGCTAGGTACGTCAAAGGCCCAGGAGGAAGCCATTGACGTTCTCATGAAAATGTCACTCTTACCGAATATACAGTAGACAAATTAAATGGTGTGCAGCCGCAAGGCCTTGGCCGTGATTCGGAATTGCATTCTCCGTTGCCTTTGCAGTTAAACGTATTGGCTTTCCGCCTGCAATTTATCTATACCTTCACTATCATTATTACAGAGCGACTTACAAAAACGTTCATCATACGCCTGTCCCATTTCCAATGTTTCGTCATCTGCCTTATCCGTTTCGTTGACTGCCACCGAATCCTCTCCCTTACCTTCTATAACCTTTTTTGCATACCATGCAAAAGACCATGACTACGCGTTGCCAATTCCTATTGGCTGTTTGTCTTCCTTCTGCATTTTCGTATTCCTTGCCTACACATCGACTTTCCTCATACACAATCACATTTTCATCATTTGCACTTCGGCTTCGCCTCTTTCAAAACTTCCCCGGTCAGCTAAAAATGTTCCTTTCTATCTCGCCACTTTTTGTCTTTCCTTTACGCGTCCAAAATGCCCCATGCGTAAAACCCCTATTGTAATAGGGGTTTTACGCATTTTGTATTACATGCAGCCGGGGTTTATCCGTTTCCAGTGCATCTGCAAGACTAAACCCGACCCATATAATTTTGAAAGAATGATAACAAATACAGAAATAGCCTCACAATCCAACACACTTAAGCGACGAGGTCTTCAATAAAGATCAGGTGCTTTTTAAAAGTATGCTTTTAGGGTGGAAAGAGGTTTCCGTGCCTATCCTGCCAACCTCAAGTGTTTTGACACCCATCGCCAGGATTTGTGCTTACAGTTGAACATCATATCGGAAACGACACGTGAGTTCTCTCTACAAACAATTTTGGCTGTCCGGATGGTAGTCAATAAACCAACCCTCGTCCATTTTCCACAGCTACAGAATAAAAGTAAGCCTGCAGCCGAGAATTGCGGCCTTTTTAAAGTTGCAAACACTTGCCTCCAGAAGATCAAACACACTTCGCAGGGCGTCGTGGGCCACAAGCCTTGCGTCTTCTGCGGTCAGATACTGCGCAAAGTCAACTATGCGATCAGCAACCTTGTTGAAGAAGTTGGCAATTTGATTTTGACCCCCACGGGGCAGGTATCGGCTGTTTTGAGTAAGCAGAACCAGATTGGAGGTAGCCTGCAGCAGGGTAGAAGCGTCCATTGGTTCAAAGGCGGTTGCAGCCTGGGAAAGCTGCTGTAAGATCTGGAAGGCGAATAAAACAGGTTGTGACCTTCCGGTGAGGGGTCTGGATCCGAGTAAGGGTCGCCAATGATTGTGGTCGTATTTTACTCAAAAAGGAAATTTATCATGACTCTTTTGCCTGAACTTTGCACCTTCGGCTATTATGCTTGGACTTGACTTGATACGGCTGCGATCATGCCTGATCTAACCGGTCTCCATGATGTCACGAACTGTACCTCTCCACGCGTGACGATCTGCGGCAGCAGATCTAGACAGCTCAACCCATTCCCTTCGCCAACGACGGAGACCGAATACCGAAGGTCCAAGAACCACCTCCATGTCTTGACGAACTGTCGAGTCAGGTTTTGAACTGACCCCCTCATCGACACCTCCCAATGGGGCAACGGTGTCGGATCGAGGGCAGTAACACTGAGCTCCTGAGGTGTACGACGAAGAACATGCCCGAACCACCTCAGTCGTCTTTCTTGGATGGCCTGAGTTATCCCTGCGATGTTGTCGCAGCGAGCGCGGGCTGTCTGATTTGAGACGAAGTCGGTGAACTTCATTCGAAGGATGGTCCTCAAGCAGTGGTGGTCAAATACCTCCAGTTTTCGCTCATCCGCCACGCGCAAAGCCCAGCATTCACAACCGTAGAGAAGGACAGACCGGACAGATGCACGGTACACGCGAATCTTAGTGGCAATCGAGAAGTCACGTCGGATCCTTAGGCATTTCCGAAGGCTTGAGAAAACCCAGCGGGCAGCATCGATTCGGGAGACGACGTCGTCCTTACTCTGTCCATTAGGCAGCAGCCTCGCCCCGAGGTATTTAAAACTATCTTACTCTCCAAGTTAATAGCAATCAATCCCGAGAGGTGCCCTCTCCTGGTGGGGATGCCGCTTTAAAAAACTTTAGTTTTCCCAGCATTTATGGATAAACCGACCGATTTAGCGACCTCGTTCACCCGTGACACCATAGACTGCAGATCACCGAAACTTGAAGCAAGTACGGCGATATCATCGGCATAGTCGAGATCAGTCAGTCGGCATCTGCAAATGGACGGGTAAATTCGACTCTAGGGGCGTCGACAGGACACGGAAATATGGATGGCCTCATGCCAAATTCCAGGGATTCTTATTCCCTTGTCCTATCTTTGTTCCTAACCCCTGGCATTAATCCTTATAAACTTAACTCTAAACATAATCCCCAATCCTAACCCTCCTATCCCTAGCGACAGTTCGACTGTCAGTTACGATAAATGTCCACAGTGTGCTCCGTGGTAGTAGACTTGTAAAGCGTCTACCGCACTCTCCTCTTCTCCTCCATCTGGGTCTGGTGCCATAATCATATTAAGGAGACCGGGGGCGGGAGAGGCCACGGTTGGCTGGCACGGCGAAACCACGCACCTAGACGTACCACCACACCACCTGGTTCACAAAGAACTCTTGACCGGGAGTTTATACAAAAACCAATGCGGGCGGCCTGGATCCCAATGCAACAAAGAACTTACCGTGCCTTTTATTGTTCTGGCACCGGTTGAGTTGGTGAGCCCATCCTGAAATGTAGCATTCAAATCATATCTGAAGGGCGACTGAAAGACCATGGACTTGCATTAAACAGCTACAGCGAGCGACCTAACAGACGAAATATTAACTGAGGCCAAAGAATATGATTTCGGTTTGAAAACCCCATGTAAACGGAGTTTCAACACTGGGTAGCATTCAGGATAATGCCAGATTTTTAATTTATGTTAGAATGTTGGATTTTGAAAGCAAAAATCACGCTCGCAAAGACGAACTATGCATGCAGTGTGTATTTATTGATTTTCGAAACCAGATGCAGCCAAAATTATTCGGAGATTGGACATTTTTCCACTGCCAACGGGCAACCTTGCCTTATATAGAAAGTGTTGGGAATACGTAATTTGATACGAAGCGGTTGTTTTATGCCCGCTTTCTATAAAATCTATTTGCACTCATAAAAGCCTAGAAAAGCAATAGAAAAAAAACGGAAAAGTTTAATAAGTAAGTTTTTAGCGAACGAGATCTTCACACGTGGCCGGAGAAACACGCATTCAAGAACCCTCACGTTACTCATTGACTCCCAAAACACCTTCTAACCGTGGCCATATTTTTGAATTTTTATCAAAATTTTGTGAGTTAAGTCATCTGCTGTGCATTAGGTCGGAAACGTACAGCAAATCTAGATGCAGGATACCTCCACGCATTCACAGCGCATTCTATCCTATGGACGTCAACAGCGCGGAATGATTCCGATTACCTTCAGTTTATTTCAGTTTATTTGATAAGGATGATAGGCAAAGCCTTTGAAAACCCTATTGATAACATGTCAACTCGTTAGAAATAACTGTACAGTAACAATGAAAATATTCGCTATATACAGAGTACTTGATTCATTTGAGTAGCATTGTCACAGAGAAAAAATATGTGGGGAACCGGGGTGTTTAGCTCAGATTCAGACTGTCGAGGGAAAACAGGGAGCTGTTCTCCTACATAGGTCACTTTGGCAGTCTTTGTCCAGATCTGAGCATGGATTCTTCATTTCTAAGATCACCTCTACTGCCATGGGTAGATCCAGATATTGATCCTCGTTTGGCCTAGCAATTTTTACAGTATGATGAAACCAGCGCACGTAAGTAAAAACAGCCCTATATTTATATTCGGGATGTAATAAATACAATAAGGAGACTTTAAAATTCTGCATTCAGTGCCACTTACCCAGTAACCTAAAATAGCAAGAAGAAATGCTAGTTAGACTTTTTTCAAAAAATAAGGGGACATAATTCTTTAAAGTTTAATTTTGAGTAAAGGATTCTTTTTCTAAATTGGTCTGTGAACGTAAAAATTGCACCGCCAGGCTGATTTGCTCAACAGGATGTAGGAATATGGTGTCTGTATTGTTTCGCTCGTGGTCTTTACGAAAAAGATAATAGGTCAGATGTGGTTAGGTAGCCCCACTTGAAGTAAATAAAGCCAGCCGCCTGTAATACAGGACCGGCGGTAATAGGGGTTTTTACAGGCAAAGCCGAGGAACGCACAGGTGACGAGGTCAAGTAGTTGTATGCAAAAGAAAAGTTACTGGGAGTGTGTGGTTGTACTTTAAATGGTTGAGAAATAGTTGCGCTAACCCCAAACCCTAGCCCTAGCCCCTAACTATAACCCCTAATCCTAAACCCCGACCCCTAACCCTTAACCATAACCCCTAACCCTTAAATCCAACCCCAATAGCAGTGTCCATCAGGTGGGACTACCAAACCACATCTGACCCGCCGTGGAACCGTCGGAGATGGCACCTCAGTTGGTGCAACTGTCAGCCTCAGTATAACAATCAGCACTTTTTTGTCTCCCCGACTATTTTTTCAGTCCACGCAGCTCACTCTGCGGACTGATTTTCGAAAAGCTCTGCGCGATAACCTATTAGTGTTTTCAAGTTTTGCCAGGGCATGGGAATATGACCGCCCGTTACCGCAGGTGACATTGCGCTAAATGTTAGGGTGATTAAGATTAGATTTAAGGGAAGGGTTAGTGCTAGGGTTAGGTTATGGTTAGGGTTAGATATATGGGCGAAGATAGGTTATGCGACGGGGGTCAGCAAAAGACAAGCAGTGGACTACTTCCTACAGAAATTGCGGATATAAGTGCGGGGCCTCACAGTGAGGAATCAGGGGACCCTGAGAGGCCGTCACACAAACCGAAGCAAATCCGCAAATGCGCAATCTAGAGCGTGACTGATGTCCGACCAAAAACATATCGAAAAACACCTACTTATACAAATGTAGTAGGCAGATCTCCGACCGGAACGGAGAACGACGCTAGTGGCCCGGGAACTGGCGCTCTACAAGGTGTACTTCGCTGCACTCAGTGAGACCTGGTTCTCCAAATAAGGCCAACTTGGAGGTTGGTGCGGCTACGCCTTCTTCTGGAACGGTCGCCCTAGGGCAGAGCGACGTGACGCGGACGTCGCCCTTACCATCCGGAACGACATCGCGGGACGGACTTTACAGTACTGAACTTAATTATCCGTTCGACCTGTTTTAAAAAATGGTTACCCCGGAGATTTCGTGCGTCCATACATGAGACGACTGGAGTTACAAGAAAAACGCGAGGACCTAGACTGCTCCGATTAGGCGGCCAAACCAAATGACACACAAACACTTTCGCAGATTAAGAACCTGTCCCAACTCCTCGAAAGAAACCTGAAGAAGCAGAAAATCTCAGCAGCGCACAAACCAAGGACTACACTACGAAGCCAGCTTGTACATCCTAATGATAGGATTGGCTATTTGGATAAGAAAGAATTTGCCCACAAAATTCCACGTGGCAGTTAAGATGCAGTATATTGTGTTTAAACGGAAAAATCGACCTCTACACTCCCGCTCGAACACCGGTTGACAGTAAAGAGACGAAATCAATTGTCTCAAGTTGCCATGCATACACTGAAATCTGGATACCAATTTGTCTGGGACCAAATTGCCATTGTTGGTTGCGGCCCATTTAAGTAGAGCAGGGGATTTTTGTGGATCATGCACTCCGATTTACCGCGCATTAATGGACACATCGAATTGGACGCCGTGCGCAGCAGTCTCAAAGACAAATGGAAAGAACTACAGCCAATCTGTGCGAGATGCCAATCCACAATGAGGGCTTACAGGCAGGAATGAGAAGGAAATATCGGTTTTTTAGGCCAATTTAAAATTGCAACTGTTTTGCGCATTGGCTGCACATGTGACGAGGACCTGGGGAACCGGCCTCGAAAATTTACATGTAAAGTTTGTTACTCTTTCTCGAAGAGTTTATTTCGTTCGAATATATATATATGATCACTGATGGGCGCTCACCGATCAGGTTACAGAGCATGCTCGTTCTGTTGCACCTTGGGGCTCATACTTAAACCCTCGCAGGCAGTCGCACGGCAACTAGTGATATATGTTGATAAGGTGATACCGACAAAGACAAGGGAGACCGGAATGGCCATTTCTGGCTTATTAGCCATCATCAGCCAGTCATACCTAACCCCAAGTGTGGATCACTTGAGATTCAAACCCGGGATCTTTGGTCATGGAGTTTGACGCTCTACCATTGAGCCACGGGCCCGTTGTCCTGTCGGTTGTGATCGGGAATATCAATTATGACAGATGGGCGCTCACCGATCAGGTTACAGAACATACTCGATCACAACCGACAGGACAACGGGCCCGTGGCTCAATGGTAGAGCGTCGAACTCCATGACCAAAGAGCCCGGGTTCGAATCTCAAGTGATCCACACTTGGGGTTGGGTATGACTGGCTGATGACGGCTAATAAGCCAGAAATGGCCATTCCGGTCTCCCTTGTCTTTGTCGGTATCACCTTATCAACATATATATATCAGAGAGTTTACGGGCTCTAAAAGGCTCTATTATCCCGCAGTATCGCGTTTGCGGGCAGAAAGTTGTGCGTTATTGAGTTAAAACTTTAAATTTAACTTACCGGCCTCTTCCATCTTAGTTGCCTGAAGTATGGCAGTCGCCAGACTCTGACACACCACACTGATCTCATTGAAATTTCCCTCTGCCGTCAATCGATTCAAGCTGGGGTCAGTTCCATTGGCCATAGCCTGGAGTTGCACAAACAGGTTTGTAGCACTTTGTTGCTGGAACTGTAAAGTCACGAACGAACATGCAGAGTGAGCAAAACGCGCACGACTAACGTATGGCATGATTTTAAATAAGTTTGTAGAACGGCGGGGGCTCGAACTGACTCATAACTATTCCCTTGCTCTTTAAAATAAGCCATTTAATCCCCATGTACAGAACGGTCGTGAGTGTCGCCGTTTTAAGAACGGGAACATTGAAATACACCAAAATAAGATAAACAAACCTCAAGATCACTGATTTTTTGCAAGCGCGGCGCGGTAGTTTAAACGCACCGGTCCCCCCAGTAAACAGATTTACGCTGCAGGAATCGAGATCATAAAAATACGGTGCGTGACAGACAGTGATTAAGTTCTCGCCACCGATGTCTCACCATGAGCGTACAACAATGAATGCTTGAGTGAATCGCCTACATTTCCAAGCCTAAAAGATTACATTTAGTGTTACTTTCAGTGATTGACCGGTCTCATGAAATGTTGGCCGAAATGCTGAAATGCGCGCTCGACAGGAAAGGATTACTTACGTGGGCTTGTAAAATTAATTGTCATGCGACATAATCCTATAATGTTTCGGACTCGCCTGGATAACGGCTTTTGAATGCACTTCTTTTTGACTTCCTAAAAAAACCACACTCGGTAAAAATGACTACCTAGGTAACATGCGTTTTTTGTATTGATTTTGGACCCCCCATAAATGCTATCTGTTGGCTTTAGAAAGTTTTTAATTATGAGATTTTAAGACCGTGCAATGTCCATTCACACAGCAGCGTCACTGTCAGTTTATTAGTACTTCTCATGAAATGCACAACATAATCCACACCTATTACAAAATTCTATGAACTCTACGGGGTATCTTTTTAAAGGCATAGAGGAATATATGATTTCCCTTACGCGGAAAGCATATACCTTGTAGCCTGAAATCGCTAAAATTTAATGGAACGGCTAATCTGACTCAACATTATTCGGGAATAGGGAAACTTTTTCAAAACCCAAATATACAATGTCTTGGGGTATAAAATGAGAAGAAAATATGATTTTCTACCAAACGAGTAAAAGAAAGCATATTTTTATACAAGTTTTCTATAAAATGTACTTACATTTATAAGACCGTCGAAAATCACTGTGAAAAATGCGTGCTTATAAAGTAGCCATTTTTTTACCGAATGTGGTTTCTACAGGAGGTCAAATAGACGTGCATTCAAAAGCCGACATCCTTGTGAGTTTGAAACATAATAGGATTATGCCACGTGATAATCAGTTTTACAAATTCACGCAAGTAATCCTTCCCTGGCGAAAACGAATTTCAGAATTTTGGCCAACCTTTTATGAGATCGGTCAGGCACTGAACTTTGATAATGTAGCGAAGTATACGAAAGCACTTGTGACGTCGTTGGTGGTAAAAGAATGCCGATGTGTTGGTGAGCAACGCACTGGAGCCATGGCTTTCCGTTACCAGTGACGCTAGTACAGGAGTGAGGATTTGATTCAAATCCCAACTTTGGCCTTTATAGTATAGTATATCTGAAGTAACAGGCAATGCCTTTGATGACCCTATTGAAACATATTAATGTTAAATGCAAATCTTACTAAAACGTTGTCAGTAACATATTTGTTTGCGGAAAACGCTTTACAGTGAGGGACTGCGAAGGGTGCGGCAGACGTTTCTTTCTACGTTAACATGAAGTTTTATATGTAATTATATACAATCAGCACAAAATGCGGTCATTTGCGTAGTTTGCGGGGAAAATTTCACTAAACATGCATTGTATTGAGCCGGCCATCAAACAGTCATCACATCAAGTGCAACAATCTATGATGAAAGGGGGAGCCGGGAATATTTATAGGATGCAGTCGCCATGCGACTATAAATACTGCAGTCCCTTGTGCCTGAACTACCCGTATCTGCTATTTTCTCTGGTGCTGGGTTCGAGCAGGAACCCGAGACGTCAGGCAAATAAAGCTGTTGTCCCAGCGCTCGTGCCTCCTTCTTCACGACTGCGTTCTGGGACTTGTGTCTTCGTTTCTGCTGGCATTACAGACGCCCTCTACCTTGTCAGAGAAACTGTCCTATTTACCTAGAAACCCCGGAAGAATTAACATTCACGGGGGAACTAGCGAAAACGTCGATGCGGTGTGATTAAGATCAAAACTCACTTCAATCTTGACAAAACAATGCTCATCGTAGGATCCGTAATTGTCAACCACTCGGACACAGACAGCGAATTCTCCAGTTTTCCGCGGCAGGCTTCCCTCGAAGAAGGGCAGGGAGGAGGTGTGGAAAATAAAAGTACCCTCGTCTTCTTTTGCTGAAAGGAAAATCACATGGAAAACTGTGCTGCGGAGTAGAATGGTCTTCTAAAAAATATCTGCAGAAAACATGATCAGTCAGTGTGCCTTATGAAAGAATAATAGTTTCTGGCAGACTTAATAATTTAACCGACTATCCAATTGTGAAGAATTTGGCTGCTTGGGACTTGAATCCATGACAGCAAGGGTATGGCTTCGATACCACCGGCATTCTAGCCACCTGGGTCCCAAGATCCCAACAGACAGCCTTGAGTTCTCACATGTGGGCTAGGTTACTTTTCCAACCTTTTGCAAACTATGGACTCAGCCAAGCCATCTGTAAGCGTACAGATAGAGGCTGCCTTCGATATGTCTTATCGGACAGACTCATCGCCCGTGAAACTGCATTCTTTCGCGTCCGGCGCGACCATTCAGACTCCTAACCCGTACCGCCTTAATGACCTGAATATTCCAGATGATTGGATGTGTGTTCATGATGCCGTCAGGCAGTCACGTGGGTCTCACGAACGACCCGTCATCGTACACGGAATAAAGTATACAAATAACTACCGGGACGAGCTTTTCGGAATCTGTAACCTTCCACTTCTCTGCAGTCCTTCCTTCTGTTCGCACAGTCTGCTGGTTTGAGGCTACGCTCGCGGCCACTTTACAGCCTTAGCTTCCGTACGACCACTCAAGGCTCCTGAGACCAGTTATTGGTCCTTCATGTTATCGGCTCAAGCTGATTTTCATAGGAAACCAATATACAGTCTACCGGATGACAAACAGGCTCACTGTTTGCTAAATCACTGTTTGATAAATCAGCCCAAATGCGAATGACTCAGGCCTCTCAGTCGGAGCGTCGCATCTCTGGGAGGTAGAACTACAGTTACACCAAGACCTCCTCCTTCCTATTAACTGTGCGAATACCACCGAGGTCGCTGAATTTTTCAGAACTGGGGCTTCTGCTCCTTCACCCCACTCATTCAGTCGAGGAGATTAGGGTTCAAGTTTGGATCTATTGCTTATCCGGAAAGTTCCCTGCCGTTAGTTTATTGGATCTCGCTCTGTCGGCTACCATCGACAAAATTCAAATGTGCACGACGATAGCGGCCGTCGCTGCCGTGTAGGACGCAGTGTGCAAGAAAGTGGCGCGCGTTAGATAATATTAAACTGAGAAAATGTTTTTATTTAGGACCCCCGGGAATCCTATCATAGCAAGCAAAATAAGTTTTCATGTAAATTTTAGAACAGGTAGACAGAACCTGTACGGTATTCAGTTCATGCATATAGAATAAGTAGTTTGGCAAGAACAAGGGTTAGCGATCAGTGAAAGAACTCCTTTTTCGATTGGACAAAATGAATTTGATTGGATTAACTCTTAAGCCCACAAAATGTCGCTCATGAGGGGGTAAGCATGCGAGTCAGACAGGACTGCCCTGAATACTTACCCCTTCATGATCGACAGTTTTTCTCTCCTTAGAAGTTAATCCAACCACATTCATTTTGTCAATTCGAAAAAAGGGATTGTTTTCCATCAAAGTTTGAACGTCACCTAGACTGAACTGAAATGAATACTAAATTTCCCAGTCCGCCAACGGGATTATACTGTTTGAGACCACTCGACTGAACGTCTGGTCCGCTGGACATCTCGTCTTCTCAGTCTTATCTCCTTGTATTCTGATTTGGAACAATCTCTGGTCAAGCTAATCGGTGACCGTAACAAGAAAGTTAATTTTCCGCAATGCATTGATCTGCTCTTTGCTAATATTTCGTCCACTTAACTAGTTGACTTTATGAACCGAAAGTCGTAGTAGCCTTGTAGTCATTCCATCATAATTTTCATCTCACCTCTTTCAGAAAAGGCAGCCCTACAGTCTCAATAGATGATATCCATCACTGCGCAATAAGGTGGGTCCAGCAGTATCGACTTGCATACGAATTAGTTTATAGCGACGAGGACCCAAGAAGCATCTATCTCACTCCATCATTTCCCATCTACAGTAGGTGGGTAAACTCGTGAAATATCAACCGACATTCTAAAATGCATTTTCGTTTCGAAAAGATTAGTTAAGTAGAAGTGGAGAAATAATCATTCAGCAGCATAATTCTATAATAATTCAGTTACCCCAGGATACCGGCTTTCGAATGCACTGCTTTCCGGCTGTATGCAAAAACTAGGCTCTGTAAAAAATAACTACTTAAATAGCATGCATTTTTCTCATTGATTTTCGATGCCCTTAAAAATTCAACTATATTTCATGGAAAGCATGCATGAAAATATCCATTTTTTACTCATTCTTTAGAAAAGTACATCCTTTTCCAAGTTGATACTCGAACGAAGGGTTGATTCGGTTTTTAAAAAAATAAAAACTTTTTTAATTGTAAGATTTTCTAAAACCATGAGATGGCCGTTCATAAAACGCTATGTCTCTGCAGTTACCAATGTGGCTCGTATAGATAACATATTGCTCTAATCCACTGCTGAATTTTATGAGCCCCAGATGGCCTCCACTTTATACCGTAGAAAAACGTTTGGTTTTCCGTACGCGGAAAATATATGGTTTGAATTTTGGTAACCCTGAATGAGAGTGTATTGGCATGTCGAGTTCAACATTATTCGATAATTGGAAAAGTTTTTGAAAAACGAATTATACTCTTCTTTCGAGTATAAACTTGAAAGATGGCCTAATTTCCTACCGAATTAGTAAAAGAATGAATATTTTTTACGCATGTTCCCCATGAAATATAATTGAATTTTTTAGGGCATCGAAAATCAATCAGAAAAATGCATGCTATTTAAGTAGTCATTTTTTTACAAAGTATGGTTTTTAGATGCAACCGGAAAGAAGTTAATTCGAAAGCCGACACCCTGAGGTAACTGAATTATTATAGAATTATGCTGCTCGATGATTAATTCTCCAATTCTACTTAATTAATCTTTTCGAAACGGAAATGCATTTCAGAATGTCCGTTGACATTCCATGAGTTAGCCTACCTACTGTACCGATGACATAACAACGTCAAGACGGTCTGGGGTGGACGCGGATGCAGTGACTGTCAAGGCTAAACAGCCAGTCTACGCGCGCCACGCACAATCTACTTATTAATTCCATATGTACCTGGCTACATATAAAGAGAGTTTCAAATGTTGCATGTTGCCACAAATGTTACAGTCAGGCCTTCAATCCAGAGGAGGACCGAGTTTTCGCCCGTCAGTTGACCGCGAATATAACTGTGTCAGACTAATGCACCGACTTGTCTTCTCTTACCTACTCAACTGTCCGGGTCTATCAACCAATTGATGCCAAGACTGGGCTTAGTGGGTGACGTCTCATGAAAGCCTCCGTCTATAGCGCGTCATTTCACCCAGTGCACAGCAGTTGCTAAGGCCTTGCGAGGAATCAACACAACTCCAATTCAGGCGTGTCGCGGGTCAGTCTAACCTCCACACCCTGGTCCTACTCACAGACTTCAGCGCAGCCAGGTTAAGGGACAGCTCGACCGTTGTGACCGGCAATGTCCGCCTTGTACTGCACCGTAGGGTGACTCATATGTGGGTTAGTTTACAATGGTAGCAGACTTGCGCAGTATCTACCGCACTCTCTCTTCCTCACTCCTCACCTAGACCCGGTGTCAAGACAGTGTCGAGAAGACAGGGCGCGGTAGATGACGCAGGTGACTGGCGCGGCGTAGGCCCGCACCTAGGCGCACCACTAAACCCTGCGGTCCACAACGTGCACTGACCAGGATTTTATCCAAAAAATTGGCCGGGGTTCCAACTGGCACGGTGCGGGTCTGCACCTGGACATGCAGTCACATCCCCGTGTTGCGTGTGCGCATTTCTGAAAGTGCCCGATAGACACCACTCTAGTCCCCGTGTTGCTACGGCACATCTACCGCGCGGCGCATTTTAGGGAAACGTCCGTTAGGAGAGCAGAACACACGTGCATAAACCAGAGTTCATTTTGTTCCTAGTTCCTCAGAGGCGGAACACTGTAATTTTTCTTAACTTATTTCAGTGCTATCGCTGCACTTGGTGAAGGAGAGCGGATGCTGGGGAGTGAGGGGTAAATGTGTTTGTTCGGTACTAGTCTAGTTGAAAATCCCTTCACTCTAGGATACAAAGTCTCTAATTCATTGTGCTGTGTCGAAATTTAAGGCATTGTCTGTGAGCCCACTATCTGTTTCCGTACTCAAATTTCAATCATCATCAAAAGGATAAAAGTTTACTTTAGGGAGTATAACGGCATGGGTTAGTTACGCTGTCCTGGTTCCAAGTGTAAATGCAATATGGACATTGAAAGGAAAGTAAGTCGGAGTGAGATGCTGAAATCGTTAGTGGGAAAGTAGCCGAGGCTGAAATGGAAAAGACAACCTGATGTATGACAAAGGAGGCCTAGAACCCCAGAAAAAAACCTGGCGGGATAGCAATGCCCCAAACATAACAATGAACCTGACCACAACCTCAAAAGTAGACTTAATCTCTAACGTAATTATCAACCTGACACTAACCCTAAACTTAACAGTAGACCTAGTCCTAAACTAACCAAAAACCGTAGCCCTAACCCAACCTTAACCCTGACCTAAATCTTAACCCTAACCTTAACCCTAATTCAAACCATAAATCCAAGCCTAACCGTAGCCCTCACCTTAACGTTTAGCGTAACCCTACCCTAACCCTAACATTAAATCCAACCTCAACACTAAATCTAAATCGCAATCCAAACCCTAACTCTAACCCAAATCCTTCAACTTAACACAAACCCCAACCCCGAACGCAATTCTCAGCCTGACAGTAATCCAAACCCTAGAACTGACCTTGCCTCAAAACCGAAACATCAAATAGCCCTTTTCCGTCTTGGCTTTGGCTACTTTTCCACTGCCGACTTCAGCATCCTCCTTCGGCTTGCTTTACTTACAGTGCCTACATTGCACTTGCACTTGGGACTAGGACAGCGTAGCCGACCCCCTCCTGCTGACATACATGGGCTGTGCTAATCTCGTATCAGGCAGATGCCGCTTGAAGGAGGACGGCAAGTCGTATAATCAAAATCCTACTGTAGAAACGGTAGATGAGGGGTCCGCCGCTATCGCCATTGCCTTCGCAGGAAATGGAGACACGGGTGTCCGCGCTGATTGGCCCGGTGACATTCAGGTGACACTCTCCCAGCAGCGGAGGTTCGGCCAGACAGAAAACACGACACACTCTGGGCCGACTGGGCAAACCCACT
>CACRXP010000493.1:18648-51199 GCA_902702965.1 Spirometra erinaceieuropaei
CTACATATACCGCACCCTGTCCATCTCCCCCGCCTGGGTCCGGTATTAAGACAGAGTCAAGAAGGTCGGGGGGAGGTGAGAGGGCGCAGGTTGCTAGCACGACGAAAACCCGCACCTAGGCGTACTTGTCCACAACGTACGCGGACTAGAACTTTATACAAGAAGAACAGAGAACTGCACGAATCCCAATGGGCGCGGCGTGGGTCTGCCGATGGACGTACCACCGTAGCCCAGATGTTGGCATTTGTTATGGATTTGCGTTTCCAATAAGGCCTCCCGCGCCCCAATCTAGCCCCTGTGTTGGTCCAGCGCATCTCCTACTTGATCCGTTTTAGGGGCACAGGTGACCCATAACTACCAGGGCGTCCAGGGTCCAGTCCCGTTTATAAGGGAACATGAGAAAGCACCAGTAGGGGGCCCTCAATCCACCAACATACGCAATGGCCTCCCAGTACCATATTCTTTGCTGGGATATCCCCTGATCAGGAGAGAAAGTCACGTGGGGAGGGCGCGGGCAGGCAACTATCCCGGTGACAGCAGGCCAGACTGCCCAGTCATCATCACGTCAACATCCAACACGGATGATGAAATTGTGGCAATTAACGACTCGCACGCTGACTGACAAGCCATCATCGTCTTAATGGAGACCGCCAGTGGTGATCCCGAGGGCTGTTAATTATAGTACTCCTGTGGCCCCTCGGCAGTAACGTACTGCGGTCTTTGTACCCCACAAACTTTATTTGCAGCCGTCCCTGATGATGGGTTTGAGTGAGAATACGAAACGTCAGACCAGTAAACTCCTTGTCCCAGCGATCGCATCTTTTTCTTCTTGTCTTCTGAGGAAGCGTGTATTCTGTACAGATGCTGGGCAGCACTCAGCGTCCCTGACGTGTGATCAGCTCTAGACCTACAAGCTTAATGTATGAAGGTGCGATTGACTCTGTCTCACGTGAAGGTCAACCATCATCAGGTTAATGCCTGACTGGATGATTCCTGGGCCCCTAAACGCCGGCAGTTTCCTGCCCTCCGGCTGATTGCGACACTTTCCTATAGGCTCGAAAATTGTGAATAAGATATTCCTACCACGGAGTTTGCGTCAGGGACATGGAGACTGTGCACGCCGGAGGCGTTACACTGCCCAATCCTGAACAGGAGGGCGGTCTCTGTGGGCGTCAAACCAACGACAGAAAGATCCTGCCTATAGAAGCGAAAAGACGAGTTCCAGGAAGCAGTTCAGAAGAACAAGAAGATGCGACCACTGTAGAAAGAAGTTTACTGGTCGAGCGTTTCGATTTTCACACGAACCCATCATCAGAGACAGTCGCAGAAAAGGGTAATGAAGGCACAAGGAACACACTTGCTTATCCTCATGAGCATCCCCCGCCTTCATCACTAAGATGATGAAAGCTGGCGTCATTCCTCCCCACTACTGCCGCATGCTCGGCCACTCGCGTCTTCGGCCATTTCCGACTTTCTCCGACGTAGTTGCTTTCTCTGCAACTGCATCAGATCCGGCAAACGACTCCAGACGTTCACGGCCCTGAACGAAGGCATGGACAGACAGCCTGGGACATATACACTTTGTTCTGAGTTGCCTGCCATCATTTCTTTAACATGACCCGGTTAAATTCTGTCAGTAGATAAGGCCTCCTTAGCAAAACCCTTTAGGACTACTTATCGATTGTTCAGTCACCTCCCCCCGACGGAGTGGTGACCCACGAAGCACGCAGACAAAAAGCCTGTCAACCATCCCCCGAGAGGCCGAGGCAGCGAGAGGAGAGAAAAATCGATCAGCATGAGGCCGACCAACGTAACACGCCACTTGGGATTTCTGGTCGTTTAGGTGCATTTTATGCTTTGACAATGGAGAACCGACAAAGCTCTTCGAAATGTCAGCATCTAAATAAACCTGTTCCGGTGAGCCCTTTTTCTTCTTCTTCTTCTTCTTCTTCTTCTTCTTCAAATAATCAACCCGAATCTTTCACCTTTGCCAATCTGAATTGTGAATACGGCCTACCTCCTACTCCACCATTTGGAGAGATTTTCCACATCCAACTAATGCAGAAGCCCTACCAGCGTGTGGAGTCAACGATGAAATATGGATTCGAGGCCAGCCCAAATGGGCAATCGCAGCCACGACAAACGGTTACAGACATCTGGCCTCACTGCATAAACCCATTCAAATGAAGCAGATACCACTCTCACCCATGTGTGTGTGCCCATTCCCCACTCCAGTCTACTGACCGGCTCGGACAGCGGCTGGGGTGTGGGAATGGGAAGGGAGAGTGAGGTCGACGACTCAGCGCACTTCCTCCTCACTATAATCAATCTGACGCGCTTGAAGCTATCACGGTGCGCTAAAAGCCGTGGCTTGGAAGGTTACCAACTGACTGGGTAACTTGGACCTCCTCCTTGACTGATGGTGGTCTGAGAGTCAGGCTGCACCGGCTCCTTATTAATGTGGCCTTTATGGCATTCCCACCACAGCGTGGGATCCGAGCCAGGCGTCGGCGGCACGCCCAGGTGCGGCTTCGGCCGTGCCAGCCTCCAAATCTCTGTTGTGTTGGTTGAAATCCCTGTCATTGTTGTGTGGACCAGGGGGCGTGGTGGAACGTCAAGGTGAGGATCCTTCCGAGCCATCCACCTGCGGCCTTCCTAGTCTCCGGTCTTCTTGACTCTGTCTTGACACCGGGCCCAGGCGGAGGAGGAGAGAGTGTAGGTAGATGCTACGCAAGTCTACAGGCACTATAAACCCCTGCGTAAGTCACCGTCCCTGCTCTCACAATGCAGTCTGTGGGGCACACGGTGGACATCATCGAAATCGATGGTCGAACTGTCGTCGTGTGTGTGTGTGTTTGTGTGTGTGCATTTATATAAAAAATGCACACACACACACACACACTCAACTCTCACCTGTGGCTCCACGTAGCTGGGCTTTGCTCAGCGGCCACACCTCGGGCAACCGCCTCGGCCGGCGGGCTAAACCAGGTGAGGGCGGTTACTCCCTGTGCGCGTTGTGCCGCGTGCACAGGTGACTGCGGACTCCGTGGACGGTTGGTCGGATGGAACACCGCGTCGGCGCCGTCGTGACGAGGCTCTGTCTGGCACACCGCTTGTCAGCCGGTTGGTGGTGGAACGTCGCATCGGCATTGTCTAGACGAGGCTCCGCCTGGTACGCCGTTGATCAGCCGGTGGGATGGATCTCCGAATTGGCACCGTCGACACGCGCCCATCTGGTGCACCGTAGGAGACCGCAGGCTTGCGGCAATGCCGTAAGCCATTGGCAAATTCGAGTCGTTCTTCCACTGCCAAAAAAATTCGTGGCCGACAGTGGAGTTCGGCCGCGCCGGCACATCAAGCAGCCCCTATTCAGGGGTCAGGGCACTGCTTCCTTCGGGGGGGCCTGGAAAAGCTGGCCTAAAAATTGCTGGGGAACCACGTCGTCTGCTGGCGCACCGCGGTCGCAGACGCAAAACTCACGGTCGAAACAATCAAACTCGAAACAACAACAACAACCATACTCCTTCTCCTCATCCTACCTCTTCTACCTCTACCTCCGTCTATTCTTCTGTCTATTCTTCTCCTTCGTCGTCTTCTTCTCCACCTCCTTCCCGTCGCCCCACTCGTTTTCTCCAGACTGGCAGGGTGAGCCCGCTTACTCTGGCAGCCTGGAATGTTCGTTCCCTTTTAGACAATCCGAGGAGCAACCGACCGGAACGGAGGACGGCGCTAGTGGCACGAGAACTGGCGCGCTACAAGGTGGACATCGCTGCACTCAGCGAGACCCGATTCTCCGAACAAGGCCAACTGGAGGAGGTGGGTGCCGGTTACACCTTCTTCTGGAGTGGTCGACCCAGGGTAGAGCGACGAGACGCGGGCGTCGCCTTCGCCATCCGGACCGACATCGTGGGACGACTGCCCTGTTTGCCGCAGGGAATCAACGACCGCCTGATGAGCCTCCGTCTGCCCCTCCTTGGTGACTTCAACGCCCGCGTCGGCACAGACCATACTGCCTGGAGAGGAGTGCTGGGTTCCCACGGTCTCCACGGCTCCAACGACAACGGCCTGCTTCTCCTCCACACCTGCGCAGAACACCGCCTCACCCTGAAGAACACGTTCTTCTGTCTGCCGGAGCGAGAGAAGGCCACCTGGAGGCATCCTCGGTCGCGTCAGTGGCACCTGCTGGACTATGTCCTCGTCCGAAGGCGAGATCGGCGGGACGTGCTGGTGACG
Organism: Spirometra erinaceieuropaei; assembly: GCA_902702965.1. Classification (NCBI taxonomy): domain Eukaryota; kingdom Metazoa; phylum Platyhelminthes; class Cestoda; order Diphyllobothriidea; family Diphyllobothriidae; genus Spirometra; species Spirometra erinaceieuropaei. Next base: position 22,882 of record CACRXP010000493.1, read on the forward strand.
AAGGCGATCGCGGGTGCTGACGGGTGGACCGACCATCGCCTCGTCATCTCGAAGATGCGTATTCGCCTACAGCCTCGCAGGAGACCACAAGGTAAGCGACCCCCAGGTAAGCTGAATGTTGCTTTGTTGTCTTTGCCTGCTCACCGTCTCCATTTCAGCAATGAGCTAGCTCAACGGCTAGACAACCTTCCTATCGCTGCCGCCGCCGACGACGCGCCGCCGCTGCCGAGAACGCCTCCGTGGAGAACCGTTGGTGTCAACTGCGTGACACAGTCCAATCGACGGCGCTCGCCGTCCTCGGTCGAGGACGCAACTATCGTGCACCTATACAAGCGCAAAGGGAATCGCCAAGTCTGCGACAACCACCGCGGCATCTCCCTACTGAACATCGTCGGGAAGATCTTCGCTCGCATCCTGCTCAACCGCCTCAACAACCATCTGGAACAGGGCCTTCTGCCGGAAAGCCAATGCGGCTTCCGTCGTCATCGCGGGACCACGGATATGATCTTCGCAGCCCGCCAACTTCAGGAGAAGTGCCAGGAGATGCGGACCCACCTGTACTCTATCTTCTTGGACCTGACGAAAGCCTTCGACACGGTGAATCGTGAAGGACTGTGGAAGATTATGCAGAAATTCGGCTGTCCGGAGCGATTCACTCAGATGGTGCGTCAGCTGCACGACGGTATGATGGCGCGAGTCACGGACAACGGAGCTGTCTCAGAGGCATTCGCAGTGACCAACGGAGTGAAGCAGGGCTGCGTGCTGGCGCCTACCCTCTTCAGTCTCATGTTCTCTGCCATGCTGATGGACGCCTACCGCGACGAACGCCCTGGAATCCGCATCGCCTATAGAACGAACGGTCATCTCCTGAATCACCGGCGCCTGAACTTCCGATCGCGTGTATCCACAGCCACCGTGCACGAACTCCTCTTCGCCGACGACTGCGCCCTGAACACCACCTCAGAAGAGGAGATGCAACGGAGCATGGACCTATTCTCCGCCGCCTGCGAGAACTTTGGGCTGGTTATCAACACGCAGAAGACGGTGGTGATGCATCAGCCGCCTCCCAACTCAGCCACAGCCCCCAACGCGCCGCAAATCAACGTGAATGGGACTCAACTGCAAGTGGTAGAGAACTTCCCGTACCTGGGCAGCACGCTCTCCCGCAACACCAAGATCGACGACGAAGTCGCCAACAGAATCTCGAAAGCCAGTTAAGCCTTCGGTCGCATCCAACGCACAGTTTGGAATCGTCATGGTCTCCAACTGAGCACGAAGCTGAAGATGTACAAGGCCGTCATCCTGCCGACGCTACTGTATGGAGCGGAGACTTGGACGGTGTACACGAGGCAGGCACGCCGACTGAATCACTTCCATCTCAGTTGTCTTCGTCGCATCCTGAGGCTGAACTGGCAGGATCGAATCCCCGACACGGAAGTACTGGAACGAACGGGAATTCTAAGCATCGACTCCATGTTGAGACAAATGCAGCTGCGCTGGAGCGGCCACCTGGTGCGCATGGATGACGAGCGACTACCCAAACGACTCTTCTACGGAGACGTCGCGACGGGTTCTCGTCGTCAAGGAGGCCAGATTCGCCGTTACAAGGATACCCTGAAGTCCTCCCTGAAGCGCCTGCACATCAACCCGACCAACTGGGAAGAGCTCGCCCGCGATCGTCCGACATGGAGGAGAACAGTGAAGACGGGCGCTGCTATCTATGAAGCCAACCGAATCGCCGCCGCCAAAGCGAAACGCGAAGCCCGCAAATCACAACTTCGCCCAGTCCGCAACGCCGCCGCACAACCTCTCCCTACGTGTCCTCGATGTCAACGGACATTCCGGGCACGAATCGGACTTGTTGGACATCTTCGGATCAACTGCACCTCTCGAACTGCTCCAGCCATCGTCCTCCGCCCGCCTCTTCCTCGTCCTCTCTGCCGCCAACTAACTCTGACACTCCTCCTGCACCACCACTTCCATCCTCCTCCTCGTCGTCCTCCTCCCTCTCCACTGCCCAAGCGGCGGCCGTTCAGACTGCTGTCTCACACATCACCAACCCCAACACAACAACCGACATCACCTCTCCCGATACCACTGATGAGGATCAGGACTACACCTGCCCTCACTGTGACCGCATCTTCACCTCACACATCGGCCTGGTCGGTCACTTGCGAATCCACCGCACAGAGACTGGCGAACCAGTGCCTGGAGCACCAACCTACACTCACCGCACTCGCCTCCACTGCCCACACTGCCCTCGCACCTTCACGCATCGCATGGGTCTATTCGGCCACATGCGCATCCACGACGACCGGCGGTAGACAACCGCCGGTCACGCCACACATTCCCTCACCCCCTACCTCCTAACACCAGTACCCCATCAGACATCAACCCTCACACACCTCATGCACTCAACTGCCGCCTCCCACGCAAGTGGGAAGTGTGCATCTCGACTCGGTCCCCATGCGGCTTCGGCTGCACGGGTGACTTGTGTCCGAGACTATCCCGACACGTCAAGTGTCGCGGATAGGAAGGTTGCTGATTGAGGCCCGCTCTCGGTTCGCGCAGTTCGTCACATTGTGTATGTGTTGTAGGTAGTGGCGGACTGGTGGGCTGGGGACGGGCTGAAACAGCACCTTCCACGGCACTCTCACGCAAGTGAGAGACACGCCGATGAACCTCCGTTGTGTGAAATCCTGGTGTTTGTGTGTATGGGAGGCCAGGTCGTGCTGTGGCGCGCGCAGGCATGGTCAGTCGACCATGTCAGCCACCGCGCCCATTCCCCACTCCTGTCTGCTGACCGGCTCGGACAGCGGCTGGGGTGTGGGAATGGGAAGGGAGAGTGAGGTCGACGACTCAGCGCACTTTCTCCTCACTATAAACAATCTGACGCGCTTGAAGCTATCACGGTGCGCTAAAAACCGTGGCTTGGAAGGTTGCCAACTGACGGGATACCTTGGACCTCCTCCTTAACGGGAGGCGGTCTGAGAGTCAGGCTGCAATGGCTCCTTTTTAATGTGGCCTCTATGGCACTCCTACCACAGTGTGGGATCCGAGCCAGGCGTTGGCGGCACGCCCAGGTGCGGCTTCGGCCGTGCCAGCCTCCAAATCTCTGTTGTGTTGGTTGAAATCCCTGTCATTGTTGTGTGGACCAGGGGGTGTGGTGGAACGCCAAGGTGAGGATTCGTCCGAGCCATCCACCTGCGGCCTTCCTCGTCTCCGGTCTTCTTGACTCTGTCTTGACACCGGGCCCAGGCGGAGGAGGAGAGAGTGTAGGTAGACGCTACGCAAGTCTACAGGCACTATAAACCCCTGCGTAAGTCACCGTCCCTGCTCTCACAATGCAGTCTGTGGGGCACACGGTGGACATCGTCGAAATCGACGGTCGAACTGTCGTGTGTGCATTTAGAGGCGACTCCTCAGAAGTCTAAGTTCTCTCTACAAAAAAACTAACAAAAGCTCACCGCCTGCAACTCCGAGGAGTTTTGAAGTCGTCAGGTTTTGCAGCTCCCCATCGTCTGCTAATATCTGCAGATCCCACTGGTAGGCTGGTGAAGTGCCGCATTGCCCAACGCATTCGCCATGCAGTATGAGGTCGTTGGTCGGACTGATGCAGGTGGTACCGTCGTGGTAGGCCTTCATGGATAACTGCGGCCGAGCAAGCCTGAAAGGTACAATCGGCACCAGTATAAACTAGTTTTAATAGAATCCTCAAAATCAAAGGCCAAAGGGTGTGGGCGACCCTCAGACAGGTTTTTGTCCTTTCAATGGACAGGGAGAAATGGCAGTCATAACTGATAATTTAGAAAAGGCAGACAGTCTAAAAACATGTATAGCTAGGGATGAAAATGGCCGACTGACCTCGTCCGATACAGTAGGTGTCAACCAATATTCCGAACTGCGTTTTCGTTTCCATAAGGATTAATTAAGAAGGGTTGTAAAACTAGACAGCCTGCAACATAATTTTATAATATTTCTGTTACCTCAGGACGCCGGCTTTCAAACAAACTTTCTTCCAGCTGCATGCAACAATACTCTCCGTAAAAAATGACTCCTTAAGTAACATGCATTTTTCTCATTCATTTTCGATGTCCCTAAAAGTCAAATTATATTTCGTGGATACAATGCATGAAACTATTCACTCTTTTGCTGATTCGGTAGACAATAACGTCTTCTTCCAATCATGTACTCGAAGGATGGGTATAATTCGGTAATCGAAAACTTTTCCAATTCCCGAATAGTTTTGAACCCGCTCTAGGTTACACTTAGATTCAGGGTTTCTAAACTACAAGTTATGTATTTTTCGCGCATGGAAAATAGAACATTTTTCTACGGATATACGGAGGGACTATATAGGGTTCATAAAAGTTACCAGTGGATTTGATCCATACTGTTAACTTTACAAGCCACACTAGCAAATGCAGAGACATGAAGATTTATGAACGGCCATTTTACGGTATATAAAAGTCCCACAATCAGAAACTTTTTTAAAACCGAATTATGCCGTTTCTTCGAAAATCATATAAGAAAAAGACATATTTTTCTACCGAATGAGCAAAAGATTGAATATTTTTATGCATTTTTTCAAGGAAGTTTAGTTGGACATTAAGAAGCATCGAAAATCAACCATAAAAATTCATGCTACGTAAGTAGTTGATTTTTACAGAGTGTAGTTTTTGCATGCAGCCGGAAGGCAGTTTGTTTGAAAGCCGGCGTCCTGAGATAACTGAAGTATTTTGCAGGCCGACTAGTTTTACAACCATACTCAATTAATCTTTTCGAAACGAAAACGCTTTTCGGAATTCCGGTTGACATTTCATGAGTTAGTCCACTTTCTGTACCTTGTCACGGTGGTGGACTCTGGCCGGACGCATGTCCTAACATGTCTTTGTAAGATCACTAAGATAATCTCCATCTCGCTTGAGCGAGTTGATAAGACAGATTTGACCGATTTGAACTATTGAAGAAGAAGACACGATCGACATATGTCAAGAACGTTTCGGAAGCTGTCGGCCGCCTTCTCGCACCACATGGAGTTGGAGTTGCACACAGACCGGAGGCAGCCATCAGGCGTCTGGTAATGGAACTGAAAGACCCGCTGCCACGGCTAGGAGCGTCTGGAGTCGTTTATCGGATCTGATGCAGTTGCGGATAAGCAACTACGTCCGAGAAACCGGAAGACAACTCCAAACGCCAATGGCCGAACACGCTGCAGCGGTGCGAAGCAATGACGTTAGCTTTCAAGTTGCGGCTCATTCGACCGGTTACGGCCACACATTCAAATTTGAAGAGGCCGAAATTCTCGCAAGAGGTGACAACCGGGTGAGCCGGGAGCTGCTTGAGTCATGGTTTACTGGCCCCCAGTCTATTAACAAGTGCAATGATCTTCCCTTTCAATACTCCGTGCTGAGACTTCGCGTAGGCCGAGTAATTGGCCACGCGGAGAGCCCACAGGTGAACCCTTCCCAACACCCGAGTCAGCGCGTCAGATGGTCGAGCAATCATCACACCAACATCCAACGCACGGGATGAAATTTCAGCAATTAACGACGCGAATGTCAGCCATCACGCCACGTGCAACGATCCCTGATGAAGGGGGGGGGGCGTGATTATTCATAGGTATGCGGTAGCATGGCTACTGCATCCTATAAATACTGCAGCCGCATATGCACGAACCACCCTTATCTGCTTATGTCTCTGATGATGGATTCAACCAGGAATCCGAAACGTCGGGTTAGTAAAACTCTTGTCCCGGCGATCGTGCCTCCTTCTCCAAGACTAATTCCTGGGACTCGTCTCTTCGCTTCTATTGGCGAGTTGAACTGTGTGAACAGCAATCGGATGGGCAATAACATCGGGGAAAAACTGAGAGAAACGGGGCAGTGAAATAGCAGCTGTTTCAGGCTTATTCGTGTGTCGCCTCTCCAGACTGTTTTGAACCCACACAGAGGCTGTTGTATTTGTACGTTTCCACGTCCGCACCTTACGGCAGACCTCCAGCGTGTTAAAACGGTTATCGAACATGTCCTACTTTGGATGGGGGGGGGGAGGGTGTCAAAGAAAGTGATCGTGATTCTGTGCCTGAACGAAGCTCACTGTGATGGTTCGCTCATCGGAATATGATCACCATCATGCCAGCGAGTCAGTGGTGGCTTGTCTGTGTGGTGTAGACTGTGGCAGGGGAGAGTTACACAGCATCCGCTCAAATCTATCTTTCCCTCTCCCCCCCCCTTCTCTCATTCTTTCAATTCTCTTCAAAATTCAGTGAGATGGCTTCGTTGCGATGACCCGAAACTGGTCTGCTATAAGGCTCCCATCCGCATGAGGCAGTCATATTCTCTCTACTGGCACAATCAAAACTAGAGTAGATGCGCTAACTCATGTGATGTTAACCGAAATTCTAAAATGCGCTTTCGACCCAAAAAATTACTTGGGTAGAGTTGCAATATTTATCACCGTGCGGCATAATCCCACAATAATTCAGTTACATTAGAATGTAGCTTTCGAGAGATCTTATATTCAGCTGCTTGCGAAGGTTACACTCAGAAAAAAATGAGTACATAAATAGCATGCATTTTGTAACTGATTTCCGATGCCCTTACAAAGTGAGATATATTTCATAACAAATGTGCATAAGAATATTCATTCTTTCGCTCATTTAGTAGACAATTACGTCTTCTGTAAAGTTTGTACTTGAGAGAAGGGTATAAGTTGGCTTTACAAAACTTTTCTAATTCCCGAATACTTTGGAACCCGACCTGCTGTCGCACTTGCATTCAGGGTTTTCAAACTACAAGATGCGTATTTTCCGTGTGCGTAAAATCATGCATTTTCATACGGTATTAAGAGGAGGCCACATGAGTTTTATGAAATTTAGCAGTGGATTTGAGCCATATTGTAAACCTTACAAGCAACATTGGTAAATGCAAAGACACGATGTTTTATCAACGGAAATTTCGCGGTCTTAGAATTTTTTATAACCGAATTATACCCTCTTTTCAGGTATAAAATTTAAAGAAGACGTAATTTTCTACCAAATGAGTAAAAGAATGAATATTTTCATTCTTGTTTTTCATGAAATATATTTAAATTTATAAAAGCATAGAAAATCAATGAGAACTTTTCATGCTACTCAAGTATTCACTTTTTATCAAGTGTAATTTTTGCAGGCGGTCGGAAAGAGGTTCTTTCGAAAACCGGAATCCTAACGTGACTGAAATCTCTGCGGATTGTGCTTTACAGTAATTAGCATAACAAGCCTACTTAAGCAATCTGTTCGAATCGAAAACGCAACTCAGTATTTTGGCTAACATTTGATGAGTTAGCACATCTACTGTAGGTGGATACAGATTACTTTGCCTTCCTGCATCCTATTATGATCCTCACTGCCATCTAGGATTTGAAAAAACACAAAATTATGCAGGTGGTCCGCAGACGAGCCCTATAAGATAGCCCATAAGCTTTTTATCGGAACGATGTCAGATGACGTCATCTGCCGCTGTAGATGAAGTATTTATTCAGATAGAAAAGAGTGCACTCCGATCCAGTGGGCTACCATTTGTGGGTCATGTAATCCGTGTGCAAACGCAAGCTTCTGCTGTCCTTGTCCCAGATGCCGGCCATGATTTGACTGGCCGAACTGGGGAGAGATCTTCCGGGACTGAACCGGGATATTTTACACTCAGATCTGGCCACAGTTTTCCAGGTTGTCAACAGCATCAGTGGGAATTTAAGTGGACGCAAACAAACCCACCTTATCTTCAGCTGCGGCGCCCGTCCGGGTATGAATACCACATTGACGGTGCCTGTTCCCGATTGAGTGCGAGTGCTCCCTCTGGCTGTAAAGGTATAGACCTTGCTGTGGTCGAACTGAGCAGTCTTCAAACAGACGACACCCGCGGACACCGGTGCTAGTGGACAGACTGCAAGTTCAGTCCCCTCTGCGTTCGATTGCTCTAGTTTGTGGGCCTGACAGATAATAGTCCAGTTTGTAATCACCTGTTAAAAAGGAGGAATTCGCCCATCATATCTGTCATCAACATTGTAGCGACTAAGCGATAAAAGTATGTAGTCTGTGCGCTACTCCGAGGTAGGGGGAAAAGACAGCAGTCATCAGAAGAAGGGTTTTGTTTTAAACAGAACACGGGACTGTGGCCGGTGGCGGAGCGTTGGGCTGCTGTTGCCAGCATCCAGTAGGTTTGTGGGGGCGATCATGGGGGGGCGGGTTTTCAGTTGGTGTGTGTTAGGGGAGTGGCTTCAGGTCAATGTCTCCGAAACGGCTCGTTGTGAGGGGTGAGTGGCCCTGAGACGGCGAGGCCTTGGACAAAAACACCAGACAGCCATGATGACTGTCGGCAACATCACCGGATGGGATTGAGATCATCCCCATTTACCTTGTTCGGTTTTGCACTTAAGTCCCCGCCCCGCGTCACGACGGACGAGAGGCAAATGATTATAGGATACAGTCCACGGCCTCTAGTCTTCGCCTCGATCTAACCATTTCCCTCCTGGCGTGAACTAAGAAGTACAAGGTAGTGTTTAGTTGCTTTATCTCCGTCACTGTCTTGAATCCTCTGTTTGCCCGATGTCTACTGCAAGATGCGGTTCTGCATCTTCCGTGTTTATTTCAACGTTGCGACCTCACAGTTCTCGTGGCTAAAATCCTTGATTTGTCGGCTTCGTAATTTCCTTCACCTAAAGTTCGTGGACAGCGACTGGGTGATGGCTCTGATCATTTCATTCTAGCAAGTAAAACAGTATGTGAAGGGCATATGGTAAAGACTGTTTTTGTACAGGAAGTGGGGTTTTTATGACGACTACGGGGGTTGTTGCCGGCTAAACCACCGGTTTTCCATAGGTTTCACCAAGGACATTTGCAGGGCTAACTCATGAAATGTCAACCAAAATTTCGAAATGCGTTCTCGTTTCGAAAAGATAAATTAAGTAGTGTTACAAAAATAATCCTAATGCAGCATAAATCTGTAATGATCCAGTTACCTTAGAGTGTCGGCTTTCGAAAGAACGTATTTTCGGCTGCATGCAAGATCCATACTCTAAAAAATGACTACTTCAATAGCATGCAATTTTCTCATTGATTTTCGATGCCCTTGAAAATTCAATTATATTTCATGGAATACATTCATAAAAATATTCATTCTTTTACTTATTCGGTAGAAAATCACGCCTTCTTCCAAGCTCATACTCAAAAGAAGAGTATAATTCGGTTTTAAAAAAACTTTTGTAATTCCCAAATAATTTTGAACCCGACCTGCTGTTACACTTGCATTCAGGGTTTCAAAACTACAAGCTGTATATTTTCCGTGTACGGAAAACCATACATTTCTCTACAGTGTTAAGAGGAGACCATATGAGGTTCATAAAATTAAGCAGTGGATTTGAGAAATATTGTTAAATTTACAAGCCACATTCGTAAATGCAGATACATGCCGTTTCATGAACGGCCATTTAAAGGTTTTAAAAATCTCACAATTATAAACTTTTTTAAAACCGAACTATACTCTTCTTTTGAGTATGAAATTGGAAGAAGACGTGATTGTCTACTGAATAAGTCAAAGAATGAATATCTTTATGCATGTTTTCCATGAAATATAATTGAATTTTTAAGGGCATCGAAAATAAATGAGAAAATTGCATACTACTTAAGTAGTCATTTTTGCAGAGTATAAATCTTGCATGCAGCCGATAATAAGTTCTTTCGAAAGCCGACACCCTGTGGTAACTGGATCATTATGGATTTATGCTGCATTAGGATTATTTTTGCAACACTACTTAATTTATCTTTTCGAAACGAGAACGTATTTCGAAATTTTAGTTGACATTTCCTGAGTTAGCACATCTACTGTACATGCCTATAACCTATTTAAAACATTCATGACGGAGCGTTAGCATCTTATCTGCGGTTTGTCGAGCCCAGGAAGACAGGTAACGCTACCCACCGACGCATTTTCGACTGAATACCCTGTTAGGAAAAGCACACATTTAGTACCCCTTCGTTTAAAATGGAGGGCTTATTCGTTTGCAGTCAGGTTGCTGCAAATGCCACGCGAGATCGTTTCCAGTGAGTTCATTATTGACCCACCCGGGATTTGATGACCACTTCATCCAAGATGGAGTTCGAACGATAAAAAGGACTAAATGACATGCCATCTAGATCTCTCGATAAAGTACAGTTGGTGAGACGAGAGTATTGTCAAACTGGAGGGGTAGAGCATGCGTCTATGCATCTCCCCCACAAAGGTAACCGTGGGTTGCACTCGAAGTTTATTGTGGTTGGGCTAGTGTTAGGGTTAGCCCAAGTGTACTTCATTCAAAAGCCCCCTATTCCAACATACGCAACGGTGAATTTGGCACCGGCACTCAGGTATCGTCTGGGCCTCCACAAAGCGAGTCCAGCTCGACATCCATACCCAGGTAACCGTCCTTGACCGTCAAGCTAAACCAGACTAATGTTTGGCCTGTGTGTGTCTCCACACGTCCTCAAGGAATTTAAGCGTCCGTTATAGGCAGAATGTTATTACCGACAAAGACAAGGGGGACTGGAATGGCCATTTCTGGCTTGTTAGCCGTCATCAGCCAGTCGTGCCCAACCCCGAAGGGTGGAACACCTGGAGCTCGATCCCGCGACCTGTTACTTAGAAATCCAACGTCTTTAGCCACTGAGCCACGGCCTCGTTGTCCTGTCGGTTTTGATCGGGAATGTACAATGGTAAAGGGACGCTCACCGATCGTTGTTTCGGAATTCACCCGTCCCGTTGCGCCTTACGGGCTCTTTCTCGAGCCCAACCAATAGCCGCATAGCGGCGCATAATATACGCAGAATGTTATTACCAGGATCAGCAAACCATGGCCCTTGCAGCCTGGTGTGTGCTGGCAGTTCCCTGGTCCCCTGCCGGTATGTGGGTTTGCGCTCCCGCTCGATATACAGGTCATGAACACGGTTACCCTGTCATTCTCGTCTTTCTGACCCGTTTATTTTGTTGTTGGTTAAAATCCTAGTCGAGTGTTTTTATCGACCAGGCAGTATATTGTGGAGCGTGAAGGCGCATGTCCGGTCGCGTCGTCCACATCGCGCCCTCCCCCCCTCCAGTCTTCATGGCTCTGTCTTTACACCGGATCAAAGTGAGGAGGAGGAGGAGGAGGAGGAGGAGAGAGCGTAGTAGATGTTGCCCAAGTCTACTCTTAGCGTGACCCGCTTGTCCGAAAACGGAGACAAATCTACGAGCCGACAGCATCCTTAGACAAATTTCCGTACTTGCCGAAGAGTGTGAACGTTCACTCCATGACCATAAGGATGCCACACAGCGGAAACAAATTGCCATAACTGCCCTTCCCACTACACAGGCCAAACAGGACAACGTCTCAGCTCACGAATGCTTGAGCACAAACGGGCCGTTCGGAGAGGCGACCCAATATCTCAAGTCGCCACTTACAGGCTGGAGGAAGGTCATGAGTTCGACTTCACCAACACGCAGATATTGGCGCGAGCCGGCAACAAGACGGAGCGAGAACTGCTAGAGGCGTGGGTGTCGGACACCAACTCTATCAATAGAAACATTGATCTGATTACGTGTTATCATGCGCTCCGTCCACGCAGCCAGGTGGCGCAGCTCACATGGCCGCGAGGTATAAACGCCGTCACCACGCCGGGAGACTATTGTGGGCCAGGCAGCACAAACCAAACCTGGACACGAGCATAGTCCCCTTCCCCCCTTTCACGGCACAACGATATAAATGTTCACATGTTGCTACACTCTAGCAGTCTCTGATGACGATCTCTAGTTCGCGTTCGAAAACTAAGGCCAATAAATCTACCGTCACAGTGATCGTGCCTTCGTCTTTTTCTAATTTCACCACCGTCCCGCAACTGCCCCCCCCCCCCATAATCAGCATCTCCGATGACGTGAAGAACAGGCCCTTGGAAGACCTGCACGTCCTGGTAGCCACTGTGACAAAAATGAACAAAACGGTTTCCTCAATGACCGCCTGCGGAGGGAAATGCTCGGCGGCCACGGAATCATCAGTAATGACCCTCTTCGCGTGCAGACTTGTACGGAGCACAGTCTTCTTCCGACCAACATGGTGTGGATACGCCCCCGCTTGCTTCACTGGCATCACCAGCTGGACTACGTCCTAGTTAGAAGGCGTCACCAGCGTGACATGTTAAAAGTGATGTGTATTGCCGACTGCTGGACAGATCACCATCTCCAAGCTGAGGCAGCAACTGCGACACCAGGACGACCGCAAAGTGCATTAGGTCAGCTAACTCATGAAATGTCTACTGAAATTCCGAAATGCGTTTTCGTTTCGAAAAGGTTAATTAAGCCGGATTGTAAAACTACTCATCATGCAGCCGAATTATATCATAATCCGATCACCTCAAGTTGCAGGCTTTTGAATGAACTTCTTTCCGACTGCGTGCAAGAGCTATACACTGCAACAAATGACTACTTATGTAGCATGCGTTGTCCTCATTGATTCTCGATGCCCTTAAAAATTCAATTATATTTCGTGGAAAGCATACACGAAAATGCTCATTCTCCCGCTCATTCGGTAGAAAATTACGTCTTCTTACAGTTTTATACACGAAGGATGGAGATTATTCGATTTTCAAAAACTTCCAATTCCTGAATCATGTTGAACCCGCTCTGCTGTCACGCATGCATTCAGGATTTCCAAATTACAAACCGTATATTTTCCGCGTACGGAAAACCACACATTTCTCTGCGGTATTAGGAGATGACCATGTGGGCTTCGTAAAATTTGGCAGTGGATTTAATCCATATTGTTAACTTTATAAGCCACATTGGTAAATGCAGAAACATGAAGATTTATGAACGGCCATTGTACGGTATATAAAAGTCCCACAATTAGAAACTTCTTGAAAACCGAATTACACCCTTCCCTAGGATATAAAATTAGAAAAAGACGTAATTTTCTACCAAAGGAGCGAAAGCATAAATATTTTTATGCATGTTTTCCATGATATATAATTGGACATTTAGGGTCATCAAAAATCAATGCGAAAATTTCATGCTACATATACAGTCACTTTCTACAGAACGTAGATTTTGCATACAGCCGGAAGGAAATTCATTCGAAAGCCGGCATCCTGAGGTAACAGAAATATTATTGAATTATGTTGCAGGCTGACTAGGTTGGCAACCCTACTTTATAAATCTTTTCGAAACGAAAGCGCATTTCGGAAGTTCGGCTGACATTTCATGAGTTAGCCCACCTACTGTGAGTCGACATCAAGTAGCTAAACTACTATATTGTTGGGTACGATTGGGGACGATTTGCAAAGTATAACTGCGGAAACAAGCACCAATGCCGAAACCTAGTAGGGCGAGATGTGGAATACCATCCAGGCGCACATTGATGGGAGTCGTCGGTGGCGCACATCAAAAGCGCCCGGCACGATTGCATAATACTGCCGAGTAAATCCACACCCTGATCTCCGCGAATTGCCGGGTGAACACGACACACACCACCAACAGCAGTAACGCTCATCTGACCACTTACTTCAGGCGTGGAAGCGTATCACAGCAGAGGCTGAAGAGGATACAAAACGACTGGTCGACTTGCGGAGACGAGGAGATCCACAGATATGCCGACTCCGGTGAGACGACCTTCTATGCGACTACTAGATTATTCTACGCTCTCCAGTCTGATGGGGCTGCGCCAATGCTGAACCAGGATGAAGTAACCTCCTTGATGGAGGAGTCACGGATTCGGGAGCGCTGGACCGCGCACTTCCAGGGCGTTCTCAAACACCCGTCCGCAATGCACTAACTTCTTCAAGTGGACGCCCACGACGGTCACGATCGTCTGCTCTCCCTCCTTGAGACAATTGGAGCAGGTTTCCAGTGAAAAAAAACGAGAGAAGATGCAATTCCAGCCGAATCTACAAGTACGTGGCCCATAACCCGTGATTGGGCTTTCTTCGCTCTTTCAAAGGATGGGAGATAAGGACACATCCTCCAAAGATGTCACCATCGTCCACATCTAGAAGTGCAGGAGGGAACCAGCAGCTATATGGTAACCACAGAAACTGCTGCCTTCTCGAAATAGCAGTAAACATATTGTCTGGACCTTAATAACCTGAGCATGCATCTGGAGCAGAGACTACTTGTACAAACGCATCGCGGCTTCCGAAAATGCCGTGGAACCACAGACATGACCTTCGAGGCCCACCAACTACAAAAATGCGCTGGGAAGTAGAGACAGGCCTCTACGCCAACTTTTTTGACCTGACAGAGGTCCTCGATGCGGTGAATTGCGATGCACCTCGGATGTCCCGAACGACTTGCTTCAGTGGTAGAAAATTTCACGACTGAAGATGGCGCTTGACACGGAAAACGGGACAATCTTTAAAACATTCGCGGTGACAAATTGGGTGAGGAGGGACTGCGTACTCATTCCTACTCTACTGAATTTCATGGTGTCCGTGAGGACCGGCCGCGGATCGAGATCAACTACGGAACCGACAAAAACCTTTTGATACCCATCACCCGAAGGCAGTAACAAGGCCATACAAAGCCAGCGTCCACAACCTACTGTTCACGAATGACTGCACGCTTAAAACCACAACGGGAAAGAGCAGGTTGCGGAGTGCGTATCTCTTCCCCTCCGGCCACTCCAACTTCGAACTGACCATCAACCCGAAGAAGACAGTGGTCTTGCAACTCCCGTATCACTAAGGGTCTGTCGCCTACCTCCGGCATTGCTTTATTTCATGGCAAAGTGATCATAAATCAAACCTCACGGAAGTGCTCAAACGAAAGGATTCATATGCTAGTTCATGCACGCGCATAACGCTTGGAATTTGCGATTTCAACACATGATTCACAAAATACAATGTGGTAGTAGCACTAGCTGACTGAGACAAAATACGTACACTGTGGGCCAACCGCGCTTCAACATTTGGATCGTAGGAGAAGTTAGCTGGCGCCAGGCAGAAATGTGAATCCTCGGTGCCCACGGTGATGACGTCCGCGTTGTCTTCAGTGAACTGGACAGTCAGCCTTGCCTCCTCCACCGCCAGGAAGGTGCTTAAACCAGAAATCACCTGACGACCCCTGGCAGCTGATTCGGGGGTTATCATCGTTCCCCCTACTCCCTCCAACCAGCCTGTCAACTCCACCTCATAGAGACCTGGTCTTAGGAGATATGGTGGCAGGAAGATCTGGAAGTTGGTTCGCCCCACATTCTGCTGAAGCACAATCTCCCCAGTTCGCTCCGCGGTCTTCTCTGCTAGTCGCCATAGGGACCACTTAAAGATGAGCGACCCTAACTTCCGACAGATGTGGCCATCACTTATGGCCGTAACTGTGGTCCAATCCAGAGTCGTGATCCACTGCGGTGAGTTGGGGTCCGCGTAGTTGGGATTCTGAAGATGCACTCTGGGGAGTGAGCAGTGTTCGGTCCAAACAGAGACGGAGAGGTTGGCGCTGACGGTTTGCGGACCAGCGTGGGCGACAGCTCTAACCAGATACTGCCCTGGAATGGGGTACTGAACACGAATAGTAGCCTGATTACTGGTCTTCGTCAGCGTACCTGCCAGCGTATAGTTAGGACAGGGAACACAGATTTTGGGCGCATCCTCAGACGCTTTAAAGACCAGATTATCACCGTTGCCAAGGGAGAGGCAGAGGCAGGCATCACTGGCCAGACCGAGGAACTTAACAGCGATTTGGCCATCCTCATAAGGGATCAGCGAATTTGAAAGGAGAACGACGCGGAGATCCCGGATCAGCGTCTCCACAACGAGACTTTTAGTCACTTGGAAGGAGGTAAGGAAGTTGGACATTTTCACGTGCATTGTATAGTGGCCGAGCTGGTGAGTGAACAATAGATGAAGAGTAAGCGGTTAGGTTGGAAATGTATAAATAAATTACACAGCACGACAGTTAGCTATTATCCTGCAGTAAATTTACGGGGTAGATGGTACACGTGTTTGCAGCCCAGCACTAACCAACATGGTAGGTCGATGGTCAGTCATAGTTCTGGGTACGGAGGTAGGCATTCAGGGAAACAAATGCCTCTTTGGAAAATCTTACGAGGTAACGGTACAGTGAAGGCCCCAATTATCTGCGGAACACAAATGAAGGCCTACTATATGTATTTAAGTAGGCAGTGTCTTATTCGACACTCTCCTACCACGACCGTAGCCCAGAGAGTTGAGAAAGCGGCCGCTGTGCCTTACTCCTTTATTGCGCACCATGTCCTTCGCTTTTGCACTATCGACTATTGCCTATGCTGTATTACTTCATTCGAATGGGTCGGTCATCGTAGACCTCAGTTTATTCCAGTGGGAAGTCGTCAGTCTTAGATTTAACTACTGCTGCCTGTGCTACTACTACGTCTCATCAACTTGCACCTCAATTTCAGGGCCATCAATCTGCAGTATTCGACTATATTCTTCAAATATATCTCGTTCAATATTTCTTCCTTCTTACGTCGAAGGTTGGCCAGAGCATGAGCACTTGCTTGGGTCGTCGCTTCCAATGATCTGCAATATTTAGAAAATCATAGACAATTAACGACAAAATCTTACATTAATTTATACGCGGAGTATACTTTAACTATCACCAGGAATTTGTACTTCTTGTATTAGGTTATTAGGGTTACACAAAACACCCCCCCTCCCCCACTGGTTTGCACATAACTTACTTTTCGTGACAAATCGTTTACCGCTCATGGACATGGTAGGCTTACATTAAACTTCACTGCTGTGGGCTCGCTCACTTACGTGCTAGCATTGTCATTGGCTATGCTTGCCTTGGACACCTTTCCTGCCGTAAAAGTTCCACTGGCGCGCACCCAAAATGGGTTTGCGCTACGTCCACGACAAAAAATGTTTTTAATTGTCTCGCGTCCTTCCGTTGCCATATGTCAGTGCAGTAAAATGTTTTCGGCTCACAAAACAAATTAAAATCTGCCTTCATTTTAATTAACAATTAACTACCCATTCACAGGCCCCACTCGTAAGACAGACGCCTGCGGATCGCAGTGCATTTCTTGGGGACCTTCACTATATCGTTGACCGTTTGACGAATGGCTGTTGTGAGTAATTCAAAGCTCCACAGGCAAATTTCCTATCTTCAAGGAGATCTCTGTTCAAGATCCAGAATCTCTTAGACTACGTCCGTTCACCATCAAAATTGCCATACCATGGATCTGCGATTCAGTGGCGGAGCGTATGTCCACTGAATTACGTACCCAGAGCTCAGAGGTCGGGTCTTCACGGCTTGCGGTCGGGCCACGGCTGGCTGAAGACGACAATCAAGCTAGAGGTGACCATTCCTGACTCCCTTGTCTTTATCACCAATACTTGTAAAGTGCGGATTTTGACCAATCGTATGGACCGAAAATTGGAGACTCGGAGGGAGACAGAGCGCCCTTTTCTACCCACTAACAGGAAAATATTAGTTAAGGCTACTCCCAGACGACGGTTATTAGTCTTCCAGCATTAAGTCCCACAACAAAGTGCTCCATAAAACCACGGATGAGTGAACGTGAAAACTGTCTGAGATAAGTCGACGAGTGTAATTATAATGCGTTTTCGTTATTGGCCCCGACGAGTTGAAATGTACTGGCAATGTATCAGTGAAGGGCTGACCTGTTCCTGCGTTTCAGAAACCTACTAACTGATTCGTTTGAGTACTCCAGCTGCCTTCAGTCAAGCATTATTTCATCCATGGTATGAGCAGTTATTTGCGCAAAGTATGAAACTGTCCGGCGACCTCAATTTTTCGATAAGGTGTTTTAACGAAAGGCCCTGTTAATGTCCAGTCTGCTTTCCAGTAGCTCCCAAAGTCCGCAAGACACGCAGAACACAAACCTCGAGATGAGTGCAGACTTGATGCTTACCAGGACTTGTCTAAAATGAGCACCTGGTCAATGGCTGAGCCTTTTGAAGGTCTGCATTTGCACATATGGCTGTCAATAGAAGCGAAAAGACGAGTTCCAGGAAGCAGTCGTAAAAAAGGAGAAACGATCGCTGGGACAAGAACTTTATTTGCCTGACGCTTCGGACTGCTTCTCGAACCCATCATCAGAGACAAAAGCAAATACAGGTAGTTCCTGCACATTGGGCTGCAGTATTTATAGGATGCAGTCGCTATGCTGCCGCATACCTGTGAATATTCAGGGCTCCCCCCTTCCTGAGGGATCGTTGCACGTGGTGTGATGACTGTTTTATGGCCGACATTCGCGTCGTTAATTGCTGAAATTTCATCACGTGCGTTGGATGTTGGTGTGATGATTGCTCGACTATCTGTCGCACCGACCCTGGTGTTGGAAAAAGCGTTCACCTGTGCGCTCCCCACGTTGCTAACTACTCTGCTTAGGCGAAGTCTCAGCATCGAGTATAGAAGGGGAAATTTAATAGACTGGGGACCAGTGAACCAAGACTCGAGCAACTCGCTGCTCACGCGGTTGCCACCTCTAGCGAGAATTTTGGCCTCGTCGAATTTGAATGTGTGACCAGATCTCATCGAATGAGCCGCAACTTGAGTGCTGGCGTCATTCCTCCGCGCTGCGGTAGCGTGTTCGGCAGTTTGCGTTCAGAGCTGTCTGCCGGTTTCGCCGACGTAGCTGCTTTGTCTGCAACTGCCCGAGACTCGATAAACGACTTCAGGCGTTTCTTGCCGTGGCAGCGGGTCTTTCGGGTTCATTACCTGACGCCTGATTGTTGTTTTGTGCATGAACCACCTGATCTGATCTTGTCTCTGATGGTGGGTTCGAGCAGGAATCCGAACCGTCAGGCTAATAAAGCTCTTGTCCCAGCGATTGTGTCGCCTTCTTAATGTATCGTTGTCTTTGATGGCCATGGAGGGCTAACATGATATACAGCGGTAAGGTGACAAGATGGACATCGAAACATTTTCAGGCGTGAAAGTGTACTCCAACAGAACGACCTCGATTACGCCGCGAGACTGTGACAGCCTTGTTTCCACGCGCGCGTTCCGCGTTTACTACGATCCCCAAGTCGTTCAAGGATTGAATTACATGCGCCTGTGGTCAGTCATCAAACGCACCACTGCCGGGATTTTGTCTACACTGGCCACTATCCGCTTGTGCACTGCCCTCAAATCAGTCTACCTGACTTCTGCCTTAGGAATGACTACTGGTGCACGGGCTGGCCCACTCCTAAAATTTCAAAATAAACCATCTTTCGGCAAGATTTGGTCTTGCAGCCTCACCTGACGGTGATCCCATATGGTAAGCTATCTAAAGATTTTCAGTAGATGCGAGCACGCTGACTTGACAAATATTACATGCAGTGCGTGATCGATATCGTGAAATGTTGGCCGAAATTCTGAAATTCGTTTCCGATTAGGAAGAATTACTTAGGTGGGGTTGTAATATTGATTAGCGTCCGGCATAATCACATAGCATGTCGGCTTTTGGATGCACTCCTTCTTGACCTCCAGCAGAAACTGTGCTCGGTATAGAAGTGACTGCTTACGTAGCATGCGTTTTTCCTATGGATTTTCGATGGTCTTATAAATCCAAATATATTTTATAGAAAACGTGCACAAAAATTAGCTTTCTTTTACTCATTTGGTAGAAAATAACATTTTCTTTGCATTTTATGCATGCAGAAAGTGTATATTTATGGTTTAAAAAAGTTTCCCGTTTCCCGAATATTTTTGAGTCTGATCTGCCATTGCATCAGAGTTCAGCGATTTAGGTCAACAAGGCGCATACTTTCCGCGTAAGGAAGATCCTATATTCCTCTGTGCCTTTAAGAAGATACCACCTAAAATTTTGCAATGGATCCGGACTGTGTTGTACATTTCATGATGCGCATTAGTAAACGAACATGTGCTACCATGCATGCATGGACATCGCACGGTTTTAAGAATCTCATAATAAGAAATATTTTTAAAACCTAAATATACACTTTCTTTGTGCGCAAAATGCAAAGATAATGTTATCTTCTACCAAATGAGTAAAAGAAAGATAATTTTTGTACACGTCTTATATAAAATATATTTGGATTTATAAGACCGTCGAAAATCCATAGGATAGATGCATGCTAATTAAGTAGTCACTTTTTTACCGAGCACGGTTTCTGCAGAAGGCCAAAAAGGAGTGCATCCAAAAGCCGACATCCCGGCAAGTCCGACATGCTATAGGCTTATGCCGCAAGCTCATTAATATTACAACCCCACCTAAGTAATCCTTCCTAATCGGAAAAGAATTTCAGAATTTCGGCCAACATTTCATGATATCGATCACGCACTGTATTTTCATCTTCTTACCGTTTTGATCCAATGATTGGCTGTGCCATGGGGGGAGGAGTACGTATACCTCAGCCTCGGTTACTTCAGGTATCAGTTCACATGCGCTTTCTTGCGCGTGTTTTAAACCATGCTTGCATCCTCTTTATTATCTTAACCCAGTGAGTGGTCAAGTTGACTTGCTAATGTAATTGCTCGGACGGTGTGGAACTCCGTCGGTTACACTATAGTGGCCATGCACTGCGAATTACCTCGCGGTCACCTCCATGGCCTTTCAGTTGTGATTGCGCCCTCCTTATCCTACTAACCCAGAGAGTGGCTGTGTCCGGGGGGAGTGTGTACACGCCACCTTCACTCGCTTCGCTTCATATGCTTCGAGTTCTGCCTGTGCTTACTTTCCCTTTCTAGTCCAGCGAGTGATTAAGTTTGGTATTATACTTAATATTATTTTGGCAAGCTAATCATATGACATTAATCAAGCGGGGCTGCAGAACCAAACCTCCTCCATCTTTCTTTTCATGATGCTCAAAAGGAACTGGGATCAGATCAGCCTCCCTTTTTTTGGGGGGGGGGCAGCGTTCTCGAACGCCGTGTTGCCTGCGGAGTCTTCGGCTTACCTTAATCACCTCGAAGAGATAAGATGGTTCGCGAAAGGTGACGTTTAGGACAACAGCGTCTCTTTCTTTGTGCCGGAGTATGATGTGGGTTTTCTCAATTGTGCCGTCCAGTGCCCGGGGGACAAAACGCAGGCGGTCGTTCAGGGTGAATTTGTTCCGCTCCTTGCCGTAGCCCTGTGCATTCAGGTCGCCGATGAAGATGTCCAGATCTGTCGCGAAGAGCGGCTTAAAGTATCCGATCTAGGCGTAAAAAATAACTGCGCGCTTTCAGGGGCAGGCTTCTCGTAGGACTGGGGAAGGCCCGCTAAACAATGACAAAAAAGTCAGGCTCAAGGGTCGCCCAGGACAAAAGTTGCCTTGGCTGTGTCAGCTATTATCGCACATGTCCACATCTCCAACTAAAGACGGAGCCTCTCTATGCCCATTTTCTGGGGTGGGTTTCGGCATGACTTCGATTACCAAGTGATGTTTTATAATTTCGAAGACTTAAATAATACTCGTGTGTATTTTTGGCACACTTATCAGGTTTTGGTCTACCCAATTTATTTAGATTACTTCCGGGAAAATTATGAAGTACCATTTATTGCTAAGCCTAGAATGTGCATTAAATAAAGAAACCAAATGCCACGTGTTCACACCGCAAATCTGATCTCAGAAATGAGGATGGAGCATCAGCAGGCACATGTTATAGCTGTATGCAAGATCGCCATCGACCAGTTAATGTCTTATGGTAGCTACTTCACACCGTTAAAGCCTACAAATTTAGTCATTATCTTTTTAGTTTAAACCAGCTACCTCCAGGCACAATGAGTGACGTCCAATACAGATATCCGAATTTGCATTGTTCTCTAATGCTATCAGGGAGAACTTTCCACCTGGAGCTTAGTCAATCAACTTCCAAGATGACAAATTGCCCAACCTAGTATCAAATTATTTGAACACTCGTGTATCAACTACTTGGTCTTCATAAGCAGCAAGTTCCATTTGATGCGAAATATGGACATACCAAACCTTCACAACTGCGAAGCATGCAATTTGGCAGTTCTCTTTCTTATCTTGTAGTCTGAATCAACGGACGGGTTTTTCCTTATTAAACTGAATGTTCATTCTACGCCGTCATTTTACTTGTTCATCAGTCTGAATCGTTTGATATCAGCCGCTCGTTGTCTTATAGCCTTAGTTTGAACAAGTCAAAAATTATAAAATATGCGAAATGTAGTAAAAACTGCCTGTCGTCAGTGCATAATAGTGTCTTACTTCTATCGTATGTAGCTTAGCCACGAGAAGCTGTTTCCAGTAGGCAAGGGCATAAAGAGATGTCACCTCCTAGATTCGCGGAAAATAAACTTCGTGCAACTGTGTTAAATACATCAGGGGAGATCCTCGGAAAAAATTTAAAGATATCTGCAAACTCTGGCCAAACAAGTACGTAAAACTACGTTGAAAACCGCAAAACCAGTTGCCACCTACGCAGAGTTCCTGCTAAAGACCGATTTGCCATGCTGACTCCTCCTTGCTCCGTGCCCGATTTTATTTCGCAGTTTTCCCTACCTAATTATCTTAAGTAGATGCATTTTATGAAACTACTTCATGATTATCCGACAGTCACTGAAAGTAGACAGGGGATGGAGATGGCAGGCGGATGAAGACCAAATACCACTTAAATTATGAAAACTGACCTCAAAAGTCTTGTTTATTGTGGAGACCTGGTTGTCCAGTACCACTTGACAGAGGCAAATATTGTCTCTCAGCATCGAGTGACGCAGAATCAAGGGTGAGGTAAAATTCGGTGAAGAAACAATCTCCGGTGTACCACCGTCGCCCCAGTCAATAATAACAGTCACACCGGTTGCCACATCAGCTTCGGCACCCTTGTACTCCACCTGAATGACAACTTCACCTGAGATAAACGGCAAAGATAAAAAAGGGAGCAACTGCATTTTTTGATAAATTTGTGTTATTCAGACACAAGGTTTGTCGACGGAAGAGAAGGGACATTTTCCGAAAACAGTTGAGAAGAGCCGATCCATTTTTACATTTTCTGCTTTCTTTGATGATGAAGTAAAAAGTTATTTAAAAAGCTGAATGAAAATATTTCCTCGTCAACCAACCGAATATCCTTCATCTCGAAATAAAAACTGTCGAAAAATGATATGCAGCATCTTACAGAAAAACTGTTCATTAAAAGAGCACAATATATTTTCACAGCTCATAAATGCTGGGTGAGAGCTCCTTCTGGACTAAGAACTACTATAAATAGTCAAAGTTTAAACTGAGAGAGTCTCGGGTTAAGCGAGCACGACAAGTGCAACCATGGCGAGTACCATTCATTTTATCATAAATTTACATGCTTCTGTCCCAACAGTTCTTAAGGTCATGCAGAGGTCTTGGCGTTAATGAACCAAGGGAAGGACTCACACAACCTTCTATTCCTTTCCATCGACAAGAAGAAAATTCTGCAAGACATGATATCATTCCCGTATGGTTCCTCCTAACAAGCACAATTTCGGTCTGTTTGCTTGGTCGCTCTTGTGTCTGATATTTGCTTTTTTGTTTACGATTTCTATCAAAGAATTTCAGGGCTTCTTTGTGAGAGGAATCCAACAGGCGGCTATTTCTGTGGGCGGCCTACTTAAGGCGACTTCCAGAGTGCCTCGAAGCAACCGCTTCCTCAACAACGAGTTGTATATAGCATCCGGATGACGCTTTATATTATATGCCATCCTCCTAACCTTACCGCACTGTTATGTTTGCGTGACATTGAGCCTACAAAACACACCAGGGTATGGGACTATATTAATATGTCATGTCTACTGATTTGATATAGGTAGCTTGAAAAGCGCTAGTAGTAATCATGGAGGCCCACTGTCATGAACAGTCTCCAGCGAAGTACAGGTGGAGTTTTAAATTTCAGGGAAATTAGGGTTAGGATTAAGGTTAGATTTAGCGTTAAGGTTAGGGGACGGGTATACGTATATCTGGAATTTAGCTCAAGGCCACCTATATTACAGAGTTTTCTTTTCTCGCATCTTACCGTAAAAACTCATATATGCGCTGAATACCTGTTTTTATGTAGCAACCAAGTAACATGCGAAACCCTCGTAAATTAAATGTTTTAGTAAAAAACATCGGATATTATTACCCATGTATATCAAGCTACTTGAGTTAAATATGCCAACACGATATAAGAATATAGTTCATATTTGTTCTTCCTCCCGAGTCTTCCCCTTGATGTTCCGATCTGGAAATTGATTAAAATAAGATTCCCGCGGACCGAAGATGTTTCGAGAATACTGGTGCTCGCGTGCGACCAACACTAGAGGATCTTAGGTAGGATAATATTTCTCTATGGATACTTTCGAGGACAATTTTATATTTTAAGTTTTTTAACTATCATTTACACTAGTAATGAGATTTCACTCCCTAAGTGCATACTAGGCAGTACCGCCGACAATAGGTCGCTGGGATGGCGATTTCTGGCTTATTAACCACCATGGGCCATTGTTGCTCCAACCCCGATTTGTGTGTCTGAGGTCCATGCCGAGGTCAGTGGAGTACGTAGCACCAGCCTCATCCACTCCTGCCAACGATGAGAAAACTCCTGATGCCCGTCAACCACTTCCCTCAGCACTACCACCGCACCGCCACCACTAGTGATGCGGAGTCGGTTCATACCTGTCCACGTTGCGATTGCAAATTCACCTCACACATCGGCCTGGTCGGTCACTTGCGGATCCACCACACAGAGGCTGGTGGACCAGTGCCTGTAGAGCACAGACATACACACGTCGCCATCGTCCCAAATGCCCGCACTGCCCTCGCACATTCAGTTGCTGCATGGATCTACTCAGTCGCATGTACCTCCGCGGAACTGTGCGGTAATTAACCGCAAACAAGACCATATCACCACACACTTCCACATGAAAACATATACCACACATGAACATGCCCAACATGAGATCGCACGCACTAACTGTGCAGGTCTCGCGTATGAGTGAAGTATGTTCTTCATGCGACTCCTATGTTGCAAGTAAAATTCGGGCAGCTTTACCCCCTTTGTGTGAAATCCTGGGGTTCATGTGTGTGTCACACGCAGACGAACTGTTCTTAGCTCTGTCAGTCATCTCTCCCAGTCTCGGCATTAACTTGACTGGTCGGCCCGGACAATCGATTCGTGTACTAAGGAATGGAAAAAAGAGATTGAGGTCGACCCTCAGCGCATTTTTCTCACTACAAACAATCTGGCGCGCTCAAGACTATCACGATGAGCTGAAAGCCGTAATTTGCGAAGTTTTCAGCTAACAATTCAAATCAGACCTCACAGTCAACCCAGTGTTTGTTTGTGAGGTGTGGTCGCCTGGTGATCTGATGGTCAGACTATAATGACTCCTTCTTGCGTGACCTTTGTGACACTCCCACGCAGTGGGGATCCGAACAGCTTCCTCCCCTTTTTAAGTTAATAAGGGTACTGCTTTCACCACCAAGACAACGTCGTCTTCCTGGGTGGGGGCTGTTTTTGCCCGTCCCAGGCTTTGCAAGCTGTGGGGCACACAGTGGACATTGTAGGAATAGACGGTTGAACTGTCCCAATAGCACAAAAATTACTGAGACCCTAACAGTAAGCATTGTCGAACAACAGTATTCTTCCCCAGGTAATCACCGCAGCAGCAGCGGATGCAATCTGATTTACTGTAAGGGATCGTCTCTGTCAGTCAATAAATAGCGCACGCCGGAATCCATACGGATTGACATGATAACTATATATTTATTGGAAAGAACACAATCTCCCAATCGAGGCAACTAACCTGGAGGTCCGACGAACGGATCTTTCACAGTGATTTCCATATTTTCGATTGGTCGCCTTACTTCCTCAGTAACCCTGCAGGTCATTTCATTTACCTCTCCTGTGACGTTGATATGATAGGTGTAGGAACCGATATCTTGTCCAGCGATTGGCAAGGGAACGCATGTTGACGCTAAAACGTTGCCAGGGACTGAGTAAACAAGTCATTTCAATTGAACAACAGGGAGTCAAAGGACATTTGTGGGCATGGCTAGGAAACGTAGTCCGGCCGGAAAATAGGGAAACGCAGGCGAGTTCTATATGGAAACCGTGGTAACAAGGGGGACTTTACGGGCAGGACTGCGGGAAAACGGTGAAAAATGTGCGAAAACGAGGGGAAAACGCAGTTATTATAGGTAAATATGGTAGCCTGTTTAAGTGGGTATCAAATCTCAGCGCAAGCACCGCACAATACAAAAATTCTGCACAGGTAACCAGTAAAACCAATTTCACGAAGGACAAAGGTGATTGGATTGTCAAGGTTACTGAAACCGAGCAGCCTTATATTGTGACCAATAAGACGTAAACTGTAAACGGAAGTTGTAGGGAGTGGGCGCCGAATGACTCCCAAACCATAAACCCTGACATCAAACCGCAAACCGCGGCCCTTAATCTTAACCCTAAACATGAATCCTGACCCTAAACCCTAACCCTAACGTAACTGTGAATCATAATCGCAGCAGCCCGCGAAGAATCTCAGATTAAAACTATCCGCAAGAAGTAATACGCGTGCTGCAGATAAAAATAGTACAAAAGTGTTAATTGCTGACCACCTGCTGAAATCGATAATAGTACGAAGGTGATAATTTGTTAACCAAACAGGACAGCGTTCCCGAGCCCACCCATATGTGAAGTAAAATGTGTTGACAAGTGTACTTAGAAAAAGTCCTACTGGATAATTTTACACCCCACCGTCGGCTACAAAGCCACCCGGACCTGTTCTACCTCGAAGATTCCCGTGAGCAACCGCAGAATTACCGCTGTTGCCAACTTGGTCTCTATTGGTTCGAATGGGTCAATTTTTCAGATCTTGACTGAAAGAAAATGCTCTTGTTCGGCAAAAAACGGTACTGACAAAATGTATCCTTGCTATCCGGTACATTAACACCATTGTCATGATCCACTGACAAACTACTTGGACTTGGCGAATTTCTGGCTACTTATGAAGTGCAGTAGCCAGTAAAATTGTGACTTTTATTTGCATGGTGCTGGAAACAGAAGCACACGGCCACTAAAAAAGAGCAGGTAATCAAGAGACAGGACCAACAAGCGAGTGGGGCGTCGGATATCAGGTGACTAGTCGAACATTGGTGGCGGTCAAATATGTAAACCATAGTTTTTATTACTACAACGTGTCCTCTTATCTGATTTAGGTAGCGCTGTTGTGCTAGGGTTGCATTGTTTGCCAAACCTAAGAAAATGGTCAAGTTAATATTCAAGGTTAAGATTAGGATCAGGGTTAACTTTGCCTGTCGCACACCGTCTCACCTGATTTGACCTTTAACCAATGACCTTGGATTGTTTGTTTTCCGCCCGTTTACAAGCCATTAGTCTGCATATTCCAAATTGCGCGGTCTGTTACGGCGCCTTATTAGGGTGATAAAACAAACATACGGCAGAAATGTGAATTTTTTTGAACGCCTCCCATCGATTCCGTCAATTGCGGTGTCCATCTGCCCTACTGGTAAAGCTAATTTTGACACTTTCTTCTGGTACAGGAGGTCCTAGGTTTTATCTTCTCGATGGACTGGCATATCCAGTCATCTTCATTTGTAACAGAAACCACCACGATGACACAGTATAGGCCCTCCGAGCTAACTTAGGCGTACCTACTGATAACAACACTCAGTATGCTTGGCCTTACTGACGGTAGCGAATTCGAGGAAAATTAAAATTAATAAGTGTGATCTGCGCCAGTTGAAGAACATGCTCCGACTGCTGCTACTCAAAATGTCTCCATCTGACGTGTGCATGTGTTCCTCAGGTCGCTCAAGTAGGACCCAAATTATTTACTTAACCTCCTCATTGGGTAGTGTTTGAATGCGCTGAGTAGACGACTGCGGGCCGAGAGTATATTGGCACAAGCACCGAAAAAAATATTGATTTTAAGCTCGTTTGGAATGTTAGCTGTTTTCGCGCACCTTCTCGACGTGTGATGACGACCTTAAGAGCCAGCGTCGAAACCTTCTTTAATAAGGTTTCATACGTTTCCTCAAAGAAGACGTTAAGCTGTAAACTAATGTCATCTATCGCATTCCGTGTGCCAACTGCTCTTACGATTATGTTGGTCATACGGGCCGACGATTTGGGACAAAAAATAGCCATCCGCCTACGTGACCTTTTGTCCCTCGTGTTTGCGCACGTCCTTGAATGCGATCATCGCAGCAATTGGGAAGGAACAGAAGTTGTTGCCATAGCAAACACCAAACAGGCTCGAGGATTCCTCGATGTCCGGCATTCTAGCACGACCAGCATCAGTCGCCATGTCAATCCGGACGCCCATTACGAAGGTCTGAGTGCCCGGCTCATTAACTCGCGCACATGACCTAAAAACAGCCGCTAATCAATACTGGGTCTTGTAGAAT
>CACRXP010000493.1:59814-87895 GCA_902702965.1 Spirometra erinaceieuropaei
TTATACAGTACATAATCGTCGCGTTTTGCCAACAGCCGCACAGTGGCTGGTAATATTGTCGGATCGCAACCAACAAGACAATGAGCCCGCGGCTCATTGGTAAGTACAGTAGGCGGGCTAACTCATGAAATGTCAACCGAAACTCCGAAATGTGTTTTCTCTTCGAAATGATTATTTAAGTAGGTCTGTAAAACTAGCCAGACTGTAACATAATTCTATAATATTTCAGCTATCATACGATGCCGGCTTTTGAAGGAACTTCCTTCCGGCTGCATACAAAAACTACGTTCTGTAAAACATGACTACTTAAGTCTCATGGATTCTTCCCATTGATTTCCCATGCTCCTAAAAGTCCAATTATATTTCATGGGAAACACGCATAAAACTATTCATTCGCTTGCTCATTCAGTATAAAATCACGTCTTATTTCAATCTTATACTCGATGGCAGGGTATAATTCGGTTTTCCAAAACTTTTCCGATTCCCGAATAATTTCGAACCCTCTCTACCGTTACACTTGGATTCAGGGTTTCCAAACAACAAGCCGTTTATTTTCCGCGTACGGAAAACCACACATTTCTCTACGGTAATAAAGGGGAACCGCATAGGTTTCATAAAATTTAGCACTGGATTTGGGGCATATTGTTGACTTTGGAAGCCACATTGGTAAATGCAGAGACATGACGATTTATGAACGGCCATTGTACGGTATTTAAAAGTTCCACAATTAGAGACGTTGGCTAGATCGCAGTTGGCGGCCAGGGATGGGGAAGCGGACGGCGGCCTTAACCCTAACCCCAACCTCAACCGTAAATGTTAACCGTTAACCCAAACGGCAACCCAAACCCTAACCGAAATCGTAAACGTAAACCTAGCCCTTAGACATAGCCGCAACTGGAAAACCTAACTGTAAAACTGAAACCTAATCATACGCTCAAACCCTAAACCTATAGACATAACCCTAACCCGACAATCGAAAACCATTAACCGGCACCCTAATCCTAACCTCAAACGTAAAACTGAAGCCAAATAGGTTAGATGTGATTACGGAGCTCCACAAAATAGCCCCAGTAAACAACCCCCCCCCTCACCGGTAATACGGGTCCTGGCTACCAACTGCGATCAAGCCGAAACTTTAAAACCGGATTATGTCCCTCCTTCGAGTATAAAAAACAGAAGAAGAGGTCACACGAGGTATGTGGCAGTTTAAAGGGAACCCTTTCGTAAGGAATGTGCTTAGAAGGTTGAAAAGTGACATGAGAACTATGCGGGCAAAATTCCTAACCTCGGGATGAGTTTCTCGAAAATGATATGGCTCAGTACACGACGGATACCCTCTCGGACTTCGCGTAAGCGGGAACATTCTATTGCCGGTGTATCCTATTTGCGATGGGTACTGCATCAGATGGGGATGGGTTAGGCGTCTAAATTCTATTAGGAAGTGGGGCTCCTGTCAAAAGTATGCTAATAAAAATGCCAGACAAGGAATGCTCGTAGACAGGTTTTGTATAAACTGGCTGGTTCGGCAGTGTGATTGATAGAAATGATGTGACCTTGTCTAGAATACAACTTCGGGTTGTCTGAGAGGAGGCTTGGTTGCCCGTGCTGGATGCTAGTCATGCGTAAAGACGGTTTTTGCTGCAAACCGTCGAGGCATGGGCAGGAGACAGTGGTGTACATCGATCTGATCTGATCCCAGGACGGAGCGTGAGGGTGTCGTCTTACCCTAGTGATCCGATTCTCAGCCCCTACAGGTGGTGGTAGCTGACAAATTAGAAGCCTAGCCTCAGTGACGGACTGGTTTAAGGTTCAAATTACAGGTCCTCTCGATCGGGAAATTGGGGTACGCCTGGCTGCTGGCGGCAGACGGCGAGAAAGTATCATTCCCGTCTTTTTTCCTGCTTTTGCATGTCGATCTGGTCGTTAAGTCTAGTCTTCGGGGGGGGGGGCTGTCTTCTGCCCGCATGCATTATAGACTTCGGTTGGCACCTACCTGGGGTTGATTGTGATGTCCAAGCCCGTGACCACTTCGTCCACTGTGAAGGTCCCCTGCAACTTGGATTCTTCGTGCCTGTCATTTACTGTCAACTCAAACAGGTGCTGTGCGACTGTGTTGAGTTTCATTACGGCTGACTTGAGAGCACGCCTTGGGAACAAATTTACTCCGGTCGCAGAGCCATCGACTCGGAGGGATGCTGACAGACCGTCCCCGTCGGTATAGGAGAAGAGGAGTTCGCAGTGTCCAATCGAACATGAAGGCTGGTCTAAGTTTAATCCTGCATTAAAAAAGTGGCCTTGTAACCACATTTGTTATCGACACTGGCTTCTTATTCGATATGGCTGATGTCAATTTTGATGGAAAAACTACGAATAAATCCTCCTGAATGTCATTTATAAGGTTTGGAGAAGTAAAACAATGCACTACGTCTAGCAGTCTCTTAGGGATTCCGAAATTGCTTCGTATAAGGACGATGACAACGAAAAGATCACTCCTTCTCAGTGCATGTGAGGTTTACAGTTCAGAACTGGACGGCAGAACTGAATTCCGTTGAAATTGCGTTTTTATGGCCTGTTCAAGAGACACCTTCTGCCTCTCCTTCGTGAGCGCTCAGTGAAACTACGTATAGAAATGTTCGAACAAGACTTTTATCCGGTTTCTTAACACAACGGATAGCAGAAAGTGGTCTGATAATCCCGAAATACTTGTGAAGACGGCAGCGTCGATGCAGCGCTTAAAGAAACGTCTGGATGACTATACGTATCCTCTGTTTAACCTCAAGACATTGAAATACCACGGCGAACAACCCTGAGCGATTCAAATGGTTGAAACAATGCTACTGATATGATGCAAGTAATTGCATTGATGTTGTAATTTATTATTGCCCATCCACAGTTATCTCTTAATTCAATGATCCTTCAAAGAGCCTTCAAATAGGCAGTGCTTACTTCACAAAAGAATATGGTGAAATACACTGAGATCGCATTAGCCAGCTACGCATAATTAGCAACTTTCAACTATTATTTTATGAGTACACCACCACCGTATACACACACTAATGTGAGGTTAAAAAGCTAGTTCCCAGACTTAACTGACAATGCGTAGGTGTGAGTTAGGCTGTTATCAAAACTCTGCAATCCAAAGCAGCGCTTAATAAGGAGTCTTCTTCATGATTTTTAGGAGATTAGATAAAGCTGTCTTAGGAGTGCTGCCTTAAAGGGAAGAGGACTGTTTGTTCCCCGCCACGACGAGTATGGGGGAGGTGATCGAGGCCTGGTTTACCAGAATTCAAAAGTCCGACAGAACAAAAAGATTTGAAAAAATGTCTTCCCACTCGCCAGGACAACATCGCAGCCAATCCTCCAGGCTGATAATGCCCAGCCAATAAATCCCAACCTAAGCAGTGGCTCGAAGGAAAAGATAAATCCGAACACATTCCTGACCCTGTCTTTCCTCAAAGCTCCACTAATAGTCACTCAGCGATTAATGCTAGAAGTAAATGACATGGTATCGACAAGGACAAATGATACCAGAATGGTCATTTCTGGCTTGTTAGTCCCCATAGTCCAGTCATATCTACCCCCGAGAGTGGATCACTTGAAATTCGAACCCGGAATCCCTAACCGTCTGTTCATTTGCGATTCCGAGAAGTCATTAAATGCCCTCATTGGTACGTTGCTTCAGCTTCTCCTTCCTTTTCATATTTTCCTCACCTTCTTTTTCTACCTATTTTTTGTGCTTACTATTGTTATTAGTTTTCTCCTCTTTCCATTCCATCACTGACCGTACATATCCTAGTGTAAACAATCACCAATGCTCCCGCAATCCTCCCTCCACACCCTCCACCACCTCACCTCTCCTCCTCCTCATCATCATCCTCACAACCATGATCATCACAACTGCCACCGTCGTCTCCATCACTCTTCTTCTTACTGGAACTCCTTCCTTTGCGGTGAGCAGCACTATTCAAGCTAACATCTGGACACTCATACACGAACCATTTTCTAAAAAGATAATCCTTGATTCTGTCAGACCTTATAATCGGTGTACTTTTATTTTCGAGGAGGAAGATGCAGAAATCTAGGAGCGGCAGAGTGAACTGCAAAAGGAAGCAAAAGGTTAAAAACATACCGACAACAGGTGAATAAATCTCCTGAAGTGTCCAGACTGATGCACTACTAATATTGTTGAAAACCAGCACCGAGACGTTGTAGAGCCCTGATTTGGTATATGTTGGCGTCCAAGTAGGCGTCTGTGTTTCATCCATTTGCCTCGCATCGATGAACCACCTGCATGTCAGGCCACTACCCTGGATGACTTCGACGGAGGCCGATGCAGAGGTGTTTACCGTACCCTCTGGTGCAGTGAGAACACCGAGTAGGACAGTCTGTTGGACGCGCACGCCAAATGTGACCTGCTTCTCCTCAAGTGGGCTGAATACGGAGACCTTCAGTTGGTAGATGCCTGCGGCTGGAAATGTGTGTCTGACCTCACCGGTTCGAGTTTTAACCACAGGTGAACCATCTCCGAAGTCGAAAACGTACTGTAAGTTGGTGCCTAAAATAACATCATCACAGAGGCTGTGGAATTCTTGTGACTAACCAGCAACGGCTTCAAAAAGGCTACTTTTGATTGGCTTGGAGGGGCATAAAAAGTGTAAACCCACCTGAAATGCACGTAGGTCTAGGTCCTCCAGGTTTATTAAGTCAGTGACTTGCCTGTGGCACGTGCTCCATTTTTTCCAAAAACAAGCCTCCCATACACAACGTTTGCGACGATAACGGACCGACCCACGAGTATGACCTTGGCATGCATCTAAGTCACGTGGAACACGTGTGACCTTAACTGAACACTCGACCAGCTGTTGGTCCTGTGCATCGACACCTTCCGGCGCCGGCTACCATTCGCTTGTGCACTGTACATTACTGCATATTATCGACGTCAGTTGTATGAATACGCAGACTATATACTGTGTGAAATCGGTCTGTGCAGCCATACATACGGTAAATATTACTGTTGGGCTAATGATTAGCTTTTGAAGAAGGAGACACGATCGCCGGAACAAGAGCTTTATTAGCCTGACGTTTCGGATTCCTACTCGAATCCATCATCAGAGACAAAGAAGCAGAAAGGGGTGTTTGTTGCACAAGGGGCTGCGGTATTTATAGGATGCAGTAGCTATGCTACCGCATACCTATGAACATTCACGGCTCCCCCCTTCATCCGGGATCGTCGCACTTGGTGTGATCACTGCTTGATGGCCGACATTCGAGTCGATAATTGCTGCAATTTCATCACGTGCGTTGGATGTTGTCTGGTCATGAAACCGAAAGACCCACTGCCACGGCAAGAAACGTCTGGAGTCGTTTATCGGATCTGGTGCAGTTGCGGACAAAGCAACTACGTCGGAGAAACCGGAAGACAGCTCCGAACGAGAATGGCCGAACACGCGGCAGCGGTGCGCACAAATGACGCCAGCTCTCAAGTTGCGGCTCATTCGACGAGGTCCGGCCACACATTCAAATTCGACGAGGCCGAAATTCTCGCAAGAGGTGACAACCGCGTGAGCCGGGAGCTACTGGAATCATGGTTTACTGGCCCCCAGTTCATCAACAAGTGCAACGATCTTCCCACTCCATACTCCGTGCTAAAACTTCGCCTAGGCGGAGTAACAAGCCATGCGGGGAGGGCAGAGGTGAACACTTTTCCCAACACCGGGGTCGGTGTGTCAGATGGTCGAGCAATCATCACGCCAACATCCAACACACGTGCTGATTTTGCAGCAATTATCGACTCGAATGTCGGCCATCAAGCAGTGGTCACACCAAGTGCGACGATCCCGGATGAAGGGGGGAGCCGTGAATGTTCATAGGTATGCGGTAGCATAGCTACTGCATCCTATAAATACCGCAGCCCCTTGTGCAACAACCTCCCCTTTCTGCTTCTTTGTCTCTGATGATGGATTCGAGTAGGAATCCGAAACGTCAGGCTAATAAAGCTCTTGTTCCGGCGATCGTGTCTCCTTCTTCAAGACTACTTCCTGGGACTCCTCTTCGCTTCTACTGGCTACTGATTAGCCTTGAGTAGGCGTAATTACGTCGATTTGTGTTTGTCGTTTCCTTCTAGCCTTCGGGTTGTCTGTGTTAAGGTTTGGGGTTAAGTTTAGGGGTTAGGGTTAGGGGCTAGTGTTAGGAGTTAGGAGTTATGGTTGGGGGTTAAGGTTAGTTGTTAGGTGTCGGGGGGTTGGAGTTAGGGCTAGGGGTTATGGGTTAGGGTTAGGGGTTTCGTCTACGGTTGTGGTTTGGGTTAGAGTGAGGGCAACCCTAACCCCTACTCTATCCCTAAGCCTAGCCACCACGATAACCCAAGCCCTAACATTATCCACGCCTTTAAACCCGAGCACAAGACTGCCCTTTTCATTTTCAGGAATGCGCAGTTGTGCTATTTCAGTATAATTTCGCCCACCCAAAACAAATGGGTAGTTCAGCCGTGCAATCTTTATCAGGTGCTGCTGCACACCATGTTGCTTGATGTTGACCACGCGTTGTCACTTTCGATTGGCTGGTTGGGCCCCCGTCGTATTTTTATAATTGGCGCTTCGGTTTCAATTCATTCAAAGCTTTTTGCAAACTTTATTAACTCATTTTTACAGCACTTTCACAGCCATCTCAGTGTCGTGTCCGATTGCCCCACCCGTTAATTCCCCTTTACCACCACTCGCGTATTACAGGCTGTCGGGCCTTAGCCATTTCAGGGGCGGCTGCGCCTCTTCCGACTTAATTTGAAATCTTGACCAATGTGACCAACTGGAGCCGATTTTTCTCTCACCATGGTTACCTCATTCGCTCTGATACCTATCTTCGAGCAAAATGGACATCCGATGCCAGTTATGTATTAAATAACAATCGAGTTGGATGCCATTTTAAACTTGGTCATGTTGAACCATTTGAAATATAGTAGGTGGGCTAACTCATGAAATGTCAACCGAAATTCTGAAATGCGTTTTGGTTTCGAAAAGATTATTTAAGTAGGGCTGTAAAAGTAATCATCTTGCAGCATAATTCTACAATAATTCTGTTACCTCAGGCTACTGGCTTTCAAACGAACTTCTTTCCGGCTGCATGCAAAAACTATACTCCGCAAAAATGACTACATAAGTAGCATGCGTTTTCCCATTGATTTTCGATGTCCTTAAATATTCAATTATATTTCATGGAAAACACGCATAAAAATATTCGTTCTTTTGCGCATTCGGTAGAAAATCATGTCTTCTTCTAATTTTATACTCGAAGTAGGGACATAATTCGGTTTTAAAAAAGTTTCTAATAGTGAGAGTTTCTAATACCGTGAAATGGCCGTTCCTTATATGTCATGCCTCTGCATTTAGCAATGTGGCTTGTAAAGTTAACAATGTGGCTCAAATCCACTGCTGAATCTGATGAGCCGCAGATGACATCCACTTAATACCGTAGAGAAACGTATGGTTTTCGTTCGCGGAAAATACATGGTTTGAATTTTGGCAACCCTGAATTAGAGTGTAACGGCAGGTCTGATTCAACATTATTCGGGAATTGGAAAAGTTTTCGAAAACCGAATTATACTTTTCCTTCGAGTATAAAACTGGAAGAAGGCATAATTTTCTACCGAAGTAGTAAAAGAATGAATATTTCTATGCATATTTTCCATGGAATTTAGTTGAATATTCAAGGACATTGGAAATGAATGGGAGAAATGCACGCTACTTAAGTTGTCATTTTTTGCAGAGTATAGTTTTTGCATGCAGCCGGAAAGAAGTTCGTTCGAAAGCCGGCATCTTGAGGTAACTGAATCATTATAGAACTATGTTGCATGATGATTAGTTTTGCAACCCTCCTTAATTAATCTTTTCCAAACACAACCGCATTTTGGAATTTCGGTTGACATTTCGTGAGTTAGTCCACTTACTGTACTTATGTACGTGCGCGCCACAGCCCACTCGCCTTTCCAACTGGCCAATCATATTCAAGGCCTAATCGGACGCGCTCTCGCTTGAGGCGCTGTCACGCATACGCCGCACTCCCCGCGCTGGACGTACCCTCATCTGACTGCCAACTCTCTCAAACCCCTTCTCCAGTTATTTTGCACAAAATACACTACTCTCGCAACTGGTATCCAACTCCTCTTTCTATTCGGGGTCGATCCTAAAGGTCGTAGTGGCTTAACCTGCTGCGACAAGACCATTTTCGACAGACAAGGGTTTTCGATAATCCATGGCCTCCGTTACCCAGTTCGGAGTCCGTTTGCTGTGAATGCCCTACCCGTCCGGAGAAAGAGAGTCGGAGGTAGAGAGAGGGAGAGCGGAAGAGGGAAAGAGGAGAGGAGGGAGGCTGACAGGAGAGGAACTTCTGTTACATGGCGCCCCCACCCCATGCCTTAGACCTCGTTTTGGAAACCTCCTGAGTAAGGAGTGTGTCTCGTCACGTCAACGACTGCGTCCGATTTCATTCCCAGTCCGGGCAACGCCACTGGGAAGAGAGGACCCAACTGTTGCCCGTGCTGAGAAGAATCCCCTCCTACGGCATCTCGGCGCATTCCACACTAATAATACATCTGACGCGCTCGAATCCATCCCGAAGTGCTAGCAGTCGTGGTTTGGAAGGCTGACAACTGACGGGAAGATTGTGTCGCTCCCAGACCTAAGGGTCAAGTCGCAATTCTACCTTCTTAATGTGGTTTTTATGCATTTCTTATTCATATGAGGCCCGAAACCCTCCAAGGTGTGGTCTGGTATATGCGGGGTAGGTGCCAGGTTGCATGTGGCACACATGAGAGGCTAATTTAGTATTGTCAACTCCTGCGTCCACTTCCCGTCTTCTTCATGGGGTCTCCTCCTCAGAGGCCGATAAAGTTCTTTCAGGAGGGTTTCCTTGATGAGCCAGAAGGCCCAGAAGGTCTATTTTACAGGTTGTGCAGAAGCAGAAAGCGTAAGATACCCATAGTTATTTTTAAGGAAATGAAGCCATCAAACGCGCTTGAGACTGGAATGACCGTTTCTGGCCTCTTTGTCAATAACAGTGGACCATGGTCTGTCGCAGACCGGGGGGAACTGAAGTTCTGACCTAAACCCAGCCGATCAGTCAACGCTTTGGTCGACCGCTCTACCGCTTGAGCCACTGACTAGCATCCCCTTACTTGCGAACGGAAGGATATGATGCCACATTAGACAGGCGCGTGCCGATAGATTGTGATTCGAGGATCATGTTAAGTTAGATTCCTTTTTGACACCTGAGTAACAGAAAGAGCTCACCCGATCGGTGGAATGCGTGGCTGATGTTTCAGAGGGCCGGTTCTCCATTATCAAAGAGTTTTTTGCAAAAAGCGACCAGAATTTTGAACAAACGGCCGAATTAGTTGGCCTTGGGCCGATCTCTTTCTTTCTTCTTTCGCTGTCTTGACCTCTGACCGTCGTTTGTGAATTTTGGTTGCCTCTTGTGTTGTGTGTCGTCACCCCAATTGGGGTTAGTTGCGTTTGTGTCCCTCCTTTGGGTGAATTAGTCGATGGGCCGTGTTTGCTCGGTATTCTTAGGTGCCATGTGACTGTCGTGTCCTAGTCGTGGCGTATGTAATGGCGTAGGACCTTATAGACCGTGGGAAGGTCTAGATGCTTGTGGATGGAGTTGGCATCTGATTATCGAACTTCAAGTGCGAGGCGTTCTGTCCATGAGGTGCCCCGGGCTAAGACGGCTGCTAATTGAAAGTCAAGACTGTGTCCAGCTTCTCTGATGTGAGACGCCAGCCGTGAGTTTGGGTCGAGTCTCCCAGCTGCCAGTTTGTGCTCATGTAGGCGGGTCTGCGATTCCCATCCGGTTTCCCCACCGTAGTTGCAGTCTCCATCTACCCCAGTCTCTTAGATTTGCTAATCTGAGCTCAATTTTTGACTCCTCTCCAATTCCAACATATCCATTCAATTAGCGGGAAACAGCAATGTTCAAAGCACATAAAAACATTTTGCGCCTGTTAAAGTAAAAAAAACTCACCATTAAGCATTTTGACTGAAATAAGTTCTGATTTGCCTGCCTCGTAGTCAAGCCTTTCTAAGGAGAATGGACCGATATTTGTCACAACCTCCACGAAGTTTGTGAAGACGCAAGCACTTTCAGAGGTCATGCTGGAGGTTGTCTGGATCTCAGCACTGACTCTTCTTGTGCCGGCGTGAAGGAATTTACCCAAAAAGAGCATTGGGTGCATTGGAAGAATCACAGCAGCTGAAATCTACAACGTGAATAAGTCAAAGAGGCTTGCAGCACCGTTAAATTTGGTCAAAATTGGGAGGACGCGTCTTAAGGCTTTGAGGGGAGAGAGAGAGAGAGAGAGAAAGAAAGAAAGAAAGAAAGAAAGAAAGAAAGAGAAAACGATATATATATATACCGGAAAACGGGCATCCCCAAAAATTTAATTAAAAATAAGTAAGACTCCTTGGAAACAAAATCACCTTTATTGCGTAAATGTTGGAGACTGGTTAGCTGCTTAGTACGCAACTCAGAAGTCTGACGACGAGCTATGGACCCAGTCTTGAAAATTTATGCAATAAAGGCTTTTTCCGATAAATCTTACTAATTTTTAAATATATATGGGTCAGGTTCTTTGGGGAAAGTAAGAACTTTATCAGTAAATTTTCGAAGCTGGTTCCCCAGCTCGTCGTCAGACTTCTGGGTTGCGCGCAATAACAGGTTACTATTTAAACCGTATCGAACGGGTGATTCCGTGGTTGGCCGAAGCCCGAGCCAATGCGCGTCAGCGACATTTCGTCATCCCCTAGGCATTGACTGCGCTCGCTCCCATTTGTCCTTGAGAAATTTTTACGTGGCATCTAGATCGACATGCCGATAGATACATGCCTCATCTGAGTGCATTGCTTCCAGGAATTCACGGCCTCTCCTTAAAGAGCAGGCGCCAACAACACGAGTACTCCCCATGCATATCGATCTAGATGTCACGTACAAATTTCTCAAGGACAAATGGAAGCGAGCGCAGTCAATGCTTAGGGGATGACGAAATGTCATTGACGCGCATTGGCTCGGACTTCGGCCAACCACGGAATTATTTGTTCGATGCAGTTTAAATAGTTAATTGTTTTTTTAAATAACCCAGAAGTCCGACGATGGGTTGGTGAAACGGTTTCGAAAATTTACTGATAGAGTTCTTACTTTTCCCAAAGAACCTGCCATCTTCAAATTATATTTCTTGGGAAGCCTGCCTGTATATATATGCATGTCAATGGGGAGTTTAAACCCTCACTGTTGTGGTTAGGAACGCACTCGATCCGATTCTGTCCGTCCGCCAGCTTGTTACTTGCGACAACGAACGCTGTGTCATAGGACACATACTACATATAATACATAGGCAGCTCGCTAAGAGTGCAACAGGCCAGTTGTCGCCAGTAGCAAGCTGGCGGGCGGACAGAATGACATCGAGTGAGATTCTAACCATAACGTGAGGGTCATACGTCCACTTGACATGCTTATATACCTCAGTTCATAAGGCCTATGACGCACTGATGATCGGTAGCGATCATGAAACAGCCTTCTGCGTCTGGCCTGTTGTACTCTTATCAAGCTACCTCTGTAATATATATATATATATATTTATATATATATATATATATATATATATATATATGCAGTATGTTATTACCTAAAAAGACAAAAGGGACTCGGATATCCACTTGTGGCTTTTTGACCGCCGTCAGCTAGTCATACCCAACCCCGAAGTGTGGAACACCCGAGACTCGAACTCGCGACCTGATTGCTAGAAGTCCACGCCTCCAACCACTGGGCTATTAGCCCGTTGTCCTGTCGGTTTTCGATCGCGAATATACACTGGTAGGGGGTTCTCACCGATCGCTCTTACGGAACTCACTTATTCCGTTGTGCCTTACGGGCTCTCTCTCGAGCCCAACCAGCAGCCGCACAGCGGCGCATGATATAGGCAGTATGTTAATACCGACAAAGACGAGGGAGACTGGAATGGCCATTTCTGGCTTATTAGCCGTCGTCAGTCAGTCATGCTCAACCCCGAAGTGTGGAACACCCGAGACTCGAACTCGCGACCTGTTTGTTAGAAGTCCACGCCTCTAACCTTAGTCGGTAATAACCTACTGCCTACATCATGCGCCGCTGTGCGGCTGTTGGTTGGGCTCAAGGGAGAGCCCGTAAGGCACGACGGAACGAGTGAGTTACGTAAGAATGATCGGTGAGCGTCCCCTACCATGCATTTATATACGGAGAAAGAGAGAGAGCAAGAGGAGAATGCGCCTTATTTTGAAGGTATAAATTCTAAATTTTATCCAAAACGGCGGACCCCATTCACTGTTGACAGAACATAAGTTAAAAAATTACGCAACAGTCGTTTGGTTACCGTTTCGGTCGCTAAAATTTGCTCCAAAAGCCCTTAAGGACCACTGTCAATTTTTGTGCATTTTAAACTCGTATTTGCATCAATGCACTCAAATGGTCGACGTGGTCATCAATTAGTCAGCGTACGGTGGCGTAGCAGCTCCGGCCTGAAGTAGAGATTCTTGCCAAACGAAGCGTCCAAATTGGTTTCTAATTTTAGACACGAACTTACTCCTAGATGACGACTTCCTCTTCATCAGTCCACCGAGGAGATAGCTCATATCGGGAAAATAGGGGACTATAGTCGCTAATCACAATAAGCGTTAGTCCACTTCAGACAACGGCAGTTAAGTTGGCAACGAGAGCGGGGGGAGCAAGATCGTATTTTGTAGGCGCACTTGGTACGGGTTGGGCTTGGGGGTTAGGGTCAGGGGTTAGGGGTTAGGGTTAGGTGTTAGGGGTTAGTGTTAAACTCCCTATTACTACTGGTCCTGTTTGACAGGCGGCTGGAGCTTGTCTACTGCAGGTGCGGCTATGAAGTGAGGTTCGACCGGCGAGGCACGACCGCAATACCTACCAGGAAACGTTCCGCTTCATGTCGGTGAACACGGGTCAGCATCTCACCGACCCTTATCTTCACCGCACCCATGATAGCAAAGTCGGCAGGTGCATACTTTGTCCTGCTTGTGCATTCGAACGCAAGCGAGCTCTCTCCATGTATTCCCAGACGGTCGCCTGCCTCGACTTTCCAGGGCGAGGGGAGCAGATAGCCTTGCAGACCCACGCTGGAGTTGGCGACGGAGATAGCCTATAAAATTTTTGTCAGACATACGTCATTGCAGCATTAGCCAGTCAATCCATCAGTGCAGTTAGAGTAAGTTACAGAATCTTTAAAAAACGTCATGTAAAGGACAACTAGACTGCAAACATTTTGCAGGCAGTTTTTCGTATGCGTATTGCAGATAGTAAAATAAGAATGTTTAAAGGAAGAGAATTTGCAAAACAAAGGTGGACAACGAGCGTTAAAAAGCGTAGAAGCAATTAAGCATATACTTGTCCTGCAGGTTAATAAAGGTCAGCAACGCTGATTACCAAAACAAATAACAGTGGCTGCTCGATTACCAATAATCGTGTAAACTGTACCGTGTCCGTGAGGTGAAAAGTCTGGTCACATAGACTAGAAAAAGACACACAGGAGCCTTAACGGTTCTCCCTTCCCTCCCTCCGCCCCTAAGCCTACCATTACGTGGTCCTCACCCCTTTCGCACATCAGCTGTCAGTTGGTCGTTGTCTGCTCTGTCACGCCAACCGCCCTAGTCTGCCGATTTCACTTTCTCCTCTGTTGATTTCGTCTGACGACGTGTTGGTGTCACCAACTTGAAAATTCATGAGTATTACTCGATTTTCCGAAGAGCCTTATCTTTTTCATTTTATCACCTTGGAATGCACACCAAGTCATTTATTCAGAGGGAGAAATCTCAGAGCCTAAGGGGCCAATAACCTTCAGCGACTGGTTCTCCATGCAACCCACTGACTCCGCTACGGCTCGTTTTTATGGTCTGTCGAAGGTACACAGGGTGACTTTAGCACACCGACCCATCGTCTTCCTTCGCGGCACTCTAACATATGGTCTGACAAAATGGACGTTTGGTCACTTCAAGGTTCTGGTCGAAGGTTTATCAACAGTAGCAGCTTCTGCCAATCGATTCCGTGAACCAACCTGAAACTAGAGCCAAGGTATCCGTTGATGTCGTCCTACTCTTCACCACCATCCCATAAAATCTTGCGATAGACAATGTGAATCGACTTCCGACTGAACGCCTTGAGGAGAGGGACAAACGTCTGAAGTCCGAACATCTACTCGAGCTTCCATAACACTGCCTCAAAACCTACTTAACCTGTGGCGAGCAAGTATACGGACAAATCAAAGGCACTCCTTTGGGCTCCATCCTACCAGGCTTGATGGATGAATCAGTCTTTCAACGGACAGAAGACTTGGTGTTCACCAAGTAACAGCCAAAGTTCTGGGCTGGTTATGTCAATTACGTCTTTTCCGTTGGAACAAATGACGGTAAGATCTGGTCTTGCACCTGCACCTTATTAGCGTAATACTATTGAGCTACTTATTTCTTTAAAGTAGGCATGATTACGTTGAAATGGTATGCAGTTGCGTTGCGGTGCCCGTTCTGTAAGTGCTCTTCTTCTTTCACTACCCTGAAATTGTACACCTTAAGGAACTACTGAAATCGGTTGACCCGAACATCCGATTCACAATGGAGGTCGAAGAAAAAAACAGATGCCCTTCCTCGGCGTGCTTATACGCTGGTGTATAACTGGACAACTGCATCCTACCGTATTCAGAAAAGCCTCTGACACAAGGCAAATACTACACTTGGACTACAATCATGCCCTGTCTCACAAACGTTGCTGCGTCCGCACTGTTTTCCAAAAAGTGGTAACACATTGCAGCACGCCAGTAGACTATAGAGTTGGACGACTATGTCTTCAGAACCTTCTTAGAGTCAATGCATGCCCCAACAATTGCCTCGAGAAAACCAGACGCCGAGCGAAGGGACGACAGCTAAAGGGACAGCAGCCCGAAGTCTGGAGGGCCATTCTCTACATCAGTGGAGTCTCTGGGATGGTTTCTTGACTGTTACCACCTACCAGAGTAGGCATAGCCCATTTACTCCGGATAAAAAAATTCATCGCCGTTTGATGCAACCTAGGGGCACGCTGCTGCTCGCCGAAACCTCGGCAGTTGTCTACAAATAGGCTGCAATTATGGGGACGGCAGTTATGTCGGGGAAACCTGGCGGAGATCGTAGACCCGCCTGCAAGATCAGAAATCGGCAGCTTGGTAGTTGG
The DNA here is from genome assembly GCA_902702965.1 of Spirometra erinaceieuropaei. NCBI lineage: Eukaryota > Metazoa > Platyhelminthes > Cestoda > Diphyllobothriidea > Diphyllobothriidae > Spirometra > Spirometra erinaceieuropaei. The sequence continues at coordinate 75,055 of CACRXP010000493.1, forward strand.
ACCCAAACTCTCAGCTTGTAACGCACATTGGGGAAGCTGGCCATACTTTCAATTTTATAGGAGCGAACATCTTGGGTCGGAGTAAGTCAGAGACAGACTGGCTAGGACTTCAGGTGCTAGTTCTATCAAGAGGCATCTAGATATTCCTGTAGCGTAGAACATCTTGCGTCACTACGTACACAATATCCAGGGCACGACGACCACACAGAACTTAAGAAAACCGCTCAGACACAACCTGGCGACGAACTCGCTCGACCGGAGAAGAAAAGAAGCCACCAGACCGAAAAGCCAAACATCCCCAGAAGGCCGAGGCAGTGGAAGGAAAAAAATCGATTGGTCCGAGGTCGAATGGCACGGCACGCCACATTCATATAACGCCTTGACAGAGGTTAACCGGTCAGGCTTCCCGAAACGTCAGCATCCCAAGAAACCCGTTCCGGCGAGCCCTTCTTATTTCTTAGATTTCACAGTATTTGCACGCGTTGTGTTCAGCAGAGTGTCAGAATTTCGTGTGAACAGCTGAAACATTGGGGATGAATTAGTAGTATGTTTTAAGCCATAAAATGTCTCCCTAGATGGGGTTGGGGGAGTTCTGGCCGACATTCGTCAGATGAATATCCAGACGCCTCCTGAACACACTCATAATGGGAGACTGCACGACATGGGGCGGTAAAAAATTCCTCTGACAGTTGTCTCCCTGAAAGAAAAAGGTGCGCTTACTGGTGTGGCACAGTCTCTTTTGAAGTTGGCAACCCTGTTATCTGAGATCCATCCTCAGTACCCTTCCGAAAAGAATTTTCGCGTCCTCATCAAGGTCAAGTCCTCTTTATAAAAGAAAAGTCGCCATAGGATCGCCTTTATCCTATATATAGTGAAGAGGGAAGAGGTTTAGGAGGATCAGATGCTGATCGTAAGTTAAATTTTTCAGTTCAGGAACAATCTCTGTAGCCCGTCATTGTGCACCTTTAAGAATGCTCATGTTTTTCCAAAGCCACGGCTGCCAAGTCTGAATCGCATTTTTCAGATGCCTTCACAAAAAGTGCTCCGTTTAGCTTACCGAGCATGTAGGCATTCAGGTTTCCAAACATTCTGCGCATCACAATCATAGTTGACACTGCGTTGTTACAATTAAATCATTTTTAACAAGTGCGCCAAAACCTTTTTGCGCGTTCATGGTTCTAAGAGATGCTGTCGTGGAAGTACATTTCTTCCGTGTCATGCTGAAACTATGTGTATCACACTCATTTTTTGACATGGCATTTCTTGTACCAGATCTTGCTTCAGGTCCGCAGATTTTCTATATCCCGTCGTAATACCTGGGGGATTCTCTCATCTTTTATTATCCTTGACGGCTTTAAATCGTCCACAAAGAGAGATATATCCGATCTCACTTTGCGTACTAGATCGTCAACATAGATGATTGACAGGAGCGACCCAAGAATCCATCTTAGCGGGACTACACTTTTAACGGTCTCCCATTCTGGACGGTAACCAGACGCAGCTTCTATGTGTCAACAAACGGTTGCAAAGGTTTGGATCCCGTTCAGGAGTTCTCCTCTATTCCCCAAGTCTGAAGTCTTTGGGGTGGGACGCCTTTGTAGAACGCACTTAAAAGGCCCTGCGAGAATCTGTGCCGAGATTATCAAATTACCAAGCTGTCGACGCCCTGGCGATGACCATCAGTGAGGCTTGCAGTATCTACTCGAAGCGGTTATCGATCGAGATTGGTCGGGCCTAGCTTTGCTCTCGGACGGAGGCATGTACTTTTCTCGCCAAAAAATTGGCGTGCACCGTGCTAAGAAAGATTGAAGACCGCCGTGGCAACACAGTCCGAAAGTACCGTAATCCTCATCTAGGTTTCTGCAACGAATCATCATCGGAAATGAGCAGAAGATGGCGTGCATCCATTTGCCCCCCCCCCCCTACAGTTTTCCTACTGTAGCGTAAGATAGGCGAGTGCAGAGACTTCCCCCAAAGCTCAGACCGGCGAGACAGAATTCGGGGGTTAATATTTACTAAAGAAGGGAGTGTGGCCCTGCTCCGAGAGGCCAAGTGCAGGGCTTGTCGGGCTGCGCGAATCGTGAACGGATGAGCGAGTAATCTTCGCTTGGAGCCAATCAACGAGGCGTAAATTATCGACCGGCATAATAGGCGCAGTCCTTACGCGCTGAGTCTCCGGCAGTGGAGTCCAGAATGGCGTCACGTTGCACGTATGCCTTCCGAGATGCCGGCGTGCCCAGTCGATGATGGAGGGACATTATTGATTGGAACGAACGGGCAGCAAAGTGGGAAAGTTACAAGGATTTTCAGATGAAGACGAATCGAAGAACAAAGCCCGAATACTGGAACCGGTTTGTGTCATAAAATTTCATTTGAAATAAGCGTCACCTTAGATTTCCACCTCAAGTCGACCCATCTGACTGTCAAAACGGCAAATCAGGAATTTCGTGACTAGCTCGAAGCACCTGTTGTAACATTTAAAAAAAGCGAAGTGTATAGTCTCAACTTTCAGGTCGAAGTACAATAGCTCGACACTGATTTAATCCTGGTATCATCCTAAGCATATTGCCCGAAAGCCCCCCTCCCCAAAAAAATTCATGCTTGATGCATGCAGTAGATGTGCTAACTCATGAAATGTTAACCGAAATTTTGAATTGCGTTTTCGACTCGAAACGATTACTAAAGTAAGGTTGTAATATTAATCACCGTGAAGCATAATCACATAAAAATTTAGTTACCTGAGAATGCCGGCTTTCGAACGAACCCCCCTTCGGTCGTCTACAAAAACTACACTCCGTAAATATGACTACCTATGTAGCATGAATTTTTTCACATTGATTTTCGATCAACTTTCGAATCTAAATATATGTCATATGAAACACTCGTTCGTTTACTAATTTGGTGGGAAATTACGTCTTCTTGAAATTTAATGCTTGAGGGAGAATGGAATTCAGCTTTAAAAAAGTTTCTAATTATGAGATTTCGTAAGACCGTGAAAGGCCCGTTCATAAAACATGGCGTCTCCGCATTTATTAATGTTGCTTAAATAATTCACAACGTGGTTCAAATGCACAGGCAGACGTTATGAACCCCATATGGTCTCCTCTTAATACCGTAGAGAAATGCATGATTATTCGTACATGGCAAATATACAGCTTGTAATTTGGGAACCCTGAATGCAGGTGTAAGGGCAGGCCGGGTTCAATATTATTCGTGAATTGAAAAATTTCTTTGAAACCGAATTTTACCCTTTTCTATGTATAGAATCTGAAGAAGACGTAATTTCCCACCAAACTAACTAACGAATGAATAATTTTATTAGTTTTTATGATAAATATTTAAACTTATAAGGGCATCGTAAATCAATGAAAAAAAATTCATGCTACTAAATTAGTCCTTTTTTAAAGGGCGTAGTTTTTGTGGCTGGCCGGAAAGAATTTCATCCAAAAGCCGCATCCCGCAACAACTGAGCTCTAGTGGGATTATGTTGCCCGAAGATTAATATTGCAACCCTACTTAAGTTATCTTTTCGAGTCGAGAAAGCAATTTAGTATTTCAACTAACATTTCATGAGTTAGCACATCTACCGTACTTTCAGTGGGTAAACGTCCGCATTCTGTTATCAATTTCGCAAATGGTACCATCGACAGAATGTTCACCATATTCATTTATCTGGGCTGGGGTTGTCCTGTCGATTTGTGTTTATCCACCCCGATACATATGAAAGTGTGCCACCTTACTTATATGGTTATTGACAGCCTAGGTCATAAAGCCATAGCTAAAACAGAACCCGGCGTCATAATAAGGCATTGCTTGCATTGACATGTCATATGTCGTTGTTCCTAGCGACCAGAGGAGGTTATACGTGCAATAGGCGTGACTCTGTTAAGAGTTCCTGCGGCCGATGCTTATAGATTTGCTTTTACCGCTCCCAAATACTGAATTATACGTATGTGCAATGGCGTCTTCACAACCGGCAAAACTACAATACGCAATAAATCAACATATGTGTTTCTTTGAATTGTGTATATGCTGCTACTGAGTACGCCGAAGGCTATGTACAAAATTCTGTATCGACCTGACGCATCATATAACTAGCTACCTGCCACCATATCCTCGGTGGTCCATCATAGACGGCATTTGCATGATCGTCTACTGGTAGTAAATTACATTAACTTTCATCATTTGAACCTTACCGTATATGTACATAGATGGTTTGGATATATACATTTTCCCAGTAACCGGAGTGTTCTTCATATGACAGCTTTCGAAGTCCACGGCGGGAAGGTTTATTGCAGGACACTTGAAGGCCGAATTGATCCCTGGTCTGCACTTGACAATCGGTCAACCAGTTAAGCCTACCCCACTAGGACTCGTCACTTTTATCAGTCAGTGGCTGTGCATCGTACGATGCGTGAGAAGTTCAGTTTCCCCACTTACGCTGCCTTACCTTATCAACAAACTGAATCCGAAGTCGAATGGGTGCAGGCTTGGTACTGAGTAAACAATCAAGACCTGTTGACCTCCTGCTGCAACGAAGAAAGTGTTGATTGGACACTTTTTGTTAACTGATCCTATCTCGCCTGACCCAGAGGTGATTGAACGGCGGCGGAGACTAAAAATCGCCAAAGAATCAGGCAACGGCTGCACAGGGATTGTTGTCTGAGACTCCTGTCAGGAGTATATCTGGTGGTACGGCCGTGCCAGCTACCTGCACCTATGTCCTGACGCCGCTTCCAGGTGAAGAGTGGGGAAGAGAGAGAGAGAGTACGGCAGATTCTGCGCAAGTCTACTACCAGTGTGAGCTAATTCACTAGCAAGTCACCGTGCCTGCTCTCACCTGCTAAAGAGCCCATGATGGGCACCGTCGGTCAAGACGGACAAAATGTCGTGTATCGCCTGCATAGTTTGGACGTGTTTCAAGGTCCGACTAATCAGTCGATCCGCGGGGACTGTGAGAGCTCACGGCAATGTGGCCGACCTTGACGTTTATGGTGCGTAAGTTGGTGCGAAGGAGGGAGAACTAGTACTAACCTGCAGCGGCTGTACACCGGAGTCTCTTCCAAATAAAGGAGGTGCGCAGGTGCAATTTAACGCAGAAAGAGCACTTACTTCGACGATTCTGTACCACATTGTAAGTCCTGTAGTCGGGCTGTCGAGTTTGATTCCTCTAAGATTGTCGCCTTTGCAGTTTTCGAGGTCTGCCCTCACACAGCCTCTTATGAGTGGACAGTAGACTTCGTCCTCCTTACAGACCTGTCCAGTGTATGTTGCGCCAACACAGCTATCGGACAAGTAGTCGTAGACATCTGTTTCCGGACAGACAGGTCGTGCAAGCTGGGCAGAGAAGTTCCAGGAGCCGAAGAAATACAGCAGACGGAAAAGGATTTATCGTCATGTTTAACAAATGAAATATAGATATATATATGTGCGTATATATATGAAGAATAACATTACCGACAAAAACAAGGAAACTGAGGTACTCATTACTGGCTTATTAGACGTCGTCAGTCAGTCATACCCAACCCCAAAGTGTGCAACATCTGGGGCTCGATCTCGTGACCTATTATTTAGAAGCCTAACGCCTCTAACCACTGAGCCGCGGACTCGTTCTCCTGTCCGTTTCGACCGGGAATATACAATGGTAGAGTGACGCTCATCGATCGTTCTTACGTAACTCACTCGTCCAGTTGTACCTTAGGGCTTCCTCTCGCACCCACGCAATAGCCGCACAGCGACGCATGATATAAACAGACAATCCCAATTTCCGAATAATTGTTATCCTACCGGTACACTTGTATTCAAATAAAACGCATTTGAATCCATGAAGATGTCCTAAGAATAATGATTTGAAAGTCTGTCAACTGGCGGGATAACTCGATCCTCGTGACAGCATATCTGAGAAACTAGAGAACTGAGAGACAGACCGCATTGGCTCCTCCTCACTTTGGCCTCTGTGACTGTCTCATTTGTGAGGAAACCTAGTCGCCCTTACATGTGCCCGGCACATAAGGAGAAGCCAGGCCGCGTACGGTCCGCGTAGACGGGTTGTTTATTTTCATCAGCCACTGCGTCCGACCCCACTACCAGTCGTCTCGATACAGTCTTGTTACGAGAGTCTGGTAGGTGGAGGACCGAGTGTGACAGGTGCTGTGCAAACCTGTTTCACGACAAAAAATGCATGCAAAAGACAGCGATTTTTCGCTGATGACATGGTTATCCGTGACCGTCACCCTGTCATATATTTACACATGGCGTCTCATGGTATTTATAGGTAGCTGACAGCCATGCTAAGAGAGGTTTGCGCATGCAGTCAGGGCGGCAGGGAGGAAGGGCCGGGGGAGGGGTCCTAGAGCGTCTTGCCGCCGGATGATGGGGTGGGGTTTTAACTTTACTGGTCATCATCCGCATGCACACAGTGTCTTTTGCGGATGGGGGGAAGGAAGGTTGATGGAATGTACTCAATCCACGTCGAGGATTGGCTTCCCGAAGCAAATCAGCTTGTTTGCTTCGAGAAACCAATGGATCGGTGTGCGCCCGTTCTTAATTGAATAAATACCCGATCTACAGCGACAGAAGATGACCGGTGGCGACGCATTGATGAACTTCGGATCGATGAAGTACTTATGGCCCATCTGGTAGACCCCAGTGGTGGACCAGTTGCGCCAGGTTTGTCTGCGCGCATACTTATGTTCCCGGTTTCAGCTGGTGGTCAGGGCAATGATTGGCTGAATGAAGTCGTACATGCCTGAAACAGTGCTGTATCAATCTACCTCCCAGAATCTGTCGCCTTACCTCCGATATTATATTCATATATCTCGAAGACGAATATATGTTTTGGGAACGGAAGTTTATTGTGCAAATTTTCGACGCCGGTTCCCCGGGTCGTCACTGTGTGGTCCATAGTATCGCCTCTTTTTCTTCTTCGTCCTCTTTCGGAGATAATGAGCTGGATATGTATATATAAATAACGGAGGTAGTATGCATTCCGAGACGATATAATAAAAGGAGAATGCTCGTCGGAAGATCGAGGTATGCTCGTGAATTTTTAAAGTCAGTTACACCAACACGTCATCAAACGAAATGACGTCCGTTACCTATCCGAACACGTTCTTCTGCCCATCACATGGACGTCTGTTTTATCGATGCAACCTCGATGTCTCCCCAGCTCCCTAGTGCGATTATCTCTCTCCCACTATTTCATTTCGTCTGACGACGGGTTGGTGTAACCGACTTAAAAATTCACGAGTATACCTTGATTTTCCGACAAGCCTTCTCCTTTTATTATATACAGATATCCATATATGTACGACAATTTAATTATACTGCACTTCCCATCTATGTACTATTTAAGAGGCCAAACACCGGTTTCGCCTATATTCTGTCCCTGTGTGACACAGCTGAAAGGGGTTCGACTCCTAAGTGGGTCCCCTAGCGTTCCCTAAGCGGTTTCTGGTATATGAACTCCAAAGAATAATCAGACGAATAATTTCAAAATGTTTTAGTTCTGGGCATGCATTTAAGTCTCCTGAACATGATTTTTTTAGGGTCAGACCCGATTTTCAATGAACAGTCGAGTCGAAAATAATCAACTACTGTGGACTAACCACGTAATAGCAATTTCAAAAAAAAGCAGAACTACAAGTAGTATGAAATAGATCTGGCAAAGGTATTATACCGTTCTCCCGAAATGGGTGCTAGCTAAAAGTCCAGGCACGTGTTTCACCGATATTCTGTCGCTGCGTGAAACGGTTGCGAGGGTTTCGACTCCTCAACGTATATATGTATATGAATTACTAGGTACAGTTTGCATCAGTATTTCACATGACTTATAGCATCCTGTAAATCTGCCCTAGTGTATCACTTTCCCATATTTCATAAAAACGGAAACCCGCTACCTATGTATATTTGTAGCACTAAATCGGGCAATCAGTTTGGTCGTCGAACTTACAAAAATTTTGAGAGGTATCGGTTTTTTCATATTGACAAAGACCTCCTTCACCTCTCCATTGTACATGGCCTGCGTTCCTGAAAGAATTGTGGACGAGAAAAGGGCGCAGCTATCGAGCAATGGTCCTGGGTAAAGAGTCGGCGTGCCAATGTAATCAAATTGTTTGCCTTTAGAAGGGAAAACATATGTAGATCTGGTTGATATGCGGTAGGCATCCGTATAAGTGGGGATTCTTTTAAATACGCGAGAAAATATGGGTGCTGGTTGGATTCAACATTTATTGGGGCGCAAATCATGCATTTCAGGTTAACGTTCTGGGGCTGTGCTGTAGGCGCGCTGAACAAACATCACGGGGACTACATCGGATTCTGGCAGGCGTTATCGGGAAGGCACATTAATGCCAATATTCGGGGTGCGGTGGCGGGCCCAGCTGTTGGCTCACATCACAGCACTTGGGATCTCTGACGCCCCTACTTTTGCTGCTGTTGTTGTGAATCTTGATCGAGTTCTTGTTGGGAGCCAAGGGTGTGTTGGTACGCCTACGTGCGGGTCTACGTCGTGCTAACCACCTGCAGCCTCTCCCGCTTTCGGTCTTCATGAATACGTCTTGACACCGGACCCAGGTTGGGGAGGAGGAAAGAGCACGATAGATGCTGCGCAAGTCACCCTGCCTGCTCTCACCCTGCTGTGGAGCAGGGCCACGACGATCGTACTGTGGTTGAGCTTCCGACGCTCGCTAATTTTTCGCCGACGTCTTCTGATGAGATCGCTACGTCTGAAGGATACAGTTCTTTACGCAGAGAAGAAACTGTCTGGCTAAAATCATGTCGCAAACAAATGGAAGAAGTGACAGTACTGGAGACACTTCTGCATCACTACTGTCGATCGCATCATCAGTATTAATAGAGGTTCCTCCAAGGGCATGGCTGATGTCTCCAGAATATCCTGGGCAGTGTTTACTAAAATAAATTCCTCGGTGTCGTCGTGTGACGTCCCTCTGCCTCTCTCTCCATCCTCAATTTTGAATTGCAGACGCCGTAGTGTTTTATCATGTCCTTTGAAACAAAGTAATGATGGCGTCAAGGACGTCTTGCATTTTCGTTTGGAGGGCCAAATAACCAGTGCATTTCCTTAAACTATGGGAAATTGTAGAGCATCTGTACAGTCGTAATAATCAATAGGCCTGTAGGTTGTTGCCCGGACGATACGGTGGAGAGAATTGAGCACGAATTCCATTTATTTCGAATTACTTTTCAAAATATCCAGGAGTCGTTAAACCGTAGTGAAACGGCTCACTCGGCTCTTTCGCATGCTCCGTGAATGGATATATTCTCAAGTTATTTTGGATACGATTTCCTACCAATAAGATTCACCAAAGGGTTTCTTTGGGAGGATCTAATAAAGGCCCCCCAAGTACCACCAACTATCCCCAGCCTCCTGTCTTACGGGAATGGTGGTAATGTGGGTTTTACGAGTGGGGCATCTGGATCGTATGTTAAATGCCAAAAAATAAGGAAAGTAAGTTAAGAATTTAAAAGTGTGACTCAAAACTTACAGTACCCTTAAGTATAGCAAATAAAACTAAGGTTTAAATTTAAGAAAGGAAGCAATTAAAAACATTGAAAGTGAAAACCAATTTAAGTTAACTGCTAGTCAATAGTTTGCATCGGAACAGGCAACCAGGGCAAATCCAACCAATGAGAATGAACGGTAGCGTAGTTCTGACCTTCTGTCGTCCGGCTCGCTGCAGTGTGTTTCTGACCTTCTGTAGAATGCTCGCACACAACTGCGTTTGTGGCCTAACGGGTGCTTACTGTGGAAGCTCAGGATTTGGCGCGTATTAGTGGCCTTCCTATATACCGTCGTTTTAAGGTGCCCATTGGGTGAAAGTCAGAATGTCAGAACTACGCTACCTCCAGCGCCTCTTCATGGCCAACGGGTATCCTCGCAACTTCATCGAACGCGGCAGACAGGCCGGACCGAGCCGACGTTTGGTGACAGAACAACCAACAATATGGCGGGCGCTCCCATACATCGACGGCGTTTCTGAGGCCGTCTCGCGTCTCTTAAGACCGCTGGGGATCGGCATCGCCCACCGACCGGAGTCAACAATTCGACATCTGGTCATGAGACCTAAGGCCCCTCTGCCACTAGGTGAAACCACGAAGGTCATCTACTGGATCCGGTGTAACTCCTGCGAAGTCAACTACATTTGAGAGACCGCCAAACGGCTACAGACTCGTGTTGGAGAACACATGAGGGCAGTAAGGCGAATGGACCCTTTGCCTCTGGTGGCCGAACACTGCGCCGATGCCGGACACACGTTCGCCTTTCAGCATGCCGAAATTCTGGGCCGGGGAAACGATCGCATAGCCAGGGAAACAATCGAGGCTTGGCACACGGGGACAACCTCCATCAACCGCTGTGTGGCTCTTCCCGCTGCTTATCAAGCCCTTCGAGAGCAGCTCAGTAAACAAATGAGCAGACGTGCACCCAGGCTAAACATTAATCCAGACATGAGCGAGTCCATGGCGGATACACACTCAGCCACCCCTCAAACGGGTTCCGACGAAGGCGCAGTCCTCACCACAGCCGGTCCATCTACTAGTCCGGCGGGCGAGAAAACGGACAGTCGTTGCGGCGTAAACAAGATTGCCAGGCTTGGACGACAGCGACGCTCAATGAAGGTACGAACGACGACGACCAACGTCTCAACGCCGGCCTCCGATGTAGATTGAGTACATTCCGTCACCCTCCCTCTCTCCCCCCCTCGCCCGCCACAGTTCATGTGTGCATGCGGCTGATGACCACGAAAGCTGATCCACCACCCCCTCATCCGGCGAAAAGACGCTCTAGGACTCCCCCCGCTCCTTCCCCCCTGCCGCCCTGACTTCATATGTAAGAAAACCCGTTTGGACATGACTTTCAACCATCTATAAATACTGTGAGGCGCGATATCACACTCACCTCCGACGCTGGAAGCTTGTATGCTTTTGAAACGTCAGGACTGAAAAACAATGGTTCCCGAGATCGCTTTTTCTTCTCACTGATGTCCGGGGACGCGCATCTTCGCTTTTATTAAAAAAATATATATATATGAGATGGAGCCGACAAAGACAAGGGAGACCGGAATGGCCATTTCTGGCTTATTAGCCGTAATCAGCCAGTCATACCCAACCCCAAGTGTGGATCACTTGAGATTCGAACCCGGGATCTTTGGTCATGGAGTTTGACGCTCTACCATTGAGCAACGGGCCCGCTGTCCTGTCGGTTATGATCGGGAATTTTAATTATGACAGTGGGCGCTCGCCGATCAGCTTACGGAACATGCTCGTTCCGTTGTGCCTTGGGGCTCATACTAGAACCCTCGCAGGCAGTCGCACAGCGACTAGTAGTACACATAGATGAGCGCCCACTGTCATAATTAATATTCCCGATCATAACCGACAGGACAACGGGCCCGTGGCTCAATGGTAGAGCGTCAAACTCCATGACCAAAGATCCCGGTTTCGAATCTCAAGTGATCCACACTTAGGGGTTGGGTATGACTGGCTGATGACGGCTAATAAGCCAGAAATGGCCATTCCGGTCTCCCTTGTCTTTGTCGGCTCCATCTCATCTATGTCTACTACTAGTCGCTGTGCGACTGCCTGCGAGGGTTCTAGTATGAGCCCCAAGGCACAACGGAACGAGCATGTTCCGTAACCTGATCGCCGAGCGACCACTGTCATAAATCTATATATATGTATATATATATATATATATATATATATGTCAATTAAAGCGAAAATGTGCGTCCCGGGGATAAATGAGAAGAAGAGGCGATCTCGGGAACCATAGGTTTAATAGCCTGACGTTTCAAAAGCAAACAAGCTTCCATCGTCGGAGGTGGGTTCTGTATGGAGCCTCACAGTATTTATGGGTGCTGAGCATGCGGGAGTGTTGTCGTTCCTACTGCTATTCGTGCAGGATCTGCTGCGGGGGAGGAGCTAATTACTGTCGTGCTGGTCGGTCCCTTCCTGCGTCTCCTCGTCGGGTGGGCTGTGTCGGGATGGCAACGGTCATTGACCTCGTCTGCATGGCCCGCATATATATATATATGATAAGGTGATACCGACAAAGACAAGGGAGACCGGAACGGCCATTTCTGGCTTATTAGCCGTCATCAGCCTGTCATACCCAACCCCAAGTGTGGATCACTTGAGATTCGAACTCGGGATCTTTGGTCATGGAGTTTGACGCTCTACCATTGAGCCACGGGCCCGTTGTCCTGTCGGTTGTGATCGGGAATATCAATTATGACAAATGGGTTTAAGTATGAGCCCCAAGGCACAACAGAACGAGCGTATTCTGTAACCTGATCGGTGAGCGCCCATTTGTCGTAATTGATATTCCCGATCACAACCGACAGGACAACGGGCCCGTGGCTCAATGGTAGAGCGTCAAACTCCATGACCAAAGATCCCGATTTCGAATCTCAAGTGATCCACACTTGGGGTTGGGTATGACTGACTGATGACGGCTAATAAGCCAGAAATGGCCATTCCGGTCTTCCTTGTCTTTGTCGGTATCACCTTATCAACATATATCACTAGTCGGTGTGCGACTGCCTGCGAGGGTTTAAGTATGAGTCCCAAGGCACAACAGAACGAGCATGTTCTGTAACCTGATCGGTGAGCGCCCATTTGTCAAAATATATATACATATATATATATGTTAGGGAGCGCTCACCGATCGTCCATACGGAACCCGATCGAAAACCGACAGGGCAACGGGCTCGTGGCCCGGTGAGTAGAGGCGTTGACTTCTAAACCAACAGGTCGCGAGTTCGAGGCTCGGGTGTTCCACATTTCGGGCTTGGGTATGGCTGGCTGACGACGGCTAATAAGC
>CACRXP010000493.1:91070-120533 GCA_902702965.1 Spirometra erinaceieuropaei
GTTGTCGCAGATTTTTGGTGAGCAATCATCCCTCTTCAACACTCGATTTCAGTGCTTGCAACTGTGCAAACGAGATTCCGATGATTTCATCACGTACGCGGGCATTGTTAATCGTGAGTGTGGGCGTTTCCAACTCGGTTCTGTCACTGAAGACCAGTTTAAATGCCTTATATTTATCTGCGGTCTCCAGTCCCCCATGAATGCTGATATCCGGACACGTCTCCTGTCCAAAGTGCAGCAGAACAACTCTACCACACTCCAAGAGCTGGCAGCAGAGTGCCAAACGCTGATCAATCTCAAGCACGACTCTGCAATGATTCAGAACCCGGCCTCATCTTTCTCAGTCCAAATCGCATCCTGTTACACGACCCAAGCAAGTGTCCAAGTCGAGATCTCCGCCATCTCCTTGTCGGCACTGTGGCGCGTGGCATTTCCACCGGGATTGCACTTTCCGCCAGCATCGCTGCCAAAGCTGTAATCAGGTGGGACACCGTGATGGGTTCTGCAAATCATTACCAGCTTCTGGGGGCAAGCCAGCCCCCGCCACTCCTAATTCCAGGCACCGTTTCCGGCCAAAACGCAAGCCCAAACCCCAGTCCGTGGGTAACTCTATCAGTCTTTTGGCCGCTTTCCAGCTCAATGCGTCTGGTCGTAGAAAATTTGTTGATGTCTTGCTCAATGGCCATGCAGTTCGTCTACAGCTGGACACTGCCTCAGATATCACCATCATCTCTGAGAGACTCTGGCAGTCCCTTGGCAGCCCAACGATGCAGCAAACTTCTCAGTCCGCCACAAGCGCGTGCGGTGGTCTCGTACAGCTAATTGGGCAGCTGCAATGCTGTGTGTCGTTCCGCGGTACCAGCATCACTGCGATCTGCTACATCACCAAGTCTGATCTAAACCTACTTGGTCTCGACTGGATTGGACAACTTGGGTTGGCCGATATGCCGCTCCGCATTGTTTGCAGTCAGGTGCAGATTCCCGCTGTGCCTGCAGACCAAGCCAAGGACATTCTCCAACGGTTTGCTCCAGTGTTCCAAGACGGCCTGGGTCGTTGCACATACACTCAAGCCGTGCTACATCTGTCTCCTGGAAGTCAACCAGTCTTCCGTCCAAAGCGACCAGTCCCATATGCAGCCCTACCACTTGTCGAGGCTGAACTGAAACGTCTAGAGGAACTGGGAGTTCTGGTTCCTGTATCCTACTCCGCCTGGGCTGCTCCAATCGTTGTGGTTAAGAAGCCCAATGGCTCGGTGCGCATTTGTGCTGACTTCTCCACCGGTCTCAATGCCGCACTGACGCCGAACTGCTATCAATTACCGGTTCCGGCTGATCTTTTCACCCTGCTAAATGGTGGCACTTGCTTTGCCAAGTTGGATCTCGCTGATGCGTATCTGCAGATCGAGGTCGCCCCAGAGTCGCGCGAATTGTTGACCATCAATACCCACCGCGGTCTGTTCCAATACACCAGGCTGCCCTTTGGTGTCAAGACCGCCCCGGCCCTATTTCAACAAACGATGAACGCAATGCTCTCCGGCATCCCTGACACAGCTGGGTACCTGGACGACATCATCATCGTGGGTCGCTCCCCTGCCGAGCTGCAAGACCGAGTGTGCGCAGTACTCGAACGCGTGCAGGAATATGGCTTTCGCCTACGGGCCGAGAAGTGCCAATTCTTCCTCGACTCCATCAAGTACCTTGGATTCGTTTTTGACGCCAATGGTCGCCATCCAGATCCTGAAAACATTCGGGCCATTCAACGGATGCCTGCCCCCAAGAATGTATCGCAACTTCGTTCGTTCCTTGGCCTGATCAGCTACTATAGCGCCTTCCTACCTTCTCTACATGACGTACGGGCCCCGCTCAACCGTCTGTTGCAGAAGGATGCTCCTTGGTGCTGGTCCCCCGACTGTGAAAAGGCCTTCGCCCAGCTAAAGTCGATGCTGAGTTCAGATCTGCTGCTCACGCACTACGACCCGACGCTGCCGATCGTTGTTGCTGCAGATGCTTCCAACCACGGAGTTGGTGCCGTCATCTCACATACTTTTCCTGATGGGTCTGAAAAGGCGATCATGCATGCATCTCGCACGCTAACCCCTGCGGAGAAGAACTATGGGCAAATAGAGAAAGAGGCTCTAGCCCTCGTGTTTGCTGTCAAGAAATTTCACAAACTATTGTACGGTCGCCACTTCACGTTGTTGACGGATCACAAACCATTGCTGTCAATCTTCGGTTCGAAGAAGGGAATTCCCGTCTACTCAGCCAGCCGACTTCAGCGATGGGCAACCATCCTTCTTGGCTACGATTTCGACATTCGCTACTGTCTTACTACAGACTTTGGTCAGGCTGACGCCCTTTCTCGCCTCATCAGCAATCAGCAGGAACCGGAGGAAGATACCGTGATTGCAGCTATTTCGATTGAGGACGATGTGCGCCGTCAGTTATCAGACGCCATACGAGGTATTCCTGTCACTGCCGCGGACATCCGACGTGCTACTGAACAGGATCCTGTCCTCCGCCAGGCCATCACCTACGTGCGGACCTGCTGGCCAGCCACTGCTCTCGCTGGTGATCTTCGTCAGCTCTTCCTCCGCCGAGCATCGCTATCTGTGGTTGACTCCTGCCTCATGTTTGCAGACCGTGTGGTGATCCCATCTTCCCTCCGACCCACTGTACTACGCCAGTTCCATGCGGCTCATCCTGGTACCAGCCGAATGAAGTCTATTGCTCGCAGTTTTGCCTGCTGGCCGGGTATCGACGGCGACATCGACGACCTGGTTCGACGCTGTTCTCGATGTCAGCAAGCGGCCAAGATGCCGCCTCGTCAACCGCCAGTACCCTGGGAACCACCAGAGAGGCCTTGGTCACGCGTGCACATCGACTTCGCTGGCCCACTTAACGGAGTCTCCTACCTAATCTTGGTTGACGCCTACTCGAAGTGGCCTGAGATTGCTCCGCTGAATCCAGCGACCGCATCTGCTACTATCGCCTTCCTACGACGCATCTTTAGCCAACATGGCTTACCGGAAGTCCTGGTTTCAGATAATGGCTCTCAGTTTACTTCGTCGTTGTTTGAGGATTTCTGCCGCCAGCACAACATCCAGCATCTTCGCTCCCCGCCCTACCATCCTCAGTCTAACGGTCAGGCGGAGCGTTTTGTCGACACGTTTAAGAGAGCCCTCTTGAAAGCTCGTGGGGAGGGGACCACGGACGAGATAGTCCAGGCATTCCTGTTTTCCTACAGGACAACACCGAACCCGGCGTCCCCTGGTGGCGTTTCTCCTGCCGAAGCGTTGATGGGCCGAAAACTGCGTACAACGTTTCATGCCCTCGTCCCTACCGGTGCGCAGCCCGCGCAGACTTCTCCAGTCTCTCGCAGCAAGCTCTCCATCGGAACGCCTGTCTTCGCCCGTGATTATCGAGTGGAGTTCCCAGACTGGATTGAAGCAACCGTGGTAGCGCACAGAGGCAGTATGTTGTTTGACGTCGACGTTGGTGGTGAAATCTGGGTTCGTCACCACAACCAGATCCGACGGCGACATTGCAGTAACACAACTGGGCTCGATCCGGCGCCGTCACTCCGCCTTGACATCCTACTGGATACCTTCGCCATTCCGGCAGATCGGTCGGTTCCTGAACCCACTGCTGCGCCTCCTTCGGATGTACCGCCTTCGGTATCAGTCACTGCCCCCGGGTCTCCAGACAACAAAGCACAACTAAGACGCCGGACCAACCGCGTGCGCCGATCAACACTGCCGATGCAGATCAATCCACGCCAAAAGCGGTACTGACCCACTTGGAGGGGAGGTGTTGGGAGTGCCTACACTCCCAAAAACAAGAGCAAACCAGTCAATGGAGATCACGTGCGTTTGCTCACTCTCTACCGCGCTGTCATCGCAATCAGGCGCTTTCCCATTGGCTACTCCCCTCTTCCCGAAGGTCATTGGACCGAGTGCCGGCGAACCACGCTAGCGTGTGATAAATATGCGTCACCCTTAGCTAGACGTGACTTGCATGGACTCGTTGATACGTGTTTGCTAATACACGTTCCGTGGCCAGCCGTGTGTTCTTTGTCTGCTGCCTTGATTGGGAACCAGGGTCGAACGCATACACGCTCCAGGGAATTTCACGTACCAGGCGGGTCATAACACCCCGTTTGTGAGAAATTGGCTGGTTGCTCTCGTAAGGTAGAATGATTTCGGCGTAAGTGTCTTTACGGTTAACTGATGTACGTAGTGCTCCGTCAGTCTTTCGTTGTACGAGAACATCCGGGAAAGGCAGTTTACTGTTGACTTCCTTTTCGAGTGTGAACGTAATCCCCGGAATTGTCGAGTTTATATTGTTGTGGAGCGCTTCCAATTGGCCCTTTTTAACGATAACAAATGATTCATCTACATATTGCAGCCACAATCCGATCCATTGGCTTCCCGAAGGTGGTTGCCTATTCGTGACCCCTATCGCCATACGAAGCTTGTTTGCTTCGGGAAGCCAATGGATCGGTGTGCGCCCATTCCTGAGTGAATAAATACCCGATCTGCAGCGACAGAGAATGGCGGGTGGCGAGGCACTGATGAACTTCGGTTCGATGAAGTGCTTATGACCCATCTGGTAGACCCCAGTGGTGGACCAGCTGCGCCAGGTGCGTCTGTGCGCATGTTTGTGATTCCGGTCCCAGCTGGTGGTCACGGTAATGGTTGGCTGAATGAAGGCAAACAAGCCCGAAACAGTGCTGTATCAATCTACCCCCCAGACTCTGTCCTATCCGCTCTGCTATCGTAGCTTGGCAGACTTCGGCCTGGTAGGTGGTTGCCTGTTCGTGATCCCTATCGCCTATACGAAGCTTGTTTGCTTCGGGAAGCCAATGGATCGGTGTGCGCCCATTCCTGAGTGAATATATATATATATATATATATATATATGGTAGTATACCATACTCCCGACCTAGATACTTGCTAAAAGCCCAGACACATGTTTCGCCGATATTCTGCCGTTGCGTGACACAGCTGCGAGGGGTTCGGCTCTTCAGTGGGACCCCCAGCTTTCTCTAGCGGTTTCTGGTATATGAACTCCAGAGAATAATCAGGTGAATAATTTCAGAAATTAATCAGTGCAGGACTTGGAGTTAAATCTCCGGGACATGACTTTTTAGGGTCAGAACCGAAATTTCAATGAACATTTGAGTCGAAGACAATCAACTACTGTGGAATAACCACGTAATGCCCATTCTACAAACAAGTAGTACTACGAGTAGTATGAATTCCATATGGTAGTGGTAGTATACCGTACTCCCGACCTAGATACTTGCTAAAAGCCCAGACACGTGTTTCGCCGATATTCTGCCGCTGCGTGACACAGCTGCGAGGGGTTCGGCTCTTCAGTGGGACCCCCAGCTTTCTCTAGCGGTTTCTGGTATATGAACTCCAGAGAATAATCAGGTGAATAATTTCAGAAATTAATCAGTGCAGGACTTGGAGTTAAATCTCCGGGACATGACTTTTTAGGGTCAGAACCGAAATTTCAATGAACATTTGAGTCGAAGACAACCAACTACTGTGGAATAACCACCTGATTATTCTCTGGAGTTCATATACCAGAAACCGCTAGAGAACGCTGGGGGTCCCACTGAAGAGCCGAACCCCTCGCAGCTGTGTCACACAGCGGCAGAATATCGGCGAAACACGTGTCTGGGCTTTTAGCAAGTATCTACGTCGGGAGTACGGTATAATACCTTTACTATATGGATTTCATACTAATCAGAGTACTACTTGTTTGTAGAATGGGCATTACGTGGTTATTCCACAGTAGTTGATTGTCTTCGACTCAAATGTTCATTGAAATTTCGGTTCTGACCTTAAAAAGCCATGTCCCGGAGATTTAACTCCAAGTTCTGCACTGATTAATTTCTGAAATTATGCACCTGATATATATATATATATATATATATATATATATATATATATATATATCGCGTTCATCATCTCCCGAAGAAGAAGAGGGGGCGAATCCATGGACCATATTGTATTCGAACTGACGTTTCGGAAACTTCCTCGTTTCCTCGTTTCGGACACTCTACTATTGAACCACGGGGATGTTGACCTGTCTCTTGTGATCAGGAATATCAACTGTGACAGTGGGCGTTCACCGAGGGAAGAAGAACACCCAGGCCACTTAACCGCGCGCTCTAGTCGATTAGTTCGTCTGCCATCTGCCAATAGCATTCCAGGTATTAAATCCTCTGCACAAAACATAAATAAAAAGCCCATTTTCCCGATAAAACCACGAACTAGCGCAAGATCCGTGCTACATATTCAGATGTGCTTGCACACGAAATTCGCGATAGTGGTGTCGCGAAAGTCGCGGCCCGGCATAGCAAGGGTTAACTGTATTCATTGAAGTACAAGTGGGACATTTTCAAACTTGCCTGGAATGGCAAACTCCTGGTCGAATTGTTTATCCCAGGTTACCCTTCCGCGGGCCTCATTAGGGATCGCCACGGACAGATTGCAGTTAAAATATGTGTCCACCCAGACAGCCGGCGGACAAACAAAGGACACGGTTTTGGCCGAGACCGACCTGTGGATCGAGACACGGACTGTTGATTTTGCAATCTGAAAAAAAAGACATTTAAAACCTCTCAAAAAGGCTATTTAACTGAAACACTCATAACTCCTGCGTAGGCCTTCAGTCCGTGTCAGATTAATTGCATTGGGTTTTTCGATTCCAAGAAAAACAACCTTTCAACAAGGCATGTTTTTGAAAAGTATGCCTGGGAGATTTGTAAAACTTTCAAATCAGACGTCATGAACTATGCTGAAGATCTGAGTATTGTAGTGAGCTTTGAGTTAAACTGACAGTATGTGATCTAACTCATGAAACATGTTGACTGAAACCGACAAGGTGCCTTTTAAGGCACCTAAAATGTTGTGCATTTTGCTCATTCTTCCAGTTCCTTCCGTGGAAATGTCCTTTTTTCGTGTAGAGTATGTTTCGAGGTAAATTTGTCAGGCAAAATGTTTATAAATTTAGGCAGAAATAATTGCTACCCTATATTTGAGCAATTTCCTGTGTTAATAGCCCTCATAGGCAAAATTTGCGCATCTGTGCTTGGTTTTATTTCAGTGGAGAATAATTTAACCTCATAGGCTTTGAAAATTAATACCTACATTCAAAAAATGATCTTTTTTTCCGACATAAGCCGTTTGAAGTAGGTTAAAAACAAACAGGTTAGTGTTAGATGACCAGATGTTCCATCGACTTTTAAAAGCCAGATTTGTAAATCCGTGAGATTTCGTAGTTTAAAGCCTAATAATAACGTCTACAGGCAATCCTCCCTTCAAAAGTGCTTAAAGAAAGTTACGGTGAAATCAGTAGTATATTTTGCCCCGTAAACCGACTAGTTGCGCTGCTCGCGTATATTAACGTGCATCTGTGTTTTGTGCGAGGCACTTCCATACAGCCAACTCAGCTTTAGAAAGTACACAAATTACAGTTGGTGGGCTAACTCACGAAATGTCAACCGAAATCCCGAAATGCGCTTTCTTCTCGAAAATATTAATTAAGTAGGGTTGTAGAACAAATCCTTGTGCAGCATAATTCTGTAATAATTCGGTTACTGAAGGATTTCAGCTTTCGAACGAACTTCTTTTCGGCTGCATGCAAAAGCCGTACTCTCTAAAAAATGATCACTTAAACAGCACGCATTTTCTCGTTGATTTTCGATGCTTCTAAATATTTAAATATATTTCATGGAAAACTTGCATTAAATTATTAATTCCTTTGCCATTTCGGTAAAAAATTACATGTTCTTCCAGTTTTATACTCGAAGGGGGGGGGAAATTAATTCGGTTTTCAAAACGTTTCTAATGTTTGCATAATTTTGAATCCAATAGAAGCGAAGAGCCGAGTCCCAGGAAGTAGTCTTGAAGAAGAAGACACGATCGCCGGGACACGAGCTTTATTAGCCTGACGTTTCGGAATCCTACTCGAATCCATCATCAGAGACAAAAGAGCAGAAACGGGTGGTTGTTGCACAAGGGGCTGCGGTATTTATAGGATGCAGCAGCCATGCTACCGCATACCTATGAACGTTCACGGCTTCCCCCTTCATCCGGGATTGTCACACTTGGTGTGATCATTGCTTGATGGCCGACATTCGACTCGATAATTGCTGCAATTTCATCACGTGCGTTGGTTGTTGGCGTGATGATTGCTCGACCATCTGACGCGTTGACCCGGGTGTTGGGAAGAGTGTTCACCGGCCTGTGAATCCGGCCTGCCGTTGCACTTGCATTCAGGGTTTCCAAACTACTAGCCGCATATTTCCCGCGTACGGAAAATCGTACATTTCTTTTTGATATTATGAGAAGACCATATGGGGTTCATAAGATTTACCAGTGAATTTGAGCCCCTCTGTTAACTTTACAAGCCACATTGGTAAACGCAGACACATGACGTTTTATGAATGACCATTTCACGGTATTTTTTACAGAATATAATTTTTGAAGGCAGCTGTATATAAGTTCGTTCGAAATCCAACATCTGGAGGTAACTGAATTATTATTTGAGGAGAATTAATTGCTCACCGGAACGGGGGACTTTTCTGGCTGACGTTTCGAAGAGCTGGGGCTGCTCTCCATTATCAAAGCGTCAAGTGAAAAAATCAATCAGCATTTTTGAATAGACTGCCGTATTAGTTGGCCCTGGGCTGATCGATTTTTTTTCTTCCTTCTCTGCCTCGGCCTACTGGCCGTCGCCTGTGAATGTTGGTGGCCTCCTGTAATACGTGTCGTCACCTCAATTGGGGTTGGTTGCGTTTGCTTTCCCCTTTTGGGTGAAGTGGTCGACAGGCCGTGTTTGCTCGGCATTCTTAGGCTCCGTGTGATTGTCTTGTCTTCGTCACGGTGTATGAAGTGACGTAGGACTTTATAGGCCGAAGGAAGGTCTAGATGCCTGTCGATGGAGTTGGCATCTGAGTACCAAGCCTCAAGAGTGAGACGCTCAGTCCTTGAGGTGCCCCTGCCTATGACGGCTGCTCCTTGAAAATCAAAACTGTGACCAGTTTCCCCGATGTGAGCCGCAAGCTGTGAGTTTGGGTCTAGTCTCCGTGTTGCCAGTTTGTGCTCATGTAGGCGGGTCTGCAATTTCCGTCCGGTTTCCCCAACGTAGTTGCAGTCTCCATCCTTACAACGTATTTGATAGACAACTGCTGCGTTTTCAGTGGGTGGCAGTATGTCTTTGGGTTGCATCAAACGGCGACGAATTGTTGCCTGGGGTCGATGGGCAATACCTACCCTGGCGGGTTGTAGCAGTCTTGAAACCGCTTCGGAGACTCCTTTAATGTAAGGAATAGCCCTCCAGACTTCGGGTTGTTCTTCTTGTGGCCGTCGTCTGTTCACTCGGCGCTTGCTTTGCTTGATGAAGTGGCTTGGGTATCCATTGGTTTGAAAGAGATCATGAAGATATTGTCGTTCAACTCTCTTGTCGGCTGGTGTGCTGCAGTGTGTTTCAACTCTTTGGAACAGAGTACGGACACAGCTGCGTTTGTGAGAGAGGGGGTGATTGCTGTTGAAGTGCAGTATTTGTTGAATTATGCTGCACAATGACTTGTTTTACAACCCTTCTTAGTCAATCTTTTGAAAAGAAAACGCATTTGGGAATTTCGGTTGACATTTCATGAGTTAGCCCACTTACTGTAGATGTGAATACACGTTAGTGAGAGAACCTACCTCATTACCGGACTGTCCTTTCAAACGAAACACGACGTCCTGATAACCAGGCAAGGGAGTGATGAAGTTGAAAGACGTGGCTGCAGGCTCGAGGGGATACCAAGCTGTGTCCGGCCGAAGATTCATTTCCAGTTCAGTTCCCGTCAGGTTGGGTTCTCTCTCATACACATCCTGGTACTTTATAAGAACCTTCTGGGAGCCACCAACGACACTGGCGATACTTTGTTGCAAAGCAAGCTTAAACAGTAAAAGTTGAAAGAAAGTGCGTGGAGGGATGAAGCGGACGGAAAGCGTTTCTTATATCAGATGTAGTCAGAAGGGGAGAGGTAGTTTGGCCGTCTTTACTGATGATGTCCACCGTGGGCTCTATAGAAGGGGTGGGCACAGGGGCTTAACTTGCGCGTAAACCTGTTAATAATGATAGCAGACTTGCACAGCACCTGCTACACCCTCCCCTGCCTCATCCAGCTGAGTCCGGTGTCTGGCTAGAGTCAGGAAGCCGGAGGCTGGATGGGGCGCAGTTGCTGACAGAGACAAATATCCCGTCTATGAGTGACACGCATGCCAGGTAGGCCAGATTTTCACTAAAACGATAAAGGGGTGGACGGCTCGGATCCCACCTAAGTGAGAGTGTCATGGAGACCACATTCAGAAGTAGCCAATGCAGCCTGGATTCCCGTCCTAAGAGGAAGACAAAGTTATCCCATCAGTTAGTAGCCTTCCAATTCCCGGCTTTTAGCGCACCGCGAAAGTTTGGAATAGTGTACAATATGCGCGAAATACCGTGAGGACGCAGTCCCCATGATCGGCCCCACTCTCACTTTTCCCTTCCAGGCATCAGTCAGAGCCGCTCAAATATATGATGCGGCGATTGGGTGCAGAGACCGACAGTTCGTCAACGCGTCCCCCGCACGATGTGGCTCCCGCATAGCACACCACGTTTTCGCACGAGGGAGGTTGGCTACTCAGCTACCATTAAGACGGTGTCACTGGTGCCAACTCACAGCCGGCCAGTCAACCACTGCATACAAACACACACACACACACACACACAGACGTCTTACGGCAAGGTCTGATTTGTACCGTCGGTTGACAACCTTCTAGAACACTGGAATGTCATCGGGCCGTCAGAGTCGGTCTTACTCTCTCTCTCTCTCTTCTCTCTCCTGTCCACCAGTCGATTGTCCAAACCGGTCAACCAACTGTTGCCAGGATCCGGTGCAATGAGGGATACGGACTGTCTATGAGAGCTACACACGACCTGACCAAACAGGATGCACCAGGTTTTCACAAAAAGGGATAGGCTGCTTAGATCTCATATAAATTAGGCAGCCACAGGGGCCACAACGAGAAGGGGCCGAAGACCATGCTTTCCATCTATTTCAGAGGCGCTTAATCTGGGCTTGTAGCAGGTGATGTGGGATGGGTCCGTGCGTGTCAAATGGGCTAGTGAGAAGATGCCTGATGTTGGGATTTGTTCCGCGGCTGTTTGCCTCCAATTTGCATAACGGTGGATGTGGCCGAGTAGGCCCACGTTGTGTGTTAGCAATGCGGGCAGCTGTGTGCGATGAGGTGAATGTATATCGGGGGCCCGAACACTGATTCACTGGTCTCAGTGTTATGAATTCTTAGTTGAGCAACCAGGTCTTTGCGTGACGTGAAGCTGCGATTTCAGTTAGATCCAGTTCGAAGCGAGTCCGCATTGCTGGTGATGGGGGCGGTGAGGGTAGAGCTTGGTGAGACGAGACGTCACGCCCGCTGTTCTTAGGCGAGAATCTTCTAGGTTTCCGGGTTAATTTTTGGGCCCTTGAGTGATATCTGTAGTGCGTATGTTTCGCAATACATTCATCCCCCATGTCTGTGAGCAACCGTATGGACGTAGCTGCAGACGCTCGTCTTCTATCCTCACAATATGGCCGCTCCACTGCAGTTTTATCTGCCTCATCATGGCATAGCTACTGAAGACGCCGGCCCTTTTCAAGATTTCTTTGTGTGGGATCCTTTCTTGTCATCTCACCGTCAGTAATCTTCGGAAGCAGACACTTAAACATGTCCCCTCCCCCCCCCACCCCCTGGGCCGATGGAATTTGGCCTGCTAGGCAAACCACTCCTGAGACAAAAAACTTGCAACTCTTGGACGTTACTTGAGCTTGTCCCACAGCCCACATACTGGGGCTGTCGCCTCTTCCTATGGGATTCTCGGTCGTGACTGGATGCAGTTAACACCACCCCCTCTCCCCCGCCCTCGCCACGGCCAGCGGTCTCTGTCGCAACTTGACCGCCATCCGCTCGGACACATTCAAAGCACGGCAATCACAGAGACGTTCGTCGACACTCTTGTGGAAGCGGACGAGGCAATTACTTATTCAACAGAATTTTTTAATTCACTTGATCTGCCAGGGATGCCACCGCACGTACTGCAATCGAAAGTCGACGTGCCGATTATCATGCTGCGAAATATCAACCAGCTGAGGTATTGCAAAGCCACGCGACTTGCAATAAGAAAAATAATGAGCAATGTCATGGCAGCCAATATTTTTACAGGACCCTGCAAAGGTGAACATGTCCTAATTCGTCGCATTCCACAGACTTTGACTGATATGCCATTTCAATTTAGGCGACCGCAATTCCCAGTTCGATTGGCGTTGGCAATCACGATCCACAAAGCTCAGGGCCGATCTTTAGAATTGGGTGGTTTGGATCTAAAAATGGACTGTTTCTCACACGGTCAATTGTATGTTGCGTGCTCCAGAGTTGGCAAGCCAGTCAATTTTTATGTCTGCACAGACAACGCAGTGACATAAAACACTGAATATCCACAAGCATTATGAAATTAAACATGTTAGATACGTGCACCTTCTTTTCTGTCCTTCCCATTTCATCAGACTGAGCCACAGCAACGTGTGGTCGGGTACAGCTAGTAATAAATAAACGAATTGTTTTAATTTAGGACTAGCACCAGTCTGGTCTTCCTTTTGATCCAGCGCACCTACAGTGTTTGAACGATCTCACGAAATGTTGGCTGAAAGTGTGAAATACGTTTTCGGTTAGGAAGGACTACTTAGGTGGGTCTGTAACATTGATTATCATGCAGCATAATCATATAAAATTTCGGACTCGGCAGGATTCAGCTTTTGAATGCACTGCATTTTAGTCTCCTGTAGAAACCTACGTTGTAAAAAATGACTACTTAAGTAGTATGCATTTTTCTCACTGATTTTCGATGGTCATGCAAATTCAAATATAGTTTGGAGAAATCACGGACGAAAATACGTTTTCCTTCAGTCTTCTGATAGCGGATCACGTCATCTTCATACTTTATACTCGAAGAAGGATCATAAATAGGTTTTAAATAAGTTTTTAATTATGACATTTTTTAAGACAGTGCAATGTCCACTCATACGGCATCGTACTCGTACGTTTGCTACTGCTCCTCATGAAATTTACAACACAGTCCGCATCCATTGCAAAACTTTATGGAATCTGTATGATATCTTTCTAAAGGCGTAGAGTAATATGTGATTTTCTTTACGCGGAAGGCATGCACCTTGTAGACTGAAATCACTAGGCGCCAGTGCAGCGAATGATCAGGTTCCAAATTATTTGACAAGCAGAAAACTTTTTAACTCTAACTATCCCGTTTCTTCAAGTATACAATATAAAGATGACTTGATTCTGTATCAAGTGGGTGAAAGATAGCATTTTTGTCCATGTTTTTTTATGAAATACATTTGACTTAATTAGACCATCGAAAATCAGTGAGACAATTCACGCTACTCAAGTAGTCATTTTTTACCACGTAGGTTTCTAAAGGAAATTGAAAAAAATTGCATTGAAAAGTTGAATTCTGCCGAGTCCGAAATGCAACATGATTGTGCCGCATGGTAATCAGTATTCCAACCCCACCTATGTAATGCTTCCTAATCGAAAACGCATTTGAGAACTTCAGCCGACATTTCCTGAGATCGGTCAATCACTGTACCTCTCACGCAAACTTGCCTATCTGTCTATATCACGGCATTGAACAAGGCCTAGTGCTGACGCTAGAATCTAACTAGACATTACGGACTCACCTTCAAGCTTATGTGTTCTTCGGTCCTGGGAAAGCAGTTAAAGCTAATTAAGCCGTCGGAGCAGCCATAAAAGTCGTCGTACATCCCCTGAGGACGCCGACCGCAGAAACACGCCTTGTTCTCGACGAAAACCGCGCATCTTTCCATTATTTTAGTGCACTGACGAATACAAGCCTCGGTAGAAAACTGGGAACCGAAGGAAAATCTCTGTTCAGATTGGCGAAGCCTGAAGGCATGACTTGTAAGTGCAGGGAACAGGAGGGCTTGAAGCAAAATATTTGTCAGGAATGCGTAACAAGGGGAGGCGCCTAGGGATTTGCATCCCAGGTTGGTTTTGTTAGTAAGTTACAAAAAATATTTCCCCCATTATTCCGGCTGGGACGATAAATTTGACTCGACATTTAAACTTCATACATTAAACGGAATCTATCATATCGCGTACCAATGCCTTCATTTTCATGACATTGGTTACACTATATTCGTATTACGGTATATAGTTTTCTACACCTTTAAAGATTATATCATTTATTTGTGTTGGACATACGTAGATATTTTTACTTATACTATATATACAGTGAGTGGTCTAACTCATGAAATGTCAACCGAAATTCCGAAATGCGTTTTCGTTTCGTAAAGAGTAACTAAGTAAGGTTGTAAAACTAATCATCATGCAGCATACTTCTATAATAATTCCGTTACCACAGGGTGCCAGCTTTCGAACGAACTTCGTTTTAACTGAGTGCAAAAACTATACTCAATAAAAATGACTACTTAAGTAGCATGCATTTTCTCATGGATTTTCGATTCTCTTAAAAATTCAATTATATTTCATGGAAAACGGGCACATAAAATATTCATTCTTTTGCTCATTCGGCAGGAAATCACGTCTTATCCCAATTTGACTCTTGAAGGAAGAGTAAAATTTGGCTTTAAAAAAGTTTATAATCGTAAGATTTTTTAATACCGTGAAATGGCCGCCCATAAATCGTCATGGCTTAGCATTTACCACTGTGCCTTGTATAGTAAACAATTTGACTCTAACCTATTCCTAAATTCAAAGAACCCTATATGGTCTCCTTTTAATATCATAGGGAAATGTATGGTTTTCCGTACGCGGAAAACATACAGCTTGTAGTTTGGGAACCATGAATGCAAGTGCAGCGGCATGTCGGTTTTAAAATTATTCGCGAACGGAAAACTTTTTTAAAACCGAATTTTACTCTTCTTTCAAGAATAAAATTGGGAAAAGATGTAACTTCCTGCCGAGTGAGCAAAACAATGAATATTTTTGTGCATATTTTTCATGACGTATAATTGGATTTTTAAGGGCATCGAAAATCAATGAGAAAATTCGCGCTCCTTAAGTAGTCATTTTTAACACAGTAGAGTTTTTTCACGCGGCCAAAAAGAAGTTCGTTCGAAAGCCGGCAACTCAAGTTAACTGAATTATTATAGAACCCTGAATTATTACACAACCCTACTTAAGCAATCTTTTCGAAACGAAAACGCATTTCGGAATTTCCATTGACATTTCACGAGTTAGCCCACCTACTGTAGATGGCAGAAAGACGATCACCGATGAGGTTAAGGAATACATACGTCTCCTGACAGTGGCAGAACGATCAAGAGCTGTGCTGAGATGGTGGTGCTAACGAGGAAAAGGGGAACTAGGTGGTCATTTCTGGCCTATTAGCTGTCTTTAGCTGTCCGTAAAATCCCAAGTGTATTCAACCCGATGTTTAAACTCGTGTTCTTTGGTGGTCGAGTCAATCCTGTTACTGTCCTCTTCGTAGATACCGCCTTATCGGCAGACAGTGCTACTTACTTTGCGACAGTCTGCGAGGCCTTTAAACTGAGCCCTAAGGCACAACCGAGACGGGCAGGTCCCGTAACCTGGTCGCTGAACGCCCTCTTACCGTAGTTAATATTTCTGAGCACAGTCGAGTGGACAACGGAACTATTGTTCACTGGTAGAGCATTGGACTTTTAGACGCTCGATGGCCAAAGATTTCGGGTTAGAACCTAGACGCCTGCAGACTTTAGGTTGAGTAGGCCAGAAATGACCGTTCCTGTCTCTTTAATTTTTTGCCAGTACCTGTATCTCAGCAGGACGGCGTAATCGACTAATATCTAAACGCCTATGAGTCCATGTGAGGCAGCTGCGGGAAAAAAACCGTGTTCATCAGTGCAATGCATTGCTAAATCTAGTAGTATGAATGTCAGCAAAGAAACGACATCAACTGATACCATTGTCTCCTCAGCGGACATCGTTTCTCCCCTCAGTTTGTCTAGAAACTGCATGAAAGCTTCACAATCCCTCGTAAGTGGATGGAGTTAATGGAATAGATGCTTATAAATGTGCCATTGGTCGCAGTTGGTTTTCAAGTTTTTGATCTTTGGGCAGTCCAAAGGCCTTGACGATGATTGGTTTAGATTGCCTCAGACGCTTTACAATATCTCCTGAGAGTTGTTTCGTTCCTGTAAGACACTTCAGCACTTTATAAACAGATGTAGGCTGTGACTTTGTGAGGTCCGTGAAAAGACGCTCATATTTTGAGCCGTCTCCTAATAGCGACAGCGTCCTCTCATTATAGTCAGCTGTGTTAAAAGTTGCAGTTAAGCCGCCTTCGTCTGCAGGAGAATTTGTTTTTTTTTTTGGTGACTTTCGGGCTCTTTAGGACTTCCGTTTCTTTGTGTGATAATAGTGAAAAATAATTCCGGGATCGTATTCCTAGCTTTGACATCAATCCTAACCACTCCAACCTTAACATCGACCCCCGAAATTTAGGGCCAGACAACCTGTGGTACGGGACTCCGTATTCCCGTGCACAAACAACCCCTTGAGCATCGAACACTACTCGCCATGCAACTGAATGCGTGGTCGGTAAATCCCGCAGTCCTGATGCAAGACAGAAATGCCCGCACCAATTCTGCAATAAGGACAGGCCGATGCGCGCGAGGCCCACGCCTCCTGCATAACCCCGATCTCGACCTACGTGAGTAAGTGACCACGTTGTCGGACGATCAACCTACTCGGGTTGAGGAGTTTGAACGTACGGTTTCGTTAACCCTTGGACAGAAGCTGCCTTGCGTATGCGTCAGCATTCTTCAATCCTTTCAATTTTTTAAAAAATATGCTAGTGCGTTTGGTTCTAAAGAAGACATTCTGGGAGTTGGTTTCCCAGCCTGTGGAGTTCATCCAAACTCAGTTTACCTAAGTAAACAAAGACAGTTCTCCACTCTTTGTCCCCAAACCTTGATGTCATTTGAGGGTTCATTCCGCTCCCAACCTCCTTACTCTTTGTCATGACAACGGTCAGTTCTACAGAGACCGGCTAGTAATTAACAATTCCGATTACATTATCAGTGATCGTAGCACCCGTTAGAAATGCATATGTTAAAAGAATGTCAACGTTATTTATCAATTTATAGCAGCAGTGTTTCCATGGATAAAATCTTATGAACAATTCTTTCAACTTACCGACCGTCCGGCGATACAGGGATTGTATTCATAATGCTCGAATAATACTTCCGGATCACAGAATTGTAACTCACATCGTATGTGGCCCATTAGAAGTAGCAATAACAGCAATGTCTAAAAATAAAAGGATGTGGAATAGAAGCCAGCGAATGTTCTCACTGAATTCAAACTGTGCGAAAATTTATGCGAGACCGACCTCATGCAATGTTGGCCGAGGTTCTAAAATGCGGTTTCGATTAGGAAGGATTACTTATGTGCGGTTGTAATACCGATTATCATTCGGCATAATCCTAAAATAATTCAGACTCGCCTGGATGTCAGCTTTGGGATGCTCTTCTTTTCTATCTCTTGCAGAAATCACACTGGGCAAAAGTGCCTACTTATGTGTCATGCATTTTCCACCTTCATTTTCGAGGGTCATATTAATTCAAATATATTTTATAGAAAACATGCGTAAAAATACGCTTTCGTTTACTCATTTGGTAGCAAGTCATACTGTCTACACATTTTGTACCCAAAAAAGGTTATATTTAGGTTTTTGTAAGTTTTAAATTCCCGAATAATTTTGAGACGGTTCGGTCGTTGCATTAGCGTTTAGCGATTTCAGTCTACAAGGTGCATGCTTTCCGCATTACGAAAATCATATATTCCCTAGGTCTTTAAGAAGATACAATATGGAGTTCATAAGATTTTGCAATGGATGCGGACCACGTTGTACATTTCATGAGGAGCATTGTTGAACGGACAGGTACGATGCCCTATTAATGCACATTTCACGGTCTTAAAAAACCTCCTAATTAGAAATAAACACTTACTTCGTGCATAAGATATAAAAACAATCAGATTTTTTACCCAGCGAGTACACGAAAGCATATTTTCGAGCGTACTTTCTTTAAAATACGTCTGTATTCATATAACCCTCAATAATCAGTTTCAAAAATACATGCTACATAGGTAGTCACTTGTACCGAGTGTGGTTTCTGCAGGAGGTAGGAAAGAAGCACACTCCAAAGCTGACATCCCGGCGAGTCTGATTTTTTTAGGATTATGCCGAATTATAATCTTTATTACAACCCCACCTAAGTAATGTTATCTAATCGAAAAGGCATTTCAGAACTCCGGCCAACATTTCATGAGATCGGTCATTCACTGTAAATGGGAAGTCGTCGATTTCGGAAGGGAGCTTTGGTCACCTTCATTTACATGGGGATCTCTAGGCTCATTTCGACCGTCCCATTCTTTATTCGGTCCAATTTTTTTTCCAGCTCGAGACGCATAATCTTTTTCCTAGACAGTTGCAATGGAATCCTTTTTATAAATAAGTATAATTTACTGCCTACATTACTGACCGCTGTGCGACTGCTGGTGGAGTTCTAGATTGAGCCCCAAGGCATAACGAGGCAAATGAGTTCCGCAAAAAGGATCGGTGGGCTTGAAGAAGGAGACACGATCGCCGGGACAAAAGCTTTATTAGCCTGACGTTTCGGATTCCTACTTGAATCCATCATCAGAGACAAAAGAGCAGAAACGGGTGCGCGCCCCTCTACCACTGTAAATGTACCTGTTAGCAACCGACTTGGCAACGAGCTTGCGACTCAATGGTTAGGACGTTGGACTTCTAGCCAACTGGTCCACGAAATCGAGTCTAAGGGGCCACACAACCCAACCGGTTAGTGTCCACCTGTCATGACTGATATTCCCGATCACAATGGTAGAGTGACAAACTCCATGACCAAAGGCCTCGGGTTCGAATCTCAAGTGATCCACACTCGGGGCTGGGTGTGGTTGGCTGACGACGGCAAATAAGCCGAAAATGGCCATTCCAGCCTCCTCTGTTTTTGTCATCAATGCCATGTTGGATGCTATTTATTATAGAGAAGCGCTCAAAATTGCCGTAGTACTTTGTAAAAAAGGCTGCCGACAGTGAGCACCAGGGCAAGGCAGAAATGTTGATTTCCATCGTGCAATTTTCTCACCCCTGCACTGTTGTTTGTCATGCTATCGCCTGCGTAGCCTATCGATCCCCGGCTTCGGGACAAGGCCAAAATTCTCATTTCATCGCTCCCAAATGATTACCGCAGCATGTTTGTGTAGAAAAATCCTGGACACTGGACTTCCGCACCGGCTCCACAACAAATTCTGTATGACAGCTCTTGTACTACTTTTCGTCTGATAATGGAATAAAACAGTAGGACCAGCGAATTATCAAACTATTATGACCCACTTCAAAGTTCACTGGTATTGGCAGTATCTCCTCCTGAGTTCTGTCTGATTATTCTTGGGCTGGTTACTGCCTGGTTTGGTTTTAAAGAGAATGTCGAAACCGAGATGGTTAGCCTCCATCTCTATCTGAATCATGGCAACTCTATTCCCTATAGCTGCGTATATTTAGCAGTAAGTACAGAAAATCTATGCGTCTCATGAAATCTGTGGATGTTTAGCCTCTTTCATCAAATAATAAACGGAAAATGATTAAGGGCAGTGGTCGCAGGCTAGTACTCAAAACAAAAGTAAATTCTCCAGGCCTACGCTTTTTTCATGTATGTATGTCCTATGCGCACAAAAGAATTTCGTGCAGGCCCCACAGTTACCATGGTTCAAAGCCACCAAGCCAGCCACCCGCATGTAATTACCTTCACCGGGACCCACCTTCTCCCTGGCGCCGACCGGAATTATGGTGTTTCACCCTCCCCCTCTCCTACACTCCCCTCTCCAAACCCAAGCTACAGATTAATTATCAATTTGCCCGTATCTTTTGCATTCATTACTTCAATAGCCAGATAAATGTACAGGCCTGAAGAGAATTTATCGAAAGCAGACGTATGCTCGCCAAATTGCCTTTTGAATTTTTTCATGTAGTTTACACTAACTACCGCCTTACTATACTATGAATTATGGCTTGTGAATAACTAAAAGAGCAGTCTTCGAAGTACGTAGCATAAACTTACTATGATACTCCTTCTGACATCCATCGCATAGACGAAGAGTGAAAGCAATTCCATGAGCGTCTGTGAATGCTCTGAAAACCTGCTGAATTTAGAGAATTCTCCTCCCTGACAACCCGTTGCTAAGATGACATGAAGTTTAAATATATAAGCGCCTGGTAGAGCTAGCCCATTGTTTAGAGTCTTCTTCCCTGCATGTGTTGCCATGACGAGTGCAAAACCTTGTTTCAACCCAACAATGGGATGCAAACTGTAACAAGAACGCTCCTCTTTCGGTGTGCACTCCCTCCTTCGATCCCTCTCCTTCAACATTCAACCGGGAGGTGGGGAGTTGAGTGACGGCCGATTGTTTTAAACGGACTTTGTCGTTCCTCTTCCCCCTTTCAGAATCCGTGGTCACGTGGACACGAATTGACGCTTACCGCCGCGCCTGTCCCCTAAGTCCCTGTTATTGTTTATTATTCCCAGATCTGATTGTTTTGATACTTTTATTCCTATTTACCCTATCGAGACATTTAAGTTACATAGAGTACCGTTTTCCGTCTCATTCCATTGACCCGTGCATTTTACTGAATTGTCAACATTCGCGTATCCTATTGCCTATTATCTGAATTAAATCTACTTGAGTTTACTTTATCCTCTATTTTAGTCGCGTTTCGCTAATAAATCATTTACTATCCATTCACTCGTCGACTGCCATGTCTACACCGTCCTTGTTTTTTGCCAGTGTGTAGGATGGCGTAACGCAACTGTTGGAAGAAATATCGGCTAGATCGCAGTTGGTAGACAGGCGCGGGGAAGCGGACGGCGACCTTGACCCTAATCCTACCCTAACCCTAACCTCAACCTGACAATTTTGCACACCGCAGTGCTAGTGGAGGCACCAGGGGTCGCATACCGCAATACTGGACCGCCGGCTACCGTGAATATTCCAGTGTACGGTGGCAGTGCAAGTCTCCAGCTAGCGGTTTTAGGGTCTGAGGTGTCTCAGGGAAGTGTAAGCCAACTTCCAGACTTTGCAGAATTTATTGAGGATGCTGATTACAAAAATCCCAAGACTCCGCCTCCTCCCATTTTAATTAAGCAGCTTTGCCTTCCATCGTAAAGGCTCTTTAGTTAACCTCTACTGCTAGTAGACAGTGAGTGACCGATCTTATGAAACGTTGGCCTAAATTCCGAAATACGTTTTCAATTAAGAAGAATTACTTATTTGGGGTTGTAATACTGGTTATCCTGCGGAATGCTCCTATAATATTTCGGACTCGGCAGGATGTCGGCCTTTGAATACCCTGCCTTTCAAACTCCTGTAGAAACCATACTGGGTAAGAAAGTAGCATGCATTTTCCCATTGATTTTCGATGTTCTTGCAAATTCAAACATATTTTATAAAAACCCCAAACAAAATATCGTTTCTTTCAGCCGTTTGATAGAGAACACGTCAACTTTTTCATTTATATTCGAAGAAGGAGTATAATAACGTTTTAAAAATGCTTCTAATTATGAGATTTTTTAAGACCGTGCATTTTCCTTTCACATAGGATCGTACATGTCCGTTTAGCACAGCTCCTCGTGAACTATACAACAAAGTGTGCATCCATTGCAAAATTGTATGGAGCCTGTATGATATCTTTCTAAAGGCATAGAAAAATATGTGATTTTCTTAACGCAGAACGCATGCACCTTATAGACTGAAATCACTAAGCGCTCATTTAACGACTGATCAGGCTGCAAATTATCCGGCAATTAGAAAACTCTTCCAATGCCTAATTATACTCCTTCTTCGAGTACAAAATATAAAAATTACGTGATTCTCTGTCAAACTACTGGAGGAAATCATATCTGGGTGCATGATGTCCCTAAAATAAATTTGAATTTGCAAGATCATCGAAAATAAGTGACGGAAAAATGCATGCTACTTAAGTAGTCGTTTTTTTACCACGAAGGTTTTTACAGGAGATTAAAATGCAGTGGATTCTAAAGCTGCAATTTGCTGAGTCAAAAACGCTGTATGATGATGCCGCGTGATAATCAATATTGCAACCCCACCTAAGTAATCCTTCCTAGTGGAAAACGAATTTCAGAATTTCAACCAACATTTCGTGAGAAACAGTACTCCGTAACAAATGACTGCTTAAGTAGCATGCACTTTTCCCGTTGATTTTCTACGTTCTTGCAAATTCAAATATATCTTGTAGAAACCCCGAACAAAATATGCTTTCTTTCTTACTCGAAGAAGCAGTATAAGTAGGCATTAGAAGAGTTTTCTAATTGCCGAATAATTTGGAGCCTCATCAGTCGTTATATTGGCGCTTAGTACTTTCAGTTTCCAAGGCGCATGCGTTTTGCGTAAAGAAAATCACATATTCTTCTATGCCTTTAGAAAGATATCATACAGACTCCATAAAATTTTTCAGTGGACGCGGACCATGTTGCACTGTTCATGAGGAGCCGTGCTTAACGGACATGTACGATGCTATGTGAATGAACATTGCGCGGTCTTAAAAAATCTCATAATTATAAACATTTTTAAAACGTTATTATACTCCTTCTACGAATATAAATTAAAAATTTGACGTGGTCCTCTATCAAACGACTGAAAGAAAGGGGTTTTCTATAAAACATATTTGAATTTGCAAGAACATCGAAAATCAATGGAGAAATTCATGCTTCTTTCTTACCGAGTATGGTTTCTACAGGAGTTTGAAAGGCAGTGTATTCAAAGGCTGGCATCCTGCCGAGCCCAAAATATTATAGGATCATTCCGCAATGTAAACAATACTACAAGCCCATATAAGTAATCCTTCTTACTCGGAAACGTATTTCAGGATTTCAGCCAAAATTTCATAAGACCGGTCACTCACTGCATACCTTTAATAAATACTCCTCAGGTCTGTGGATTTGCGGCCATGGGAATTTGACGATTGGGTGGACGGTTGGGTAGGCCTATTAGTACCACCCCGTATTACAGGTCACCGTACGCTAAATTCCAGGGAGGTTCGATGCAGTGTTAAGGTTGGAGTTAGGGAGTTGGTGCCACGGTCTAGGGTCTTGAGACTCAGGGTAAGAACACAGGAATAAGTACCCTCCTGGGAATTTAGCACAATTCCACCACATAGTGGAGAGGGTACCCATACCCACATGCGATTGGATGGACATTTCAAAGCGGGCGTGTTTTGGAACGATCGAGGCCTTGCTACCCCGGTCGACGGAAATGCCACTTTTACCTTCCATTTGCGTGTTTGGAATAAACTGCACTCACCTGAAGACCGTCAAGGTGATACTACTCGAAGTGTATGTTCTACGTTTGCAGTGTGTTCGGCTCTAAAGAAGGAGGATGGGTTCACAGCTTCGGGGAATCATCGGGAGAATATCGCCAAAAATGTGTCTTAATTCCTTCTTGGTAGACTTTTGCCCAATACTGTTATACAAAGACTGGTATAAACCAAAATTAAGCTTGCCGTTTGTCATGTCAGCCACCTGTTGAGATTATTTGGCAGGCTATTTTAAAATAGGTATTTCAGCCGTTTACACTAGTTATATTATACGGCCCCATTACGAAAACTCCTCTGTTGAAGTATCCACCCTTTGATGAGTCGAACCTCTCTCAGTTGCATCATGCAGCGGCAGAGAATCGACAAAGCACCTGTCGGGACTTTTGGCTAGTGCCTGAGCCCTCATTATGGCAATCATACAAAGTTTGCATACTACTGATTGCCTGTTGGCGACTTGCGAACGTTACGAGGTTAGTTCGCTGAACTTGACTGATTGTGGCACAAATATTTATACCAACTTTGGACGGAACTTGAAAACTTTTTGCCTGAAGTGTTTACTCCAATGCAGGGATAAATGTCTGAGGAAAGTGGAAAACTCGACATGTTCTCTTACTACATTTAAAAGTCATTTTATCGCAAACGACTGTGCTTATCTGCGATAATGTTGCTATAATTACGACGCACGCTTCGCACTTGTATACTACTGGCCCCCCGTCAGCAGTCATCTCAAATCCATATCGTTCGTCTTCGCAGTTAACTAGTACTCAGGTCGCACCTCTACTGGCCGGCAGCCCAGATGTCGTTTTGCACCGCCTACTCGTTGTGAAGCAGGTGTTGGTTCAAATCCTGGTCAAGTGTTCGTTGTGGGCCAGAGGGTGCGCCTAGGTTCGCCTAGATGCGGGTCCGGTCGTGCCAGTCACCTGCGCCCTCTCCCGCCTCCGGTCTTCTTGATTGTGTCGTGACGTCGGGCCCGTGTGGGGAGGCGTAGAGAGTACGGTAAATGCTGTCCAAGTCTACTGTCACTCTAAACTAATTCATCGTGCCTGCTTCACCTTGTTGTGGAGCACACGGTGGACATCGTCGGGTACGACGGTCAAACTGTCCCCCGACACGCTCCCCTCACCAAGTCACCAGATGTCGGCGAGAGGCCCACGGGCTTCGTGCTTCTAATACGGTGATCCATGCTCACTCTCTCCTTGTTTCCCCGAGCCTTTTAATCTCCAATTTTGATGTCGAAGAAGACTTGTTGACCTGCATTCAAGCCCTGCTGTGCCACGTTCAAGTAAACGGGTCAATAAAATATTCATCCCTGCTTCTCCGAATTTGTGCCGGAATTTCGGGCATTTTGCAGTTAAAGCAGAGGTCGTTCGATCTCACCTCAATCTTGGAGAGGCTGACGGACGTATCGTATTCATCCCTACCCTCTGTAACCGTCCACTTAAGTTACGTCTTCCCGTTGACTCGTCCACTGACTCAAATCACGCCACACGAAGTCGTTATTCGTCTCTTCCTTGGCCTCCTTTCCGCTCACTCACCCCATTTCGGTCTTTTGCTCGGGGTACACGGTGGCGTCCTTCCATAGATTTGCGAGTGCGCCCTGTTCCGACGAGCCAACCAGCCCAGAGCAAAGCCGCCCCACCTACACAGGACGCTATTGAAAGTCTTTTTGGGAGGTAATCACACCAGAGCGATTCGAGACTAAACTGCACGCTATCCTCCACTCGAAAAGAATTCAAATGTGACACTAAATCTCACGAGGCTCATTACGTAGAGACTTGATAGTGTAGGTTCCCAAACAATGCTCTCCATAACATGCAGTCCAGAGGGTAGCTACCTCTTCTTTGGGGGGTGGGGTAAGTCTGATCCGTGCGAGAGTACCTGTGGGAAGCCCCTAAAGCACAAGCGTTCCCTCAATACAGAAAGGCCGTTTACGAGCTCCGACGCCGCCTCTTCTGCCTATGATGATGCCTGTTCCCAACCAGTGTATCGTCGCTTGTGCCGGTCAAGGGGGAATACAAGTCAACTAAGCTATCGAGCCTGTTCCACACAAAAGAGCCACCGTGTCTGCAACTTGTGTTAATGCTGGCTAGATGGTTTGGTATACACCATCTTCCCCCCCCCCCCCTACTCCTCGGGTAATGTCAAAAGACGGTCAGGATACCTTGGATGATTGGTGTGATACTACAATAATAAGGTAGTAGTATTAAAAGAGCATGATGCAATAAATGCAGAGATAGAAGCTGGAAAATGAACTTGCGTACATTCCAGGTGGCATGTCCAGCAGGTCTACGCAATGACGCCAACACGTGGTCGTCTGAGGAGAAAGTGTGCGAATCAAAATATTCGATCAAGGGTAGAGCGACAAAGGAAATCGATAGAGACAGATGGTTAATGTACAAATCTGATTGCTAATAAGCAGTTATCAATTCAGTTCTGAACTTTAGTCGATTGCTGAGCACTGCTCAACTCAGCCTATAGGCCGGTACGGTGGAGACAGCGTTTAATAAAAAAAACGCGCATTCGGCATTAACATCAGATACTGTTTCATGGGTCCTGATAGCCTGCCCCTTCCTGTGAGGAATCTAGACCGGATGCGGAGGACGGAACGCAATCGCCCCTATCCCCTCCTGCAAGGAGGACAGGTCGGTGAGTGTAACCCCATAAAACTCCTTAGAGAAATTATAAATCAACACAAATTTCCATTACTCGTAATGTAAGTAGCGGAGTACGTGTTCGAGCTGTTTCGGTGATGGCTTACTCAATTACAGATGTCTGCAGTTAGAAGCCCAGCCAGGTTCTGTTTTTCCTGCAGTATGTCAGGGTTTCCAAGGCAACCAGATCCACTGCTGCTGGGTAAGGCATCAAAGTTTCTCACCAAAGTGATTTGATTGTAAGTACTAAGTCTAACTAAACTTCGGAAGGTAAGCTGGCTATTTTTAACTGAGTCAAGGCCCTAATAGTTCTTGTGTGTAGGCCAAGCTGAAGTAAGGCTGGACTCCTAATTGCATGAACACAACCTGGCGACGCGGAGGTATTCCGTTATTTCTCTTTGTCGATCCGCCCTAAAAATGGGTCTTGTATTCGATCTTCAGACTGATTCGACGAATCACTCTGACGAGAACTAACCAAATTCTCGCTTTTATTCCCAGCTGTGAACCAAGCCGTATTGACTCCTCTCCAGATGATTTGCACCGGCCGTGGAGTAACTACCTGCCTGATCGTCTTTACCTTACTTATCCGTATGACTAACCCCAATACGAGTCCGAAAACCCGGAAAAACGAACACCTCGTCCGCTGAATAGAATATCTTTCAAGGTCTTCGAACGCGTGCGTTCGTTGCGTTTGAATGAGGTGTCCCGCGAGGGGGGAGAGGGGTGGACCTTGGGTTACCGACGATCAGAAGACCAGCCCTAAGACGTCTTCAGATCCACAATCGTTTCACCAGGTGATCAGCTCTCATCTTGCCCTGTCTGAGTGCCATTGACTGCTCTAGGTAGAGGAAGCAGATAGCGCTTCAGCGCAAACTCACTGACCTCCAGGGTCGTCGATTTCGACGGTGTCTACCGCGCGCTCCACAGCAGAGTGAGAGCAAGGACGGTGACTTGCGTGTGAACTAGTTTATGATGACAGTAGACTTGCGCAGCACCTACCACACTTTCCTCTCCTTTCCCGCCTGAGCCCGGTGTCGTTACCAAGTCAATAAGACTGAGGATGAGAGAGATCGCAGGTGGGTGGCGTGACGAAGACCGCACCTAGACGTGTCATTACATCCCCTGGCTCACAATTAACGCTTGATGGAATTTTCAACAACTACGACAAGTATGGGGGTAGCAGGGATCCCAAGTGGCCAGGTGAAGGCCTATAAATGGGCCTGGCACCACACCCAAATTTTGGCATTCGTTATGGGTGCGCATCCCTGACAACGCCTACGGGGTCCCATCTTACCTCTGTGTTGTCCCAGCGCATATGCCGCGTGACCCTTCTTAGGGACAAATTTAGCAAGAATAAGGACTAAACGACTAGCATGTGCATTTTCAGAGGAGAAGGTTTTCAGGATGGAATGCAGCAGTCCTTTGTCATATTTTTGTTTCTACACTGCCTTTTCCAGTTATTCTACCTGTCAAGCACTTCCTAAACTCGCATTTATTCACTTTTGTTTAAGTTACTGTTTATAGAACGGTTACGCGCAGACTCGAATTGGTGTGATTTTCGGTCAATCAAAATGACTTTTCGCCCATTGCCTTTGTTCTTCTATGGGCGGCGTTGACAGTCAAATCCGTTCTAACGAGACCGTTTCGCTTGGCTTTTCTCGACTTTGTCTTAGCGTGGGGTCGAGTTGTCGATCGATTTGCCTGGTAAAGGAACGTCAATTTGCTTCGATTTTTGAGTCAGTCGTAAGGATTCGCGTTTACCACTTGACCATATTTCCAAGACAGTATGCAAACGATGAGGATAAATGGGAAGAACTAAAACACATATCAGTATTCTGAGTAAACTAGTTTCTTTGTATTCTTTTGCTTAATCTTTGTGTTTTCGTCGAGTGCCTGAACTACCGATAGTGAAAACATACACCTCCAAAGAGGCAAGATATTATTTGTCCATTTGAGGACAGAAAAGGCCTACGAATGCCGAAAAATAAGAGAGAAACTGAAGACGGGTATATCTGTTAGTCTGGATGCTGGCCACTCGGCGAGTGTGCAGATTGTGGATGGTCAAACGGTCGGCTGAATTGGTAGTCTCTACGAGGGCTCGGAGGATCTAACCTGCCCTTTAAAACGTCGAAAATTTCGATGAAGACACTCTGACCTAGCGGCCATTAGCCGCCGTTCAGCCAATTTATTTGCCACCAATGTCTTGCAGTTAGGTTTGTGGACCAAAGTACCAGACAAGACAACGTTAAACAAGTCATCCCATCGGCTGTTGGGGATCTGCTGTCCACAAAATTTCGCAGGAACCTCGTGTGCGAAATGTCCGTAGATGCGGCGTCCACGGAAACCGACACGCTGCCAGTCCTGATCCTGCGATGCGGTGCTTATATCCGCAGGATGAATGTTTGTAGCCAGTCCGAGGATCGAGGCTTCGACCGATACTCTCGGGCACTCAGGAACCTCGGTGAGAGGGGCGCTAACACATGCTTCATCATGCGTCCTGTCTAACTCCTCTGGTTGACGTCATGTGCCGATCGTCTTCTTCCAACAAACGAAGCATCCATCGGTCGTGTGAAAACAAGCCAATGGGTAGCTAATTTTCACACTGCCGAGGGGGAAACTTTACTAACATCTTTGTCGTTTCTGCCTATGCCCAACATCCACTGCTGACCAGCGCCGAATTTAAATAAACAGCTTTTTAGAAGACATCTTCGTTGTGTTCTTCTATTCGTTGCTGGGGACTAGAACAGGTAACAGGGTTGTTTATTAGTCGGACAGTCATCTTATTGAAGGTTTCAGATTCAGTTTTCGGCACGACAATGACGAGAGGATGCTAAGCATCATAAGCCATTGCCCTTGCTGTCGTAGGTTCGAATCCCACCGAGGCGCTGAGTTTCTCTTTTAAGTCAGTATGGACGTAGCCTATTGGTTGTTACCAACACGCACTTCCCCAGTCGATGCAAGCATTTGTGAACCTGGTATTCTGAAGGCTTGTAACTAGGTCACTCAACCAGGATTCATTCCATTATCAGAAAGTTTCAGCGAAGTCCGCTAGGGGTGGCAGGAAAGCCTATTGGTTTCATATAGAATCCTGCATGCAGCAGGATTCAG
This sequence comes from Spirometra erinaceieuropaei, assembly GCA_902702965.1. Classification (NCBI taxonomy): domain Eukaryota; kingdom Metazoa; phylum Platyhelminthes; class Cestoda; order Diphyllobothriidea; family Diphyllobothriidae; genus Spirometra; species Spirometra erinaceieuropaei. The sequence continues at coordinate 120,326 of CACRXP010000493.1, forward strand.
CCGTTGGCGACACTCGGAAACCCCACTGCTTAGTCACCAATTTAGTGGCAGTCCCTCCGCATTGAGTGGCTGACATCATGGTGTGAGTAGCAGCATTATTCCTGGCCAAGTAACAATGGTCGTGCGCTTGCGTGAGTACTTCGAGTGCCTTCCAAAATTGTATGACCAAACAATGACCACTCCTGTCTCTCCTCTCCGTCTGTCTGTC
>CACRXP010000493.1:120636-153855 GCA_902702965.1 Spirometra erinaceieuropaei
CTCTATCTCTCTAATCTCTATCTCTATCTATCTCTCCAAGCCTGTGCGGTGTCATATGACTCTACTTTCATAGGAAGGATTCATTAAAACAATACAGGGACGTCCCAACAACAAGACGCCCAGTGAGGACGGCGTCCGCGTTTAAGCTTAGAAGTCCCGCGAGCTTTCTTTGACCTCTCTTGGTGGCTGGGGCATGGCCATCCTTTTGCCTGTCTTCAGGAGGGGGATTACATGAGGTGAGAAAAGTAGCGTGCATCGGTATGCCTGCAAAAGGCCTTATTGTTGTTAATCCTAGGGGTTTTCAGGGTGCGCTTTTCCGTAGAACGTTATCCAGCCGAGACGCTTTCGGTGACTAAATGTTCACACTGTTGTGCCTTCTTGAATTCCATCATTATTGTCAGTAACCCATGGTCCTCGCCTGTGTTAGCGTCATTACAGCATATAATTCTGTCCGCAGTGAGTTCATGTGGCAAATAACGTGAGTGAATGGAAAACGGGCACGAATTATGACTGTAATCGAGGCCTTCCCCGCTCCCGCCTTCCATGACTGTGCTAATTTTCTTTCACGACGATATCCAATTGCTTAGTATTTCGTATGACCCTCAGTAAGGTTGCACAAGCAATGAAAAGCATCAAAATATTTCATGCATTTGTGCGGGATCGGTGCTACTTATACTACGAAACTAACGAGCGCTAGGTGTTTTTTGTGATGCCCTGATTGACCATGTATAGAGACAATTTGGACATGCAGCACGACTGTTACGCCCAGTTCCAGCCAACACCGGCCAAGCTTATGGTCAGGGGCTTAGGGTAGCTGTGCACGGATCTAGCCCTAACCTTGGCCTGATCATTCACTCAACCGTGAGCCTGGTAGTCATCTGGTGGATTCTAGGTGAATTACTTAGGAACTCCTGCTTGGGCAGTCAACTTACTATACCAGATTTGGTGGATTCCAGACGTTGCAGTAGGTTGGGCGGGTAACTTGACTCAGATGCGATTAAACTCGCGTCGTCCGGTGGGGCCTCGTAGCTCAAGTGGTTAGAGCGTTGGCCGCACTGAAGCCTTCCCCTTACTGCGTGGGGTAGAATCCCACCGAGGCGCCGAATTTTTTACAGTTGGGTCAATATAAAAAATCCACATTATCAATAGTTTTGTAACTAACGCGTGATGTCTAAACGAACACCTATCTACGTACCCCTCCCGTATTCGCTTGCTTTCTCACAAACTCCTTAAGTTGAATTGGTCTTTTTAAAAAAGCGACAGCCACGTCTCTCCCCCATACGTGATCCACTTCGTGGTATTTCACAGTTTATAGTTCTCTACAAGTCCCCAGACCCCCGATCCCACCAGCATATCCTAAACGACAGAAAGCAACGATGTCCTCTCTTCCTTCAGTGACTCCCGTCAATCTGGGCCCCCTCTCGCAGAGCGAAAGATCAGCGACGAAGAGAACAGAACGGGTTTGGGCAATGATAGGGTATAGGACCCCCAGCTAACTTGAGCTAGCCTGTGGACCGTGTCATGCGTTGAATGCTTGTGGGAGGGGTTTTACTGGCGGGGCAGCACGCCAGACGGAGAACAAGAAGACAAGGAAACAAATAAGTTCCCATCGAAAGTCCTATCGCCAGCTGTCATGTGGCAAAGAAAGTGAGCGCGATAATTAAAAAAACAAACAAAAAGCCATTTTTAAAAATAACGGACTTTGCATAAGGCGCCGCTGGTAGGTTTGCATTTAGACAGGAAGGGAAGGGCATTTCAAGCAACGGGAACGGTTAATAGTAAGTGATGTTTGCAGTCATACTGAACATTAGGGTATAATTTTTGGAGTTGTCATCTACTTGGACATCCTACACCCTATCGTTACCCGGGTTTGCTTTCTGGCGCCCAGAATGTTTCAGTGGATCACATGCAGTGGTGCGTCAAGATGGCTTATGGCAGCTGACACAATGAGCGTCCTTCGGGCGCCATAAAAAATGTTAAACTCCGATTAGTATGCAGAAAAGTAAGGCACTTTAATGCTATATTTACTCTGTATAGAAGGCTGAATTGTTATCTCAAGCAGTAATGACAGCTAGCGAGGCAGGAGTGGGTGTCGATGGTAGTAAATGGTGACTAGGAGAGATAGAGGAAATCTGTAACGCCAACTGCATTTATATGGGGGTCAGAGCAAGGGTCAGCAATGCCTGTATCCAAGGGGTATGTGTGTTGCATTGTATGAGGTGGTAGCGCACTGACGCGTCGAGGGTGATCCACGGATGTGACTGTCTGGACACAGGTGGGTCCGAGCAAGGGTTAGCCAAGGGGCTGTAAGTCAGCGTGTCTTGACTGTGGTATGATGAAATGACACCAGAAGCGTTTGACTTAAGTTTTTAGAGGCCCAAAACGAAGGTTTTCAGCGTTCTGACGTCGGTCAACTTCCAGGGTGTGTTTGGCTGACCCTGTCTACCCCAGCTCTTCCAAGAGTGCGTGCCAGAGGTGAAGCAGTTCTTCAAGCCGCCACACTTCCTGGCCGAAACATGCGCACGCAGAGAGCTAAACCTATTAGCAACCTAGTTATCACATACCACGGGGAACTCATAGTATAACTTAGGAGTACTGCCTTCTAATCTTGGCCATTTCATAAGGATAGACTCCCCAGCAAACTAAAGCGGTAATGTTAGGTCAGCCTGACCTATGCTCACATAACAGTTTCTTTTCATTGCTACTTAATTTGTTTAGGTAGAATGCATTCGTGACTTACTTTCGAAGGAGGAAAGAAGTAGACTGGTGGAGCACCAAAACAAGTTCTATATTATTCTGAGGTTTCGAACTCGTGTAGGAGTCCAACATCAGAGATAAAAATCGCAACAGGACAGGTAATAGTAACAAGGGTTGTTTTCCAATTAAAGATTTGTAACGCAGGCGTGGAAGTGACCGCGGAAAGCCCCGTATACCGGAGTCCAATTGATATGTCGATTAACTAAATTCTCATCCGAGGCTCAGGCTTCAATCAATTCTCGGCCTGTTTTGCTTCCAGCATAGGCGATTACCTTGTTGACTGAGAAGTTAGACTCGTGGTTTGTTTAGAGGGTGTGGGGGTTGGACGACATTTTGTAGCCGCACCTGCAGTAGGCAAGCACCAGCCTGACCTCTAACCCCTAACCCCAATCCTTTACCTTAATCCCTAACCCCTAACCCTGACCACTAACCCTAACCCCTACCAGGTACGGTTACGAAATGAGATCTTGCCGGTTTGGGCAGCCACTGGTGACAATTTGTGACCCCATCGGACGGCCAGGTTATGTTCGCGTATGAGCGATCCGCGCATGCGTTCAGTTTGACCTGTGTAATTTCAATGACAGTTAAGACACAGGATATGGTACACTACGCCTGGCTGCCCTCTCAGATTTAATCGATCTGTGCTTCTCACGACCCTGATGCTGACGGAAGCTTTGGGCCGGTTGGATATTCAAACATTAAGTCCAGCGCCGACACCCTTAGTTGCCTCTGCAAAGTCCTTTACGGATGGCAGAGCATGGCATATCCTTGGTAGTGTTTCCGGTGGGGTACTCCGGGGACGAACGTGTGGGCATCGGCATATAAGACCCCCCTCAAATAGCCATTTTGCAGAGGTTGGTCAGGCTTCAAGTGCTTTTTCTGTCGGGCTGCTGCAATGAGTCTGGGTCCGTTTGAAGTGCTCTCACGCAGCGTCGTTTGTAGGCCATCAGATGGCTGGTGTAAAAAACTGGGAAGCTGTATGGTATCAGTATCAGTATCAGTTTATTAAGGGAAATATAGGCAAGCGCCTTTGAACTCCCTCTTGGTTACAAGTCGTCGGAGAAAAACATTGATAAATGGGAAGGTGAAAAAGGGATTTTGTACATACTCGCGGACAGCTGGCAGCTAGTCGAAAAAGAGTAATCATTAATGGTTACTTACTAATTACAAGTAGTATAAACACGTATAAGATGGTACCGGGTTATGTGAGTGGATGTGGGGGTGGTAATTGGGAAGCTTGATGCAGGTCAAGTCTACACTTGAAGGAGTTCACACAGGAGGAGGTTATAACATCGGTCGGCCGCACATTACACGCTGCAACCACTCTGTTACTGAAAAAGGACTTTCGTCCATTGGTTCTTGATTTCCCTGCGCGTAGTTTTAGGGAATGACCGCGCAACGTGGGCGTGTTAGCTTGGGTGAAATAATCAGTGGGATCTAAACAACAGTCTAGGCCGTTGATGATGCGAAATGTTAGTATAAGGTCACCACGTAATTGCCTGTAGGAAAGGGGAAACAGGTTGAGAATTGACAGTCTGGTTTCATAGGGCAGTGCTCCCAGACCTTGTGTCATTTTGGTCGCCCGTCTCTGGACCTTCTCCAAGACGGTATAATCCTTGGCAGTCCAGGGTCTCCACGCCTGTATGGCGTATTCTAGATGAGGTCGCACGAAGGTGCCAAATATTTTGGAAAAGCAGTCAGGGTCAAATCCCATAAATGCTCGCCTAATGAGTTGCAATGTGGCCGTAGCCGATTTAGCCGCCTTCGCGCAGTGCAGTTGGTTTGAGTGAAGATGTAATCCATACACCCAGGTCCTTCTGACTGTCAACCTGTTGCAGTGGTGTGCCGTGTAGAAAGTAGGTCCTGGGGCTGGGGACTCTGAAGCCGCCGAGTGTTCACTATTTTCCTATAAATCGTCGTCTCTGGTTCGCCGTTGAAACTTCGCCTGACGAACACATCAAGGAAGGGTAGCTTTGATGGGACCCCGACGGGTCTTTAATAAAAAATTATTTATCTATCTATCTGCTGTTCCTTTTCTTCCTCTCTCGTGAAATATATGTATGTAGGGGAAGACAGAGCTGAGTAGACTGGGGAAATTCTGCAACACGTTCTTCCTGACAATAACAGCGGTGCCATCAATGTAACTGCGCCGAGTGATCGGCTCCTGTTGGATAAAAGCAGACACTTCTAGCTCTTGTAGGACCAGCTCTGCCACTAAAATGGAGATCTAAGAACCCATCATAATCCCCTTAATCTCTTCCTAGGTTTCTCCAGTAAAGGTGAAGTTGGTCTTTTGGCAAAATTCAAACAGCCTCATGGGGTGGTCGGTTTTGAGCGGCCGCTCAGTATCGTCTTATGTCTCTTCAAGTTCCTACCACAAGCTTTCAGGCGCCACATTCAGGAAGGGTGGATATGGATAACGACTTTACGTCGAAAGAGGCCATTATTTCTTCCGATTAAATCCTCCGACCTCGGAGGTTAACGAGGAATTGAGAGACTGATCAAACCTGTTAGGACGAGCCGTCCTAGCCAACTCCGTTGCATGCCAACCAAACGACGCGCTCACACGCCGTCCTGTCGATCCGCCCACACGGCGTTGATATCGCGCCAGCCACCCGCAGGATTGGATGGGTGTCCAGCCATTCAGATGAGTCAGAAGACCAGTTGACACACCAACAGCTCAAAGGCATGACCTGATTGGCTCAACTTCAAGCCGTCCTTGAACATTTCCGTACGCAACTTTTTGCTGTCGGATTTGGGCTGTTAGGTCTCATCAGTAGGATTCTTGCTCTTCCATCCTTGCTGTTGAGTTCTCATTTGGGGATTCGATCACAGAGTTGTAGAACGGGAAACCAACCAGGTGTTACGGCAAGGACATAACGGAGCCTCAGTTTGGAATACATCCATTCTGCCAAATTGTAGGTGGGACTGCTTTTATGATCACAGTTGACCTCAGTGCAACATTTGGCTTATGAATTTTTGGCTGATCATAGAATCGAACCAGAGTGGTGTCAGATGCTTCCATTTGGCGCCATTCATTCTCCGTGATCACATTTTAAGCTAGAATTCTCTAAGTAATTTTCTTAGCAAACTGTCACTCCTTTTGGCTTGTGAGTTTTGTGCAGATATGCGGTATTCTCTATCATCAAGTGTAACCTTGACATCTTCATTGCGATCTCTGCCTTTATGAGATTTCTAACTTCTCTGAAATCCGAGCACCTGAGTGGGACACGACAGACGGTGGCTTTACGTGACGCCGGCCGCCGCTTCATTTCCCCTTCCCAGTCAATCCGACTCGAAATGACCGTTGGTAAATGGGGGGGAGGGAGAGAGAGAGTCCGGTCAATGTTGGAGAACACATCCGCGGAAAGAGTAATTACATCTTGCTAACAGCTGCCGATGAGAGAGAGTCTTGCCATCGTCTACTGACGGTTAAACTTTCAAAAATGTAACCTTTTTAAAGAACGACCAACAGCACTCTGGGGTACTCCAACATTTTCCTTTTCTAGGCAGTTACACGTCGTTTTCTTATAGTATTTAAAGCATAGACGCGGACTTTCGGACCAAAACGGACCGAGAATAACCTGTGGACAGCTCCGAACCAGCTGTCGAATTTAACTTCGTAAACTGACCAAACAAAGTAACAGCCAGCGTACGCGTCCCATCGGACAGGGATATACCTACCTTCCGTCCTCGCATTTAAAGGGTAGCCTTATTAGTTCAGAGCTGTTCAGTTTAAACTCCATGATAAAACGCATTCCAGAAGTCAACAGGATACGGGAAAGTGCAATACATGAACAATCCTAAACACGCCTAGGTAAGGCATGACACATAGTTTGCTTCCGCATCTGCGTCAACACCGGGTTTCTGCTTGGACGGGACACAACTCCTGAGAGTAACAAGTGGCCGCTGTGTGCGTGAGTAACAGTGGATCCGAGTATTTGAGGACACTGGAGATTATGATGACCTTTCGATGCGTACTGACAGTGAAAATCTACAAACCAGCTGCTTCTAATTTTGTAATTTACTGCACATTGCCACAGCAGGCAGGACGGAAGTTGTCTTCCATTTAAAATCGACATACCTTCTAGGTTAAAGGAACCCCTAAAAGGATAGGTTTGGTTGAACCAAACCCCCACATCTGCCACATCACACAAACGCGACTGCTATGCACTTCTATGTTGTCCAGTCTCCTTCAAGGTGGTTGCGAGACAAATACTGGGAGGAGAACAATCGCGATCTTGATCCTATAACCTACGTCGAACAACAGAGGTCCCAGGAGTTCTGCCAAAACAGAATGTGTTTGGTGCTATTAAATCGTGATTTCTATCATCGGTGTCCTGTTATAGCCTGATTCCTACCCTAATGGGTACTGGTAAAAAAGCAAAATCGGACTTCAAATATGCCATTTATACTGCGGAAATCGAATCTGAAGAAAATAACAACAATAAAGCAACAAATACTCCTATTATATCGCTTATGATTGCTACGAAATGGTCTTCATCACTTTTCAAAACATTTATGCAATGCTGACTTAAGTGCTCCTGAAGTAAGTACCTTCATATTTCGTGACATTTCTTCAAAATCTTAATTTTGCTGTATAATCAAGTCCTCTCGGTTTTGATAAGTGTATGCACCTGTATTCAGACCAACGGGCAGCTAGACGGTCTAGTCTCTGTAAGTGAAGAAGAAGAGTCGAGCACTGGAACACTTTGTTTATTGTCCTAAGCTTTCAGACCCGTACAGGAGTCCATCGTCAGAGGTAGTAGCAGAAACAGAACAAGCGACAGTTATAAGGCGGGTAGGTCAATCATCGACCGACGGCGCAAGACTGCAGGTGACTACGCAGGCCTCTGTACGCCGACGCCAGATCGATAAATCGATTGACCGAGTTCTCATCCGAGGCCCAGGCTTCATTCAGTTCTCGGCCTCTTTTGTTTCCGGCGTGGGCGACTATTTTGGTGGCTGCGAAGTTAAACTTGTGACACATTTTGTAGGTGTGGGCGGCCACTTGTGATAATGCGTCGCCTCGTCGCATAGCCAGCTTATGTTCGTGTGTGCGTGATACAAGCATGCGTCCAGTCTGTCCTGTGTAGTTACAAGGACAATTTTGACACGGAATGCAATGCATTACTCCAGATTGCTCTTCTGGCCTTAACCCGTTTTTGATTTTCACAACCCTATTGCGCATGGTGGCTTCGGGGCAGTGTGCAATTCGAACACCTAGCTCCGCAGCAATGCGCTCGGTCGCTTCTGAAACGTCCTTGATGTATGACAGAGAATGCCATATCGTCGGTGGTGTTGGTGTTCGAGTTCTCTGGTGTCGACCGCGTAGGCGGCGACTTATGAATGTCCTCGGATAGGCATTGTGCATAAACTGTTCGCGGATATAACGGGCCTCAGGTGCTCTGCCCTCCGGTTTGCTGCGATAAGTTTGGATCCTTTTAAAGAGCGTCTTCACACAGCTTTGTTTGTGAGCCATCGGATGGTTGCTGTGAAAACTGAGAAGCTGTGTGGTGTGCGTTGCCTCCCTATAAACCGTTGTTTCAAGTTCACCGTTAAGGCTTTATCTGACAAGCACATCCAGGAAGGGCAACTGTTGTTCCTGTTCTTCTCCCCTCGTGAATTTTTTATCAGGGAAGACTGCGTTGAGCAGGCAGTGGAAATGTTGTAACGTGTCGTCTACGTAACGGCGCCAAAATACCGGCTCATGTTGGATGAAGACAATCTTTTCTAACTCCTGTTGGACCAGTTTTGCCGATAAACCGGAGACCGGTGAGCCCATTGGTGTTTCCTTGATTTGTTCATAGGTCTTTCCCGCAAAAGTGAAGAAAGTTTGTTGGCAGAATTCAAACAGCCTCATAAGGTGTTCAATTTTGAGTGCATTCTGAGTTTCATCACACGCCTCTTCAAGTCTCTTGATCAAGACTTCGCGGATCAAGTTTGGTGGGATGGATGTGAATAACGACGTCACATCGAAGGAGACCATGATTTCGTCCGATTGAATCCTCTGACCTCGGAGGTCTATGAGGGATTGAGAGGCTGATCGAAATGAGGCAGTCGAATTGCCTTGGAGGAATTTCAGTTTTGAGTACATCCACTTTACCTAATTGTAGGTGGGGCTGCCTTTTAGGGCAACGATTGGACGAAGTGGGACATTTGCCTTATGGATTGTTGGCAGACCATAAGATCGAACAGGAGCCGTGTCAGTTGCTTTCATTTGGTGCCATTCATTCTCCGTGATCACATTTTTATGTCGGTATTCTCTAAGCAGTTTACTCAACTGATCTGCCACTGCTTTGGCTTGTGAGTTCTGTGCTGGTCTGTAAAATTCTCCGTAATCAAGAAGGGCTTTAGCCTTTTCATTAAAGTCTTCTCGATTCATCACGACAGTTGATCGTCCCTTGTCAGCAGATAGAATGATAATTCTGTCGTTCCTCCTCAGTTCCCTCATAGCCTTTGACTCACTCTGCGAAATACATTTGGTTGGTCTGTGTGTCATCAGCAAGGAGGCAACACGTTGTCGGACGGAGTGCTTCATGTCGTTGGATGTTTCACTTCTCACAAGCATAGCTTCCACGACCGCAATGAAGTCGACAGGATCGGCATCTGCAGTGTTGAAACAAGTTTCATGTTGTTACACTCGTAGTTCCTGCTCTGTTAGCTGCTTAGACGAGAGGTTGTGGACCAAGTTTGAGCTTTCTGTGCCTGGTGGCCTTAGCATAGTCAGTTTCCGTTCCAATACTTCTCTCTTCTTGGCTTGCCTGTGGTGTGCCAGAGCGGGGATCGTCTTCCCAAGATCTGCGGCGATAGAATTGCCGAGAGTGTGGACACACTGCCTTCTGTTCTCCTCGATCTAATTCTTGTATTTCTGCAAACGCCAGTCTGTTCTCTGGTCAACCTGATTTGATGGGCCCACGGACGAGAACAAAGGTTCGACCATCTCAGCTACCTCCGGCCGGTGTTGCATGGCCGGATGATATCGACCACCAGCCCCCTCCCCCTCCCCCACGCCCCGCCCCCCCGGTCTGCACTTGTGTGCCCGTGATCGCGCCGGTGTACATGCTCCCGATACCCCCATACTCCGACGACCGGCGGAAGTTAAAAGTGCATTTTTTGTGAGTGCGCCACGGCGACACCTGGGCTGTGCTTTGCCCCAAGCACGCCATTTTGTTTACTTGAGCGAGTTGAGGAGAGGTTTAGGTCTTTTCACTGCCACAGGCGCTCACGGTGTTTTCTTTGGCCATAAAATTTTCACTTGCATACCCAAGCCGTCACTTTCGAGAAGAGAGGCATCTCGCTTCTCTCCCGTCACGGCCACGCCACAACTATCGTGCCTCATGACGATTCGTACCCGAAAGCTGGACCGGCATCACGGACTGTTTTGCCGAACGCGATATCTCGATTTTCCAGGGCAAGCAAATTTGGGAAAAATTAGTTTGGGAAGAAGCTGTTATTTCTCCCTTAACCGGTAGTAAGCAGAAGCCTGGTACTTGAGGTAGGTCGTTTGTGGCACGTGTAAACAGATGGCTTAGTTTCGCCAGCCACTGCGTCTGCGCACACCTCCGGTCTTCCTGATATTGCCGATAATGACAAGGGAGACTGGGATGGCCACTTCTGGCTTATTAGCCGTCGTCAGTCAGTCATGCTCAACACCGAAATGTTGAGCACGCCTCTTTTAGCCACTGGGGCATAGGCTCGTTGTCCTGTCAATTGCGATCGCGAATATGTAGTGTTAGATGAACACTCATCGAGTGAGTTCCGTAACACGACTGGTGAGCGTCCGTCTACCACTTTATGACAACAAGCAACAAAGGTGAAGAAAGAGGGAATGAGATAGGTGCAGCGAAAGTCAGTCCCACTTATTCAATCGCTGCTGTTGCGTCCACTCCTTGAGCTATTATGGTGGGCTTCATTCGCGACGGTCAAACTACCAAGTCGAGTCGATATACGTATGTATATGTATATGTACAGGGCAACGTGCTCGTGGCCCGGTGGGTAGAGGCTTTGACTTCTAAACCAACAGGTCGCGAGTTCGAGGCTCGGGTGTTCCACACTTCGGGCTTGGGTATGGCTGGCTGACGACGGCTAATAAGCCAGAAATGGCCATTCCAGTCTCCCTTGTCTTTGTCGGTAATGCCATTCTGCCTTCGTATGTATCTGTACGTAGAATTGGATACGGTATACAACAGCCTCAGGGAAAAGTGGAAAAGGCGTTAGCCAATCAGAAAATTACACCAGCAGGAGTGACAAGGCAGAATCGATTTTTCCGGCATGTTTAAATGGTAACCGTTTTGCACACTTACTTCACGTCTGAAGACGATTTGGGGAACCAAGATCAAAAATTTACGATAAAACTTGTTTACCTTTCCCAAAGAGATTATTTCTTTCGAATTATGATTTCTGGGATGCCTGTTTTCAAATTCATACTGTACTTTATATGACCCCAGCCGAAACATCGAACGCCAATTATGTTCGTTATTGAACTGATTGTTTTCTTCCCCACCCCTCCACTACCATTCACCTAATTTGGTGAATTACTGAATTCGCACCTCTTTAGAATGAATAAATATCGCGGTTTCCAGTGGCTGCCACTGCCTGTACCCCTATGTCGGCCAGCTCCCCTGGTCGCCAGCCTGGCCGTTCGCTCCAACCTTTCTGTCCACCTCACGCTCCCTGTCAATTCGCAGCTGGGGTCACGTGAAACTTGACCCCAGCCTGGCGAGAGCTCGAGGCCGATTGGCACTGCGTCCTTTGCTTATTGACTGCAGACGACACGACGTCCACGCTCGACGCATGGACCCATCGACTTCAACGACCGTCGCAGAACCAGCCTGGCAATGGCGCTTGTTACAACCTCTTGCGGGACTTTGTGCACACAGCCTGCCTTGTGTAAAAAACTTGCGGTAAGATGTGGTTATGAAGCCCCACCTGGACGCAATACTGTTGGGGTTATGGTTAAGGTCAGGAGTTGGGGCAACTATTTCTCAACCAGGAATGAAGACGAAATTTCGAGTTCCAGGTGTATGCATAAGTGAAGAGGAAGAGTCGGGCACTGGAACACTTTGTTTATTGTCCTAAGCTTTCAGATTCGTACAGGAGTCCATCGTCAGAGGTAGTAGCAGCAACAGAACTAACGATAGTTATAAGGCGGGTAGGTCAATCATCGACCGACAGCGCAAGACTGCAGGTGACTACGCAGGGCTCTGTACGCCGACGCCAGATCGATAAATCGATTGACCGAGTTCTCATCCGAGGCCCAGGCTTCATTCAGTTCTCGGCCTCTTTTGTTTCCGGCGTGGGCGACTACTTTGGTGGCTGCGAAGTTAAACTTGTTACCCATTTTGTAGGTGTGGGCGGCTACTTGTGATAATGCGTCGCCTCGTCGCATAGCCAGCTTATGTTCGTGTGTGTGTGTGTGTGTGATTCAAGCGTGCGTCCAGTCTTTCCTGTGTAGTTACAAGGACAATGTTGACACGGAATGCAATGCACTACTCCAGATTGCTCTTCAGGCTTTAATGGGTCTTTGATTTTCATGACCCTATTGCGCATGGTGGCTTCGGGGCGGTGTGCAATTCCAACACCTAGCTCCGCAGCAATGCGCTCGGTCGCTTCTGAAACGTCCTTGATGTATGACAGAGAATGTCATATCGTCGGTGGTGTTGGTGTTCGAGTCCTCTGGTGGCGACCGCGTAGGCAGCGACTAATGAATGCCCTCGTATAGCCTACATGTCTTATAACTGTCGATTGTTCTGCTGCTGCTGCTACTACCTCTAATGATGGACGCCTGTACGAGTCTGAAAGCCTAGGACAATTTAAAAAAAAGTGGTTCCGGTGCTCTACTCTTCATCTTCACTTATTTCTCAACCGTTCAAAGTTCAGTCGCATATTCCCAATAGCTTCTCTTTTGCATACAACTACTTGACCTCGTCGTCCGTGCGTTCCCCAGCCCCACCTGTAAAAACCCCTATTGCCACCGGTCCCGTATTACAGGTAGCTGGGGTTTGTTTACTTCAGGTGGGGCTACATAATCACATCTGATCAAACTTGTCCGTCTAACTGTCTTCACTGCCTTCTGATTATGGAACCTCTGAGTTCTCGACCATCTTTCTTCGACAATCATCGCTGGCAACAAGTTGGCGTCTGAAGTCGTACTCATAGCGCTAGAACAACCACGCAATCCACGCTGCCTAATGCGAGCAGTGAGAAGGCTGAGTTCGCATAGTTGTCGCGTGAAATGTTGGTTCTAACGTGTCCGAAAAACCTTTGGTGAGCTGTCGAGTAACCTTTGGGCCAGTCAGGGCAGATGGCCACAGATATAACCTCCCTTAAGATGTCTCATTTCAGGCCGGGCAAGTATTCATAAGCGTACAGTTTTTTTGCAAAATTTAGCATCCTCCAATTTAACAAGACACTGGGGAGGCAAAAATCTAAACCTCTCATCGCCTTGCTCAGATAGTGTTGCCTGTCCTGAGCAAAACTCAGCCTGCCCAGGCTTCGCCGTGGCACACCAACCCAAAGTGTAATTTTAAACCCGCCAGTGCGCGTTTTGTCGTGGAGCAGGCGGCCCAGGGACCCGAGAAAGCACACCCGCGCTGTTAGGGCTACACCGACACAGGGTGGGGCTGGCAACGTGGCTGACTGGCTCTTGGTCGCGTAAAATAGTCAAGAGACAGCTGAAGCGAGCGCTGAGTCGGTCAGCCCTGTTGAAAAAAACTTCAGGTCCTCGCGCCCATCAACCGAGGTTGACCAAAGAGCGGACCCCCCCCCAGCTGTCTGTCTGCCTGGACTCCGGCCTAGGAGGGGGGCTAGCGGATACACCGCGTTCGCGATGGCTGATTAGGCCTACGGGACCGACGCTTTGTTCCGCTCCGCAGCAGAACTCCACTTTCAAGGTCAACAAGATATCTGGCCGAAAAAAAACGTGACAGGCGATCGGGATGCAGAAAGCGGATGAGTGAAGGCCTGGAACGCACACATGTTTGCGTGATGGCAAAACTACCGCCATGCGATGGTTGGAGCGATATGAAACAAGGCGGGTTTTTAACGGCAGTCCAGAGATGATAGCTGTACGAGGTCGCAGAAGGCCACTAAGAAGTGCGCGCTGTGGCAGGTTCCGTAATGTCCCCCATTTAAGAACACAAAGGTGGATTGCAAATATCAGTCGAGGTACTATGGTTGACAACTCGAAATTCGTCAAATCACATGTCAAGGAAGACAGAGTTTGGACGAGTTTCACTGCGGCGAGAGATTGTACACGCAGCTTAGCAGGCAATGGCAGCGAGTGTTCTCGCGAGACGCGTCAGCCGTTCAAATCTTTCGCCCGGGCGCAAGATGCGTGTCTGCGCCTGAGCCTTATGTGCCTGAAGCCAATCGATGAAGACGAGAATATCGATCGGCCCCACGAGGTCGGCGAGCTGAAGGCGGATTCATGCGTACGCAACTCAATGGTTGGTGGGTGTGCTAGGCCGACTAAAGGCAGCATATGCAAGCGACCTCACTGACAACTGCAGGCCCCTAGTTTAGACCGTAAGCGGTGTGTAGAGGCGCCGAAGTTTTTGTTTACATCTGTATAGTATAGTTGCTAAGGCGGTCAGAATAATGCACGCAACGACAGCTACGAATAGTGAGAATTTCAGCGGCATTCGGAGCGTTGCGATAAGGGACGGTGGGGAAGGGGAATGGTGGGAGTAAGAGAATAGGGGAGGTGGAGGAGGAGCAGGGGGCAGGGGTCAGAATATGTTTGTTTTTCAGCAATCCCTCTGGGCCATTGTGACGTCCCTTAACCTGAACAGGGTTGTTTGAATGGTGGAACACTTTTTGGTTTGCGAACCTAGGATAAAGATGGCGTAACTGCGTGTTGTTGAAGATGGCTGGTGGCCCATCCTCTCACCATCGCCGACCATTTTTCCCGCAACGTACCGTGACGCTCGTATCGCTCAACCTCTCTCTACGCCGGCACCTCCCTCGGCCCTTCCCTGCAGTTGCCCGCAGCGCTGCATTCCCCACCGGGTAACTAGCTGGCATGTCGGTACCGTCCCTCCACCCAGACAGGTTACTCCACAGTTGTTACTCGTTTCGCTTGTATTATTAACTGTTATTATACGCCTTTCCAGTTCCCATCTTTGTCTATTATACCTTCTCGCCCACGTGACGCTTCTTCTTCCTTTATGTGCGGATGAGAATGATGCCTTGCTAACGACCCTAATCAGATCAACGTTAGCCAGGATCTCTTTCCAGTGCTTCGCTACTTGGGTGTGGGCTACCCCTGACGTCCTCGGCCGCTGCACCATCATCCTTTATCCGGTCGAGGCTGACCGTGTGCTCCTACTCGCCGCGAAGGATCTGGAAAGTCATAACATTGCGTGAGCTCACACGGGACGGTCATTCATGCGACGATTCCAGCTGCTTGAGATTACACTCGCACCGGACGAGTGAGTGAGTACAGTCGGCCAAGCCTTTTTCGACACAAAACGCGGCCAATTGAGTTCGCAACCAAGGAACGCATAAATTACCACAGACGATGCACGAAATTGTCAGGGGCCTCGTCATCACCGCGAACGGGTAGCAGTCGTAGGGCAGTGTCGAACACAAATCCGGCTGCACTGCAGTTCAGATCCGACTTCATTTTCGTACGAATACACATGGGCTCCACAGGAATGCTATCGAACCAGTTCGTTGGGTCACCTGCAGCACGCAGAGGCGTCTTTATTTGGCGGTGGAAACGCTCGACCATACCGTTGGTGGGCCGTCGTCGGAGTGCGCGTGCAGTCAAGAAATGTGAGGTTGACTCGGAAGAGGACAGACTCGAAGTGGACCCTCGAGCAGTCGTAACCGCTGACGGGGCACGGAACATGAGGCCCCAACGACTGACAGGAGTCTTGACGATGTTATCTACCTCCACATTCGGTGGAGGGATGGCTTCAGCTCAGCGGGTGAGTGTAGCCATCAAATAGAGACAAGGAGCCTGCGACATTCATATGAGCATAGCTGAACCGTTCTTCGGGGAAGACGGCTGGTGGAGACTTGTTGTGGCCGCGCACCTTGTTTAGTTGGCAAATCAGATACAACCGTGCCCAAGCTCTGACCTCCCTGTTCATGCCGGGCCCGAAGAACCTTCCGAGCGGAACCTTTGTGGGGTTCTGATCTCAGGGTAGGGTGTCGTGCGGAGGTTTTAAAGCCACTTGGCGCATCGAGCAGAGATGGGGGGAGGGGAGTTGGGAAGAAGTTGAAACACCATAAATGATTGTGTCATCGCCGGTGGTACTAGGGGCGTTCACGAACTAACGATTGCACTACTTGCAGCCCGTACGGTCTAGACACCGCGCCATATGCGCGTAACAAGCGGACGGTAATTAGCATGGAGGCCGACCGGCCAGTCTATGACATTTTCCCCAGACATTCATCTCACACGGTCTCCTAACGCCCTCCACTTGTGCTGTCTCCCTGGTACAGTACACGTCCTATCTACAGTCTTCTGTTCTACATACATAGCTGACTCTTCGTCAGGACAACCGGGTCGTCCTTGCTCAGCCACCATAGGGGAGAGGTAGACCCTATGCGAGATCCGGGGGGGGGGGGAAGGAAGTTCTGGACAGCATGTCAACCACCTCATTCGTCGTGTCATCAATGTGACGGATTTGGATGCTGAACTGTGAGATGTAGTCTAGGTAGAAAATCTCCGTCGAGTTGTACCCGTCGGAGTGGGATCGCAGGACGAAGGTCGACAGCTTGTGGCCCAAGAAAATAGTGAAAAAACAACCTTCAGGAGGGTGGCGGAAATGTTTCACGGCAAAGTAAAGGGGAAGTAGATCATAACCAAAGGTACTGCAGCATGTCTAAACTGGTAAGCTTTTGGAGAAGACCATGAGCAGGGCCGGACTAGGTAGACGTTGTTCAATAACTGCGCCAACAGCTGCTGCCGGAGCGTGTACAGTAGATGGGCTAACTCATGAAATGTCAACCGAAATTCCGAAATTCATTTTCTTTTCGAAAATATTAATTAAGTAGGGTTGTTAAACCAATCATCGTGCAGCATAATGCTATAATAATTCAGTTACCCTAGGATGTCGGCTTTCGAACGAACGTCCTTCCGGCTGCACGCGAAAAACTATACTCTGCAAAACATGGCTACTTATGTGGCATGCATTTTCTCATTGATTTTCGGCGCCCCTAAAAGTCCAATTATATTTCATGGAAAACATGCATAAAAATGTTCATTCTTTCGTTCATTAGGTAGACAATTACGTCCTCTTCCAATCTTATACTCGAAGGAAGGCTATAATTCGGTTTTCGCAAACTTTTCCAATTCGCGAATAATTTTAAACCCGCTATTCAGGGTTTCCAAACTACAAGCCGTATATTTTCCGCGTACGAAAAACCACACAGTTCTCTACGGTACAGCTTGCTGAGCTGCGTGTACGCCTTTGCCTCAGTAAGGCTTGTTAATCTGTCTTCCCCTGTCTTTTAATTTTGGGACCCTCCAAATCTGCAATATAATCAAGCGATGAGGATTGACAAATTCCCACCAGACATACGGCATATCTTGGCAGCTACTTCTAGCATTTGGTAACTGTATTATACCGTACTCCCGACATAGATACTTGCTAAAAGCCCAGACACTTGTTTCGCCGATATTCTGCCGTTGTGTGACACAGTTGCGAGGAGTTCGGCTCTTCAGTGCGACCCCCAGCGTTCTCTATGCGGTTTCTGGTATACGAACTCCAGAGAATAATCAAGTGAATAATTTCAGAAATTACTCAGTGCAGGACTTGAATTTAAACCACCGAAACATGACTTTTTAGGGCCAGAACCGAAATTTCAATGAATATTCGAGGGGAATAACCATGTACTGCCCATTCTGCAAACAGCTAGTACTACGAGTGGTATGAAATCCATATGTTAAAGGTATTATATCGTACTTCCGACATAGATACTTGCTAAAATAATCAATCAGAATAAATTATGCATGTCGGGATGCGGTATAATACCTTTATCATATGGATTTCATACTATTCGTAGTATTGCTTGCTTGTAGAACGGGCATTACTTTGGTTATTGCATAGTAGTTTATTGTCTTCGACTCAAATGTTCATTTACTTTTCAGTTCTGACCCTAAAAGTCATGTCCCGGAGATTTAACTCCAAGTCCTGCGCTGAGTAATTTCTGAAATTATTCACTTAACTTCTGACATTCTTTCGGTCATACAACTCACTTAGTCGTCTGATGGAGCTTCACGACTTCGTCAAACCCTTCTCTGTCCCATTTTAAACTACACCAGCTTCTCGTGTATCTCTTCGCAGAAGAATTTTAAACAAGATCTAACTTCCCTCCGGCAGTAGACAGCCTGCGTTTCAACAGAGAGCCGACCGACGCCATCCATCCGACAAGTTCAACCCACTCCTTCATCTTGGCCCCGCATAACTACCACGCACCGGTACCGTAGGACGTCTGATGCCAAGGCTCGTCGCTGCAACCCTCCCATCTCGAAGCAGAGTACACGGGTCAACCCGAAGATTAGTGCAGTCAATCTCTTTGGCTCTGATCGCACTTATTACGTCTGCCCAGATCGGCGCACTCCCTCCCACTCCAATCAACCGCCGCAGTCCCAACGCTAGTCTTCACCTCCAAGCCGCCAAAGGCCACTCCTTTCGCACGTCAATGAAAGAACATCCCCAACCTGCAGCCTTCTAAACCTTTTGGATGCGCCGGAACTCGGGCAAGAGCCCATTTGCCGGTCGCTGACGCCATATTAGGGTCAAGCCTACAACGTCTGAAGCGAACTGGACCGACTACTTCCCTTTTCTCCAATTCGGCTCGGATCAGGACCAATCCCTCGCCAGCATCAGTTACCTATTGGCCGCGATGCCGACAAGCTCATGAGAGTCGTGCCGGAGATTCGTGAAAACGTCTTTCCCGCTCCCCCCCCCACTCCCCTGTCTTTCAATCCTGCGGATTTGATGTCGAGGACTCCCTGATGCCGTGACTAAGCACGCAGGCTGCTGAGATCTCAATGCCTTTCAGGGTCTCCTAGTTCGTGGCCATTCACACTCAAAGCGAAAATCAGCGCGGACCCCCTAGAGTCCGCCACCCACCAACTCAAGTGCGCTGTGGCATTCGCGCGTTTCTCTGCCCCAAGTTAGCCCTTTGGACTTCATTTAGGAACTAACTCTGGTCTAGGTGAGGGTACCCCGATGGCGTATGGCCACGAACTCGGGAGTGCCGGTTACGTCAAGCTACCACTGCGAAGCCAGGCCGGCTCACACATCCAAGACACCTCTGAAAGCCTCCATAAAGGCCTCAAGACTTGGAGCAAAGGGACAACCAAGTTCAGTCTGAGTTCATAAGCCTCTAGTAAACTGATTGACCTCTGAGGAAAAAGTTGCAAAAAAACTCCAGTATCTGTCAGAAAGAACACGGGAACGCTGGGGGACACACTGATGAGTCGAACCTCTCGCAACCGTCACGAGGCGGCGGAATATGGGCGGAAAACACATCCGTGCTGTCAAGCATAGCATGTACGTACTACTGTCTATTGACAGTTTATGGATATGGTTACTACGTTGTGACTGACATACTTCAGCCTACTAATTCGTACCGAGCTTCAGTCTTAGTCCATAAGTTCCCAATAGGCTGATTTACTCCAAGTTACCGATTACAGTAGATGGGCTAACTCATGAAATGCCAGCCGAAATTCCGAAATGCCTTTTCGATTCGAAAAGAATATTTAGGTAGGATTGTAAAA
The DNA here is from genome assembly GCA_902702965.1 of Spirometra erinaceieuropaei. Classification (NCBI taxonomy): domain Eukaryota; kingdom Metazoa; phylum Platyhelminthes; class Cestoda; order Diphyllobothriidea; family Diphyllobothriidae; genus Spirometra; species Spirometra erinaceieuropaei. Next base: position 140,138 of record CACRXP010000493.1, read on the forward strand.
CTAATCATCATGCAGCATACTTCTGTAATAATTCAGTTACTCCAGGACCCCGGCTCTCGAAAAAACTTCTTTTTGGCTGAATGCTAAACTTTACTCTGCAAAAAACGACTCCTTATGTAGCACGCATTTTTCTTAATTTTCAGGGCTTTTAAAAATTTGACTTTCATAGAAAACATGCATAAAAATATTCGTTATTTCACTTATTCGGTGGAAAATGTCTTCTTCCAATTTTATACTCGTAAGAAAGGCATAATTCGGTTTTTAAAAACATTTCCAATTCCCGAATAATTTTGAACTTGACCCGCCGTTATACTTGCATTCAGGGTTTCCAAACTACAAACCGTATATTTTATGCGCGCGGAAAATTATACATTTCCCTACGGTATTAAGAGGAGACTATATCGGGTTCATAAAATTTAACAGTGGATTTAAGCCGTATTGTTTACTTTACAAGCCACATTGGTAAATGCAGACACACGACGTTTTATGAACAGCCATTGCAGTGCTAAGAAATCGCACAATTAGAAACTTTTTAAAACCTAATTATACCCTTCGAGTATAAAATTGGAAGAAGAGGTAATTTTCTACCGAATGAGCAAGAATATAGTTTTTGAATGCAGCCGAAAAGAGGTTATCTCGTAAGCCGGCACCCTGAGGTAACGGAATTATTACAGAATTATGCTGCATGATGATTAGTTTTACAATTCAACTTAATTAATCTTTTCTAAGCGAAACGCATTTCAGAATCCCGGTTGACATTTCATAAGTTAGCCCACCTACTGTAGTTTCAGGAAAAATTAAAAAACTGCATATCACGTTAGAGCAAATCGAAAATCACATGCGAACCTCTAGCCGATAAGTATACTGCGATACCGTCTTCGGCCTAACTACGGTGGTACGTCTGACAGACGTTCAACAGGCTCCTCCCCCCACGCAACCCTCAAGCAGTCAGTAGCCTAGAGAACACCCAGCCCCTCTTCTAGAGACAAGTCTGATCCATCCACAACGTTCTAAAACAAAGGGACAAACAGTTCCGGACCCTTCCCTCATTGCAATGCGAGCAATGCCTCATCCGCCAACTCAACATGACGTCAGTTTTTTGGAGAGGGCGTATCATCGTTCACAGATTTAAAAAATGACCGAAGCCCTTCTGCATAAAAAGCAAATGTGCTCGTGTGCAGTGAAATCGGGTGTCATCCCGGGAGGTTGATAATGAACGCAACAACACGCGCGTACATAATGTATTAGAAAAGTGATATAAATGCACGAACACGGGAATCTGCGAGACGAAATGAGGGTGAAAGTGGATGAAAGTCAGATAAAAAAATAGTTCGAAAGATGCAAGGCGCTCAAAAGGTCCACTGGTGGATGGCAAAGTGGAGGGGGGAGGAGCAGTGAATGCATCTGGCTGTGAGGTTGAGAAAAAAAAACGAAAATTGTGAAGAAAGGTGGAAAACGGGATTCCAATCAAATACTAACCAAAAGTATTAATTCAAATATCCTATTCGTTGGATTGATGGAATTTGTGTTCGGCAGAATGCGTCATGTTACCGTCATGAGTGACCGATCTCATGAAATGTTGGCCGGAATTCTGAAATGCGTTTTCGATTAGGAAGGATTACTTAGGGACGGTTGTAATACTGATTATCTTTCAGCATAATCCTATAATATTTGGGACTCAGTAGGATGTCGACTGTGAGGTGCACTTCTCCTCAGTCCCCAGTAGAGACCTTCTCGGAAGAAAATGGCTACTTGAGTAGCATGCATTTTTCACACTGATTTTCGATGGTCTTGCAAAGGCAAATATACATTATAAAAAACAGGAACAAAAATATGCTTTCTTTCGGTTGGTTGATAAAGAATCATGTCATCTTTGCATTTTATACTCGGAGAAGGGATATAATTAGGTTTTAAAGAAGTTTTCTAATTCCCGAATAGTTTGGAGCATGAGCACTCGTTGCATTAGCGTTCAAGGCAAAGAAAATTACACACTCTTCTACGACTTTAAGATGATACCATACAGAGTTCATAAAATTTTGCAATGGATGCGGATTATGTTGTAGATGTCACGAGGAGCAGTTGTAAAAGGGCAGGTACGATGCTATATGAATGGACATTGCACGGTCTTAAATCCCATAATAAGAAACGTTTTAAAACCTAATTATATCCCTTCTCCGAGTATAAAATCCAAAGATGACGCGATTCTCTATAAAACGACTGAAAGAAAGCATATTTTTGTTCGTGCTTTTTATAAAATATATTTGAATTTGCAAGACCATCGAAAACCAATGGGAAAAATGCCTGCCACTCAAGTGGTCATTTTTTACCGAGTACGGTCTCTACAGGAGATTGAAAAGCAGTGCATTCAAAAGTCGGCATCCTGCCGAGTCCGAAATATTATACGATTATGTTGCAAGATAACCAGTATTACAACCGCCCCTAAGCAATCCTTCCTAATCGAAAACACATTTTAGAATTTCAGCCAATATTTCATGAGATCGGTCACTCATTGTAATGACACCCAGTGGGATCGTTACAGCCTCTGTGGCGAGAGACGCATATTGTGCAGCGGGTTTCATGGAGGGCAAAGGGAGACCTGATGGCCATGAAACATGCAGCTGGAAGTCGTAGGATCGACTTCATTTGGAACAGCACATTAACTACGGCTCACCCTGTATTCAGAGAACACTATAACCCTGCTGGTCCCACACGGTCACCCTCTATCACCTTAACAGACTTCAAGTCCAAGCTGACATTTGGGTGTCGCGCAGACGGGACTGGGCGACAAGTTTACATCCAGTCGACCCGGCTGAGGCCAGACGTCACGCAAGGCACTCTGATGGGGAGGTCTGCCATTCCAATTCCCATTTAATGAAAAAAGTACCGGCGGGAGCGGACTGCGATGCACCCGGGAAGCGGATGGACCGATGTGCATGTCTTTGGAATCAAAGGCATCCGCAAAGAACCATAACTCACCTTGGGCACCTGGGTCAGCCGGACGGATGGCCATTTTCCTTCATTTCGAAACTGTAAGAGAAAAAGAGGAGAAATAACGGAGTCGACGACAATATCCTGCGCTAGCTAGGTTGCATATCCTACTTCTTAGCCTTCGCTTTCGCTTTCGTGCGTGAACCATGAAAGATGGAGCTCTTTGGTAATTAACATGAGCATAAGCATAACAACAGACATGTAGACTACATTTCCAAAGTGCAGAAGAAATGGTAGTGAATGTCCATTTGATGGAGACGAGGGAAACCGAAAGACGGATTTACCCGTTAGTCCACTAGCAATCACGCGCTTCTGGGGGGTAGCGAGTGGTCCAAGCGCCCTCAGGAAAGGTTGGCTGCAAGGTAGGCAGGCTCTCTACCAAGGTCACAGTCACAGATCAGCAAGGACAGTGCCACCGCGATGCGGAGGACTGAAGTCTGGCACGTCAACCACCTAATAACGTGTCGCAAGGTCCTATCGTGATATGGCGATCGTAAACGGCCGGTAAAATAAGTCTCCTGGCTATCGTTGCCCCGCGGTTAGGTTTTTTGAGCCAATGCGACAGAGGCCAGAGAGCCAGGAACATGCAATTCGAGCGGCTGTTGGGGACTCACTTGAAGTCGAGTTCCTCTAGGAAAGCTCGAGGGCCCCCGAACACAGTAATACGACCCACACGATGGCGTCCGCGGTGAATGACCCGCTCTGGTGTTACAGAACCCTACTAGCACAGCGTGGATGTCCGCTGATTGTCTTCAGTCCAAAGTTCGGACTCCGATTCTTGGGAAATCAAGATCGCGTGGACCAAGTCTCGTTTCACTCGGTCACAGCGGTCTGTCTGGCTCCTGCTAGATGAGACGCGGTGATCACCCTCTGAAAACCGTCAAACCTCTCACCCACGTTTAAATTACCCGGTAGAAGACGGCAGTGAGTGAAAAAATTCACCCCTTCCCCCTTGTAACTTGAATAAAAGGGGGAGGGGATGTCATTAGCAAATACTCACTACTGAACTCCTCAGCCCGAGAGCTTTCGGAGTCACCCGTTAGGTGCATCAAGAACTATATGTGCGTTCCGGAAAATGAGGGCTGTTAGAGACAACTAGAGAAATATTGGCTGCGATGGCGACTCCCATGAAACAGGCCTCAGACGTCGGTGAAACTCGAAAACTCCACTAAACTACTCACCAAGTTAGTAGTAAGTCCTTTGCAACGAGTGTCGGTCTGCGACGTTAGCGCACACTCGATTTCTGATAGCCCCGCCAAGGTCGAGGGCTGATGCAAGCACTTAGAGAGCCCTCCCAACTTCGCCGACCAATTCATCACCATTGTCCTCTCTTCTGCAGCGTGGTTTTATCCATCTCCACTTCATGTACTGTTGTTTGACATCCATGTTCGGGAAGAAATGATCGACTTAATACTGAGATACTCAAAGGGGACGGCACTCCCCTGAGGTCTGCAAGTCTTGTATCGAAATTTTGATGTCCTGGCTCCATGAGGTGGTCGAACAAGCGTGGGGAGGTGAACCTGGCGTCAGGCCATCTTTGTTTCCGTTTTCAAAAATGAGAAAGCGCATTGTGAGAAATAGTGCGGAACAAGCCTCACCTGTCGTTGTCATGGTCACACTCGAGTGCCTGACTCTGGGAGCAACAGAGTCGAGTAACGAGCTAGACTAAGATGCACCGACAAGATATTCCCACTGCAACGCATGCTGTGATTCCACAATGATTACCAAAAAAACGAAGGCCGGCTGCTCTGCTGACTTCATCACAACGCCCGAATTCCTCCGTCGCGCATCCACATGACGGATAATAGAGCTACAATTTTCCGGCGAAAACCATCGTTGTGGTCAAGGCCTACTATCATTCCCTCAGCGCTCGGGTTCCCGCTGTTCGATATCCGGTCTAGAGTTTGACAAGGTTGCATCCTGTCGCTCATGTTGTTCGTGGAGGCTTTTGACAACAGTCTCGAAAGGACTTTACACGGTCTTGACGGCATCAAGGTCCCAGCTTCATGATCATCTTAGAAAGTAGTGCGATGGTTTGCAGCGTGGTGACTCATACAACAAGGGGTCTCGAAGTCGCTGCCGGGCGTTGGCTGGCAGACTACGACTATGCTGACGATATCACTCCGCCAAGTGTCAGTTTGCGCTGCTCTATACAATGCAGCCACACGGGTGGATGGGGTCGTTAAATCAGTCGGTAATCCATCCGCGGAGGGAAGGGTTTTCGGGTTACATTTGTGACTGAAAGAAGCCTCCCCTGGGAACTAATGGGTATCAACGTGATGTAGAGACGATTTGACCAAATGGACAGCGTACGACCGGTACTAGTCGGCCGATTAGACGATGTACGGAGGGTATTCATCATCACCAGGTGTATATTAACTCACTGCTGGTAAAATCCGCACGTACAACCGCTTTTATGGTTGTGAGATGTGCAAATGTACTTGCACGGACACAAGAGAGGTAGAAGACACGGATTTTCGGGCAGTTAACTGTCGGTCGTTGATTTCGACGAGTCAGCCGGCAATGGTCCTCGGTCAACGAAATGACGACTGCAGTTAAGACGAAGGTCAGAGAGATTTAGAATTACATGGAAGGATTCAGCACATGAGTCAACTAGCTACAGATCAAATGCGTACATCTATATCAAAATGAGGGCATGGAACTCCGTGATTCGTAAAGAATACAACACCTGCGGGTATACTGCCTCCAGGCTCGCACGAGTTTTCGCTCGCGCCGCAGCATATCTTCTCGGAATTGCGCCTGAATAGCCGGATCCATAATCACCGCGGGCTGGCCGTCTTTGGAGGTAGTGCTGCCGAAACTATCCCTAAGAGCCTGAAGACCCCGATAGTTTCGGAGGGACGGAGTCTACAAAAAAATGAAAAAGATCGTCGTCATCATCAGCATCACCACGGCAGCAGCAGCAGCGGCAGCAGTCGCCGCCAACACCAGCACCATCACCGACAGTTCGACCGTCGTTTCCGACGATGTCCTCCGTGTGCTCCACAATAAGGTGGGACAGGGACGGTGACTTGTGCGTGAATAGTGATAGACTTGCACAGCATTTACCGCACTTCCTCCTCCTTCCCCACCTGCACCGGGCGTCAAAACAGAGTCAAGAAGACCGGTGGCGGGGAGGGGCGCAGGTGGATGTACGGTCGAGCCCGCACCTTGGCGTTGCACTCCACACCCCCTTGGTCCACACAGCAATCGATCAGGTTTTTGACCAACAACAATAGAGAGGGTTGCAGGGGTTCCAGTGTGTGCGACGTCTGCCGGCAACTGAGCCTGCCACCGTACCCCGAAATTTTGGCATTGGTTATGGTGCGCAACCCGATAACCCCTGCCAGAATCCGATATGACCCCCGTGTTGGTTCAGCGCATCCACCACGTGGCCCGTTTGGGGGGGATGGGGGCACACCACTACCACCGCTATTAGAAGCCCTACAATGGCGCCATTTCTTAAACACAATTAACATTACTAGTCACCGTGACAACCACATCGCCATCGCGGGCAAGACCACGATCATCATCAGCATCGGGGTTGGCTAAAAGCGTGTCGAAACAGAAATATCATTAGTTAGTGTTTACTTCGTTTGGGTTCTAGTTGTGGACTGGGGTGCATCAGGACTGTTGCAAACACAAGTCGATTGTCTTATTACTGCAACTAACAATAGGGACGAGTATCTTACAGTTGGGGAGATTTCACACGGCCTTATTTCCGAGGAAATTATTGTGCGAACTTGGAGTAAATTCTTCGGAACAGACCTTTCCAAGCAGCAGCAACAGCAGCGGCGGCAGCAGCAGCAAAACAGTGTATCAAAACAACAGACAGCATAGGAGAAGAGGAGAATAATGTGAAACTCACCAAAACCAAGTAAAAACGGCGTCCATCAATGTCCACATACGGTGCGGGAGAGACTATGGGCGTCAAACCAGGCATCCGAGTGTTAATCTAAAACGACCGACGCAATAACCTGCACCTGTGCCATAAGACGCATGCATGCATTGTAAAGTGGACATCGACAGAGAGCAATGGAACACTGTGCGGACATTGCTTTAAAAGAGAGTAAACTAAACAAGGACCGGTCTGCAGGAACGCTCGTGAAGTCTGCGACCAATTTATGCGGGATAGCTACCCAAAGGCGTTTATAAAGTGACGGGTCAAATGTGGCTATATAGCCCCCCACCTGAAGTAAACAAACCCCAGCCACCTCTAATACGGGACAGGCAGTAATAGGGGGTCTTTATAGGTGGGGCCAGAGAAGGCACAGGCGATGAGGTCAAGTAATTGTATGTAAAAGCTATTGTGTATAAGCGGTTGTACTTTGAGTGGTTGAGAAATAGTTGCCCTAACCCTGAACTCTATCCCATAGCTCCTAAGCCCAACCCCGACAGTACTGTGTCCATCAGGTGGGGCTACATGACCGCATCTTACCAACTGTTGCCTACCACGTGCCCGTCCACGCAGAACACAATCAGAAACAGCACATACGGTATGGCATACACTGTCATATATCAAGGACGTGTCCGAGGCGACGGAGCGGATTGCTGCGAGACTAGGAGCTGGAATTGCACACCGGCCTAAAGCTACCATGCGTGGTGGGGTGGTGAATACCGAGGACCGATTAACTCCCAGGGGTAATCGGATGTAATACATCGTATCCTGTGCCTAAACTGTGCTTTCAATTCCGTGAGTTAGTCCGAATGCATGCTCTGCGCGTGAATGCGCTGGCAGTGCCCCGGGATGACGAATTATCACACGGCTTCGCAGCCACCGAAAAAGTGGTCCACACCGGAAACAAGACAAGTGGAGCCTGGGCCTCAGATGGGAACTCAGTCAATCAATGTATCGATCTGGCGCCGACATACAGAGCTCTGCGCGGTCACCTTCAGGCCTGCGTTACTGGTAGCTGATTGGTTAATGCCCTCCCCCACCCTATAAGCGTCGTCAGTCTTGTTGTTGCTTTTCCCTCTGACAATAGACTCCTGCGCGAGTTCGAATACTGAGAAGGATAAACGGCGAGATCTTACTTCGTGGTCGTAGCTTTTAGGGGTTAGGGTGAGGAGTTGGAGGCAAGGATTAGGGGTCAGGGGTTGGGGCTGGGCTTGTCAACTGCAGGTACGGCTACGAAATAAGATCCGACCGAATAAACAAGTGGTTATGGCGTCCGATCAGCCTTTTGCCTTACTCAGACTATGAAATGGCTGCGTAACCTGTCCGAACAGATGGAAAATGAAGCATGAGCCACTGGGTTACCATTTTCCGAAGGGGTTTATATTTAAAGAGTGCTATTGACAGAGACGGAGATCAGAACGGCAATCAACTTTTCCGAAACCAAGAAGTCAAGAACAGGCGAACTCCGCGGTCATTCAGAAATTGGGTCAAATCAGGAACGGCTGTTTTGGTTGGCTTCATCGTTGGCAAAAAACATTTATAGATTTCCCATTACTGTTCCTCTTGTAATGCTGCCGTGAAGCAAAACGAAGTCCCCGCCCATTCTCAGTTCCGTCATTAGAATAGACTTCGAACGTCGCTTCAGCCTGAAGTTCCACCGCGACCGATAGTATCTTTAATCGGTGCACCCAACTACAAAAAATTCCAAGTGGCTGTCCCATCAACTCCACCCACTTGCAAAAGATTGTGAAACGCCCACTGAGAATTCAATAGAGTTTTTAGAGAAATTAAGAGGCATTACAATTTCCGCTGACGAAATAATGGTTCCCGTCGACGTCGTTTCGTTGTTCACACTCATTCCACTAGACATGGCAAATGAACGCACAAATGAACTCCTGCAGTCCTATAAAACGGATGTTCCCGCAACTACTTTACTTGAACTGTTAGACCTTTGTTTAAAAACTAATTTTTCGTTTGACCATCAATACTATCAACAACTAAAGGGAGCCCCAATGGGGCCACCTATATCTGGCTTTCTTGCAGAAGTAACAATGCAGAAAGTAGAATTTACGGCTCTTCCACTGTTTAACCCTAAATTTAGGCTGCGGTATGTGGATGACAAGTGCGTTGTCATTAAAAGAGGTCAACTACAAACCCTCCACAACACCATCAATTCAACAATTTCGGAATTAAGTTCACACTGGAAAATGAAGTTGACAGTAAACTCCCACTCTTGGATGTTCACATACAGCGAAAGATTGACGCAATATAACACACATCTGTTTACCATAAAGAGACTTATGGGGAAGTCGTTTTACGTTACGAGAGCAACAATCCAATCTCTCACAAACGGAGCACTGCCAACAGCTTGCTTCGTCGAGCACAAAATACTGTTCCGACAAGGGAAGCTACAGAATAGAACTGAATTATGTTTGAATTATTTTCCCGGGATACCTACCCTAGAGATTTCGTATGTCGATGCATGAAAAAACGAGAGTCAAAAGAGAAGGAACTGGATAGTTCCGAGCAGGCACCCAAAGCAAATACTTGGCGAACCCCCCCTCACATCAAAAAAGTGTCTGAACCCGTTGAAAGACACCTGAGAAAACACCAAATACAAGTGGCGCACAGACCGGCCACTGCCTTACGCGGTCAGCTTGTACATCCAAAGGATGGGGTTGGCTATCTGCAGAGGAAGGAAGCCGTCTACAAGATCCCATGTTAATTGTGCGATGTCGTAGATCGTGGCCAGACTGGAAAGTCCACCTCCAAATGCATCCACGAAAATCAGTTAGCTGTCAAGAGGCGAGACCACCTAGCTTAAGTGGTCATGCACACATTAGGTACCAGGCATGCTTTTGCATAGGATAAGACTCGCATCGTCGTCAATTAAAAGGAAACGTGGGTAATAAGTGAAATTCAGAAATGCTAATGTTATCACACAAGTGGGAGGTGGATAATGTGACAGTGTAATCACAGACAGTCAGTATCAGTCTGGTCAGGTAATTATGGTTAGTGTGGATGAGTGAGAGGGTCGTGCCTGGGGAGTGATTAGGAGGGCGTGGAAAGTCGTACGTGGTCAACAAGTTAACTAACTTTCAACCATGATAAATTCTGGACCTCAACAAGGCCTTTCTGGGTGTACAAGACTGGCTTGCGGAACCTGATTTTGGTCGCTTTTGCTGCTGCTGGTAGACGCCGTTCGGTGGGACTTTGTAAATCATTCGAAAGGGTCTATACGACGTCTGGAATCCATAATATGTGCGAGAATTGTGCTGCTTACGCTCCTAATTTCCCTTTTTTTCTCAATCGTGTTAATGTGTCCTTTTGAACGGGCGCCGACTTGTGCTCTACAGGAGCAAATGCACACAGAAGTGGTCCGAGCCGGCATCCCACTCCTACCTTTCCTGGTTAGAATGGGGTCAGTAAGGAATAATGTCTGAACCTTTGTTGCAATTTGATCAAAGCGTTTCGTTAGAAGTTTACTCGCTGAGTCAAGTCGAAAAGAAAATTCGATAATTATTTTCATTTTCGGCCACCAATGATCAAAGATCCCGCCTCGAATCCCGAGTTGTCTAGACCTGACGGTTAGAAAGCCGGAAATGGGCATCTCAGTGTCTCTTGTCTTAACTGGCAATTTCCTTTAGTTCATATTCCCTGTCACTCTGGAAACGAATGTTTCGGAAGGAATCGGAATCCTGAGTATCCACGTCCTGCAGAGATAACTGTGACTGCGATGGAGCGACCACCTCACGAGGAGGGATGAGCGCCAACCCAAGCGATTCTTCTGGGGGCGAAGTCGCAGTGGGTGCTTGCCAACAAGGACAAAAACGAGGCTTCAAGGACTGTCTACGCCCTCCCTCAAGGATTTTCAAATCAAACCAATCTGGACACCTGCGATGAGACCAGCTTGGAGGAAGACAGTGAAGACTGAAGTAGCAATCTACGAAGCCAGCCGGGTCGCCGTTGTCAGAGCTATGGGGGCGGCTCGCAAGTCTCAAGCGCCTCCGACCAACAACATCGCCACCCAACTCCTCCCATCGCGTCCCCGTTGTCGACGGACATTCCGCGCTGATCGGACATCTTCAGAGCCAATGCAATAAAGAATACTACAACTCACTCCGTAAGCATACTATCACCATAAACTAACTCACGCACCGGTCCCCGTCCCTGAGGCCGCCATGCCCTGGTGGCACACGGTGGCCATTGTTGGCAACGACGACCGTTCTGCGACTGCCTTTGGGACTCCAGATCGAGCCAAGACACTACGGGGCGAGTATGTCTCCTAACGCTATTGGTGAGCGCCTCTCTAGCATAGTTAATCGCTCGATCGCAGCCGACAGGACGAGCCCGTGGCCTAATAGTTAGTGTTGGGTTTCTAACCAACAGAACGCGGGCTCGAGCCTCAGGGATTACAAACCCTGGGGTTGCATACGGCTGGCCGATGACGGTTAACAAGTCAGAGGTGGCCATCCCAGTGAATTTTTGCGCTGGTCATCGGACGAAATGCATAGTGGGATGTGAGAGTATCGCCCTAGAAGATTGGTGCAGTTATTTGCATGTTCCAGGCAATATATGTGAAACACTACCTGGGAGTTGACAGATGAATCGGTGGACGTGAGTGGGAGGCTTCTCCTTATGGGGCCGGATATCGAAGACGCCACCGCCGCCGTCGTTGCAGGACCTTCCGCACTGCCGGGGAAGCCGCTGTTTTTGGATAGCAAGCGGTTGCGTAGACGATTAATATCCCTTGAAGGCGTCGCAGAGCAGCGCACCTCTATACGATCCATCCCGAGGACATTCGGTTCAGGCCTAGACAAGAGGATATAGGGTAGAATCCGGGTCTGGGTTGCCGAGAAAGCAGTATTTTTACTGTTGTTGGCGACTTCGCCAGTCAAGTCATGGACAACATGATTTATCAAGATATGCAGAATTCCCGCAAACTGCAGCGGACACCAGAGTTCGCCACAGAAACAGCCGTCGCCAGGTAATAAACTGCATACAATTCAAAGAGCGGTTTCGTAAACTGCTCCCTCTACCCTGGCGGATAATTGCGCTAGGTGTACCGTCAAAAATCATCGCCATTATCAAGGCCTATTATCGTTCCACCACCGCGCGAGTCCTGGTCCGCAAAAATCTTTCTCAACCATTTGGTATTCGGTCTGGCGTTCGACAGGGTTGTATCCGGTCGTCCATTCTGTTCAACTACGCTATTGACTGAATTTTCAAGAGGGCCCTACAAGAAGGTGACGGTGTTGAATATGCACCCGGGCATCAACTGACTGATCTCGACTATGCCGATGATATTGACTTACTTGCTTCAAGTTTTGGTGATCTGCAGTCTTTGGTGTCACGGGCGAACGAGGTCGTTAAATCGGTCGGGTTATCCATAAATGCTGAGAAAGCTAAAGTGTTTTCAAGCTGCATCCCTGATCAGGAGAAGGCGCGTCTCGGGTTTGATGGCTATTAACTTGGAGAAGTAGATAGTTTTAAACACCTCGGGACGAGGCCGCGGCCGAATGGTCAGAGTGAGGATGAAATTGTATCCCGAATTCGTCTCAAGCCTTAGAAAATGCCTATAGATCCGACGAGACCTCTCTGTCACCACTAAGATTCGCATGTATCGTGCGTCTGTTCAATTTGTCCTTCTTTATGGTTGTGAATGCTGGGCTGTGAGCGTGGAGGACGAGCGACAACTGGAGGTATTTGACCACCACTGCTTGAGGACCATCCTTCGAGCGAAGTACACCGACTTCGTCTCAAATGACAGTCCGCGCTCCCCGCGACAACATCGCAAGGATAAATCAGGTCATCCAAGAAAGACGACTGGGGTTGTTCGGGCATGTTCTTCGTCGACAACTCGCGAGCTCAGTGTTATTGCCCTCGATCCGACACCATTGAAGGCGTCGAATAGGGGGTCAACTCAAAACCTGGCTTGACACAAATCGTCAAGGCATGGAGGTGGTTCTTGGACCTTCGGTATTCGGTGTCCGTCGTTGGCGAAGAGAATGGGTTGAACTGTCCAGATCTGCTGCCGCGGATCGTCACGCGTGGAGGGGTACACTTCGGGACAGCATGGAGGCCGGCTAGATCAGGCATGATCGCAGCCGTACCAAGTACAAGCATAATGCATCACCTTCGTCACTAGGCCATACGATACGGCAGTGGACAGTGGGAAGAGCGGCGGCAAACCCTACGAAGGCGTATACTTTATTTTCCACGAACACTTTGGGCAGACAGGCTTTGATGTGACTGGTGTTGCAAAGCAGTTAGTGTGGACTTCGTGGTGTATGTGAAGTCAACGCAATCACACTTACTCAAAATGTCTTAGTAGGCTGAGTACATGGCATCCAAAAAGTGGGGCTGCAGGACCTAACCCCACCGATTACGCCTCTAAAGAGGAATTTAGGCACATCGGGCCCGTCATTATTCCTACTTTCAGGCTGCTCGAATGTAGACTGCACCTGTTCCATAGGACAGTCATACTACATGATAGACACAATCAATTTACTGAGAATCTACCACTTACCCTGTTAGGTCCTCCAGCCTGGCGACGAGCTCTATCCGGCCTCTGTCCTCCGCTCCAAAGCAGCTGCTGAAGCAGTGGAGCCGACAGGTGATGCTCTCCATCACCAAGGGAAGGTTGTCTTGTGAGTTCGAGACGCCGTACTCCTCCTCCTTGACTCCGCAAGCGGCAGATCGGAGCTTATTTATGGGTATGCAGAGGTTCAGATGGTCACCCCGCAGCTTCGGACCAGTGAATGAGTAGATCGTATCTGGAGAAGATACAGTGAGGAAGCTGCGGCGCTTAATAGCATCCGCTTCCGGACCA